>JAPSGF010000008.1:7828190-7854644 GCA_035772895.1 Perdix hodgsoniae
GATCAGGGTATTTAGCCATTTCTGCACCTATTCTAGAAAATGTGTTACTCAGAGGGACCAATTTCACCACAGAAACAAACAAACAAAAAAAAGAAATTGTTTTCACAAAACTACAAGGCCTCATTTCATAATTTGGAAGTTATTTTGATAGCCAAACCTACCTAAACACTCATATTTTGCAGTTTTAGTCAAGAATGGCAATATACAATATGAATTCTGACTCTTCAACACAATACTTACTGTATTTCTGTAACATAATTCATAGTTAATTCTGCAATATGGTAAGTATTTTTTGCAGGGAAATATCACCTTTTACTAAACAAGCATTCAGTAACTTTTTGAATAGATAACTAATGGTAACTTTTTTTCACCAAACTACAGCATTGAACCATTGTTCTTCCAAGTATTGAGAATATTCTTGCTTTGATTTCCTCATGTCTAGGTGATAGTGGATAATGGTCAGTAATCATAGAATCATGAAGGTTGGAAAAGATCACTAAGATTGTTTCATTCAAACTTCAACCCATCAACATGCCTGTCACTTGTTTGTGCTATTCATTTTCCCAGCATAATTTCTTCTATAGCTTTCCTAACGTTCTCTGAAATACAAAGTCTTCAGCCCTGTAAAAAAAGAAACTAAAGATCACATCTGGCAGGTTCTTCATCGGCATTGCAAAGCTCCTGCAGATAGACTCTTAAGGTAGAAAAGATAAATATGGTCTCTCTGGCTACAAGGGTTTTCAGGGATTATGAGTCAAATACGTTACATCTGAAAATCATTTTGCAGTGTCTGAGACTATTAGTGAAGCCAGAATTTTTGTATTGAGTTTGTATACTTATGCGTGTGTACACAGGTATGTATATTTGCATACTTACCCTTAGAACAAAGGGAAACAAATAGAAACTGAGAAGGGTTTTTCAGGTGTTTGTCAGTTTTCTATGGCTGCTTGCTGAATCTGACTGACTACTTAAAGTGAAATATGCTCCATTAATGACAAGAAGGACTCAAAGTTGCTATTTCAAAGGAATATCACATTATCTAATCTTTATTTTACTTTTTCTTATAAAATCTACATAAATACCATGTTTATGATTGAAAGGATGAATCCCTTAATAAGAGATTAAATAACTTAGATGGAATCCAGCTGTGTATTACCAAAGTAGCCTGTTACTGGATAATAGCTTTTAACTACTTAAGTGTAATTCTGTCCTTCAAGAAACAGCTTCTAACTAATGATGGCAGGAAGATATCTGTAACAGATTAGTAGCTAAAATCTGTAGCTCTTCTGTTCCCTTAATTTACATATTTTGTTACAGTGGCAAAGTCATTTTCAGGAAAACTGGATAAAGAAAAAGCTTACCTAGCCTCTTAAATTCCTGCCTTTGAAAAGATGAGACATTATTCCAAGAGTAATTTCTGTTTTTCCCCAATGGAAGCAATCATGCCATGTCTCATATGCAAGCATAAAGCAAATAAAGAAAACAAAAGTCATCACCTGCAGCTAGGAGTTAGTGCTGCTTCTCGCAGTGACTCCTGATTTCCCTGTGTCTCAAGCTATTAGTATAATATGTGAACTAATAATAAGAGATCTCTTCACACAACTGGGGAGCAAACCAAGGTGGAGAGCCTTTGGAGCACACTGGTCTCCGTTCATAAGAGCATGCTATTAATGACTGTGAAGCTAGCATTCTATGTACATTCATTGCATTAGAAGAAGAAAAGAAAAAAAAAAAAAGAAAAAAAAAAAAGATGAAATTGCAGTAAAAAAAGAAGTACAGCAGAGAAAGCAGCTGGTTCATCTTCATCCCACAATATCAGTAGTGCAAACAGCCATGAAGGATCTTGCACAGCAAGCTCTCTCTGCTCCTGTATTCCTCCTGTAATTCCTTTGCATTCCTGCACAGCTCATTGGGTTTGGCTCTACTCCACCGGCAGCAGAAGAATATGCTGTCAGACTACCAAACAGAAGTGAAAGAAGGGGGCATGTCAGGCACCCTTATCTGTCCCAACAAAAACATGTTTGCCTGAAGGAATATAAAAAATACACGGTGTGAATATTAACCTCCTACTTGCACAGAAAATGACAGTGAAAAATGGGAGTTGGGCAACGCTGTTACCCTCCTGTGCTTGTGTCTTCAGGTCAACAGCTGCTCTGTCAGCACAGGACTCCGGGCCTCAGTTCTGACCTGCTTTACATGTGCAGCAACAGCTGCTTCTGTGTTTGTTTGCTCCAATTTAACATCTTGCTGTAGTTCATGGGGTTTGTCATGTTATTTAAATCAGTTGGGTTTTTTTTTAGCAAGATTTGAAGAAAAAAAAATGAGTTCATTCGCAGATAGACATAAGGACAGCATTTTATCAAAAAGATATTTTTAGGAAACAGAAATCATCTGCCAGTCTCCATCAAATCTAGCTAGAACGGTCAGTTAAAAAATACATTTTTTAATCAGAACAAAAAAAGTACTCTTTAGAATGTTTTTATGAGGAAAGGAACAGTGTTGCATTTCTTATCAGTCCAAAATAATTTCTGGTCTTAGGAAGGTTCAAGTGGCCTTTCCTTCCTGAAGGAGTTCATTGCACTCTCACTGGGATCTCAGAGAAGACTGCTCCCAGCAGTAAGCAAAGGCCTGAGAATGGCAGTTATGAATAGAATCATCATTCTTTCGGGTCTTTAGGTCACAGATCATCACTTCAAAACTGAGACAAAGGTGATTACGAGGCAGAAAGCAATAATTCATATTGCTGACTGTCAGTATTTTTACTAATATCACTGAACATATACCAAAAAAAGTGAAATGCATGACTGTTCAAATCCTAAGTGTGCATAAACCTTAACACCAAGAAATGAAAGAAGACTTTGTCAGTTACCCAGACAAAGCCAAGCAGATAGATGCTTAGCGGGAGAGAAAAGAGAAAACATTCAGACTTCAGAAATCTTCTCCTAACCTTTTGTTTATCCATACTTGACCCACATTTCCTCTCTGGGAATATGTGGTCTATACAGTCAAATATTAACAATAGAAATATTTTTATCTTCTGCTACTTGTTAATTCCTTAGCAGACTTTATATCTTAATTTCACTGCAAGAGGTTCTTCTTGATTAAAATACAGCTTTTCAGTGTAGATACATGATATTTTTAATTCACTTCTTCTTTTTGCAGGGAATGATCAGGTTACAATTACTGTAATGCTCATTTTCATGTAATTCATTTCTGAAGAATAGGTTCTATTTTCCTTAGTTTAACACCACCAGATGCTAGAACTCTCATATTTCTACATAAATATTTATAAAAGAATAAATAAAGAAGACACAGTAATCATTCCTAACTGACGAATTTAAAATGTAAATAAACAGGTTCTCAAGAAGACTTTATCTCTTTGGAGCTAATTCCTGTACTCTCAGAGCATTTTCCAAGCTCTGCAAGAAACAGAGTATATTACATATAATAGCTATTGATATACACTGTATAAACAACGTGAATTTTTTTAATTTAAAAGTCAACTGCAGTGCTAGATGACTTTGCTGCAGCAGAAATGGACATCTCACTGGTACTGTAACACCAGTGCAAGGGAGTTACTGTGATGTTGCTGGCCAGGCACCTAATGCTTTGTTAGCTCAATCACTGCGTATATCATGAAAGGTCACATCCTTAAGAGGGAAAATAAATTATTCTGAAGGAATGAAGATGTTCCATAGAATATTTCTGTGCACCAGTATTTTTCTTGAACTGTGAAACATTCAGATTGCTTTTATGAATGGTAGAATTTTGTTATTTAATTTTGAAGTTTTCAATAAGCAAATATTTTGCATCTTTGGAGTAGATTTAAAGTGAATAGGAAAGAAATAAGAAAAGCATTTACTTTACAAGATAGTTTTAGGCTCTGATGGTATGCTCCCTCACTCTTTCTCACTGCTAAGCAAAGTTGCAACATAGGTCTACTTTTGCCGCTGCAAAATCTCTTCTAAAATGTACGTGTCTTATGAAACTAATTTTCGTGAGGGAAAAAAAATAGAAATATTATTACGTATTAACCATGCTGTTTGATACTTAATAAAGGTTTCTGGAGATATTCCCATGTGTTTTGAATAAAAGAATTCTGGTTTTGACAAGTATGAGATTCTCCCTTCTCCACACTCTGATGTTGAACACTGTGGCAGGAAGGTTCAAATTGTTCAGCAAATAGAGTTGCTGAGAGGAAAAGAATTTAGTTGAATCTAAGAGAACTGGGACAAAAAATTCTAGGAAGTATTTCCTACAAAGCAGGATTCTCAGTGACAAGGCCAAATGTGTTCTGGGTTGCATTAAAAAAGGGGTGGCCAACACAGAGAGGGAGGTGATTGTCCCACTCAGTTCTTGTGAGGCTCCATTTGGAGTACCGCATCTAGGCCTGGGGCACCCAGTACAGGAAGGATGTGGAGCTCTTGGAGCCAGTCCAGAGGAGGGCACTAAGATGATCAGAGGGCTGGAGCACCTCTCCTGTGATGAAAGGTTGAGGGAACTGGGCTTGTTTAGCTTGGAAAGAGAAGGCTTATGGGAGACCTCATTGTGGCCTTCCAGTACTTGAAGGGAGCATATAAACAGGAGGGAGAACAGCTGTTTATGAGGGTGGATAGTGATAGGACAAGGGGAAATGGTTTTAAACAGACAGGGGAGGTTTAGGTTGGGTATTAGGAGGAAGTTTTTCACCCAGAGGGTGGTGATGCACTGGAACAGGTTGCCCAAGGAAGTTGTGGATGCCCCATCCCTGGAGGCATTCAAGGCCAGGCTGGATGTGGCTCTGGGCAGCCTGGTCTGGTGGTTGGTGACCTTGCACATAGCAGAGGGGTTGAAACTGGATGATCATTGTGGTCTTTTTCAACCCAGCTTATTCTGTCATTCCATGAATTAAAAGAACAAGAATGTGTGGTTATGTCCTTCCAAGACCATGTGAATAAAAATTACTGAATACATTTCATAACGTTCAGTAAGACTTCAAACAAACATGTAATAGCCTTTAATTCTTAAAAAAATAAATAAATTAGCAAAGTTGCATTCATACCAAATTGTGAATCACTTTGTACTTTTTAGTCATAGACCTGGGATCAGAAAGAGCAGATGTAGTGACCAATAATTTCAGAAATTGACATTTTTCAATATGTCCAGATTCATTATTCATTGCAAAACAGTTACTTAAACCTTGATACATAGGTCAAGATGCCCGCCCCCAATAAAATGTGAAAAATATTATCAGTGATTTTTCCTAAATGAAGGTATAAGTAAAAATTATTGGCAAGCTATCACTCTTTCTTAAACCTGAAGGGATTTTTAAAGTTTTTTCTTGAATCAGAATCCATATTTTGTGAAGATCCATAAAAAATATTTCCATCTGACTTCATAGGGGACTACTAAAAAAAAAAAAACAATATATGAGAGTTTAACATTATACATGCTCTAATCTATTACACATAGAGTTCAAAATAAAACTGATGTTGAGCCATTCTGGACCAATACATTTAAAGTAGCTGTTAGGAATACATTCTTCTCTTATTTACAATCTCAGAAATATACATCATCATGGTACGGATGGCACAGGGTAAACAAAGTGTAAAGGAAGAAATTGCAGTGTTTCTCTTTTTTTCTATGGCTGTTGTGCATGTATTGTTCCACATTCAGAGGGATTTTACTCTTTGTTACAGGGATATTTTTATCTGCCACCGTACGTGTAGAGACCTTTCCTATTCTGTTCATTTTGAGCATATCATAAATTACTTTTTATTCTTTTTTTTTTTTTTTTTTTTTTTTTCCAGTTATCTGCAGGGAGTTTTCTTCTTGTTGTGCTGAGTAAGTCTCATATCTGCAGGAGAGTAGGTCCATAGGTCTAATCCAGAAATGTTACATTCACTAGAACTGCAAAAGAAAGGTCCGTGGATAGTTTTTCATCCTATACTTGATGCAGTAGGGAATGTGGCCAGTGAGGACAAGGAGAAGGCTGAGGGCCTCAGTGCCTTCTTTACATCTGCCTTTATGCCTTCTTTACATCTGCCTTTAATAGCCAGACCAGCTATCCTGTGGGCATTTTATGCTCTGATCTGGAAGTCTGGAACACTACTCAGAAAACACCCCCAGTGATCCAGGTGGAGACAGTCAGAGAGCTCCTCCTCCATCTGGACAGTCACAAGCCCATGGGACCGGATGGGATACACCTTCGGGTGCTGAGGGAGCTGGCAGGAGTGATTGCCGAGCCGCTCTTGGCCATCTATCAGCACTCCTGGTTAACTGGAGAGGTCCCAGAGGATTGGAGGCTTGCTGATGTGACTCCCATCTTCAAGAAGGGCCGTAAGAAAGATCCAGGGAACTATAGGCTCGTCAGCCTGACCTCGGTACTGGGGAAAGTAATGGAGCAAATCATCTTGGGTGAGATCGCACGGCATGTGCATGGTGTCCAGGGGATCAGGCCCAGCCAGCACAGGTTCCTGAAAGGCAGGTCATGCTTGACCAACCTCATCTCCTTCTATGACTGGGTGACCAGACTGGTAGATGAGGGAAAGGCTGTTGATGTGGCCAGCAGGAGCAGGGAGGTGATCATTCCCCTGTACTCATCTCTGGTTAGGCCGTACCTGGAGTACTGTGTTCAGTTTTGGGCCCCTCACTGTAGGAAAGACATTGAGGCCCTGGAGCGTGTCCAGAGAAGGGCAACAAAACTGGTGAGGGGTCTGGAGCACAAATTTTATGAGGAGTGGCTGAAGGACCTGGGATTGTTTAGTCTGGAGAAGAGGAGGCTCAGGGGAGACCTCATTGCACTTTACAACTTCCTGAAGGGAGGTTGTGGTGAACAGGGGTTTGGCCTCTTCTCCCAGGCAACAAACAGGACCCAGGGAAATGGCTGCAAGTTGTACCAGAGGAGGTTTAGGTTAGACTTAAGGAAGAACTTTTTCTCTCAGAGAGTGGTCAGGCACTGGAATGGCTGCCCAGGGAGGTGGTAGAGTCGCCGTCCCTGGCAGTGTTCAAGAGGTGTCTGGATGAGGAGCTGTGAGATCTGGTTTAGTGCTTGTGGTAGCAGTGGTAATGTGAAGATGGTTGGACTAGATGATCTTATAAGTCATTTCCAACTTTGTGATTCTATGATTTTATGATTCTATGTGATATTCAGCATTACAGTAACTATGATAACCATCACCATTTGGGAACCACCTGTCAGTTGTTATCAGTGAGGCAGGACACTGAAGCCTTTTGTCATTTTCTTTTACCTTATTAGCTTTCTGCTGTAGGACTACTTCTGATTTTGTATATGGCTCCCTGCCTGGCTGCTCCAAAGGAAATCATGAGGCTTGAACTGTGGTTCAGCGGATGTTTCCCTTGGCTGCTCCTCACTTTGCTCCACCCTTGCCCAGAGGTATTCTTTTTTGTTCTCATGCCATACCTTTGCACAGCACAGCTGTTTGTCAGACTGTGAGATGAACCAATACAAGGAAGGGATTAAAAGGCTTAAGGTTAAAAATAGCCCTTTTTAAAAAATATTCTTAATCAGAATCGGCTGATACATGTGTGATTAATTGGCAAATCCACTGTGTCATTAAGCATCTCTGCACTAATGAGAGGAGGTATGGATGGCAATAAGCATGGAAGCAGGCAAGAAGGGCAGGAACAGCTACAGGCAGTTTTGTTGTTGGAGCACGATCTGTGGAACTAAGGTATCTCTGCCTCTGTAACCCACAGGTATAAAAATTTTAAAAAGTTACTTTTGAATATCATCAGTTTTAGTACTGATGAGAGCAACAGCCTCTCTGTTTATAACACTACTTACAGACAGAGTGTTTAATACATCAACAGCTTGGCAGGATTCAGTTTGTGATTATCTTTCTTTGATGG
Source organism: Perdix hodgsoniae (assembly GCA_035772895.1). Classification (NCBI taxonomy): domain Eukaryota; kingdom Metazoa; phylum Chordata; class Aves; order Galliformes; family Phasianidae; genus Perdix; species Perdix hodgsoniae. The sequence goes on from JAPSGF010000008.1 coordinate 7,836,042, forward strand.
AACATCTGGCGCCATCAACTGCTACCCAGTATGAGACATCAGGCCTATCCAAATCATGTGAGCTTCAGACATGCATCACAAAAAGAGTCTAACACATAGGTCTGTTCGGTTGGATCGCTTTCTCTTTTTTCCCCTCTGTGAATATTTATTCCAGCAGATTTATCTCTGTTCCTTTTTCCTTCTGTTCAGAACTGTCATTTTTAAAAAGCTCCAGATGTAATACCATCAGATACTATTTAGAAAAAAAAAAATCTTCTGAATTCTTAGCATTGGTTATATATTTAGTTTGTAGTATATCTGGAATTTAAGTAGGTACTGGTAATAAGTCTAACAGACAAACCTGTATTGCCAAGAAAATCTATTACAAAACTGAATCCTAGATTTTCTGAATTTTTCATTTCTATCACCTCTAGATCTGAGCTGAGGATTGGTGGGTTGAAAGAATCTGTATTTTATGTCCTGGCCCCATTTTTTTGCAATTACCTTTCAAGAGATCATAAAAAGAATATGAAATACAAATACTTATCAGTGCCAGTCATCAGCAAATAAAATCCAGTCAGCACAAACATCAATCTAAGATTTGTAATTTCTACTTTTAGAATAACTGAAATTGAATTCACAGTCTGGCCTACACTTTGTGATTCAGATATTGCTAGACCACAGATAAACACAATAATAATGGAGCACTATTGCACTACAGTTTCTGTTTGAAAGGGGAAATGTGTTTTTAATTGATTCTTGGTTCAAGTTGTCTGAAATCTATTTTCCTTTGAGTTTAGTTACTTTTAACAAATCCAAAGTTTCATATCAAAGGCATTTTAAAAATTATTTCTTCTTTGTTAATCTATGTTTCCATAACTTACAATGTTGCTCTCTCCAAAAGTAATGCCTCTTATTTATTTCTGAAGAAACTACAACAGACACAACAGCACTGTTTGAGAGAGGAAATTATCACCTACAAAACCTATTTTTCAACACAGTCACCACCACGAGCTATGTGTTTTCACCAGCAATGAACAAGCACCTGCATGCCATGCTCACAGAAATCTTCACAAGCAGAAGTGATCCACTGTTTCATAACTGCTGTAACAGTGTTATTGCTAGGAAAGTGTTGACCACACAGTCCATCTTTTATCAGCCTTAACAGACTGAAGTCATAAGGCATCAATCCAGAATAGATGGTGGGTAGTAGGACAGTCCAGCCAAGATTTACAATGTGATCCACAGTCTTCAAACTGGTATGGGGCCTGGTGTTTTCATGCTGTAAGAAAAAGACTATCTTCTTCTCTGGTCTCATACTGGAAGGTCAAGCCTTTAGCTTAGTCAGTACCATGATGTAGTAGTCAGATTTGATGGTTTGTCTGGGTTCCGGGAAATCCAGAAGTATCACACCTTTCCTATCCCAAAAGACAGTGCTCATCACTTTACCTGCTGTGGGATGTGTCTTGAACTTTTGCTTTGATGGGAATTCACATGTCTCCACTCCACGGACTGCAATTTTGATTCCAGCTCACATTAGTGACATAACATCTCATCACAGGGAATGATGAGATCTTGTAAACAGGCAACTTCTGCCTCATACTGTTTCAACTGATTCTGAAACACTTGCAGAAAGTGTCCATTCTGTTCCTGCGTATTTCAGGAACCCATCTGGTGCAAACTGCTATATTCCAATATTGCCACTGTTATTTCCAATGCATCAAAGCATTGAATATTCAGTTCCATTCACAGTTTCTTGGCTGTAATCCACTGATTATGTGCAAGTGAGCTGATGAAGATACTATTCATTTCCTGCTGTGACAACAGTATATGGCTGTACAGAACATAACTTGCCTTTCACATCGTTGTCTCCACTGCTGAAATGTACCACCCAGCACCTCATTGTGTTCACATCTACTCTTGGTCTTCATAAATATTCAGCAAGCATTGATGAATGTCAGTGAGTGCAATGGTTTGCACAAGGATGGAATCAATCACATATCTTTCCTTCATATGCACTTCCATGTCAGGCACCATTTTGTCAGACTGCCCCTTTGCTGCCATCTGTCACACAGCAACAAAATGTAATGGAATATTGGTGGGAAGGTTCAACCTCTTCTGACATACCACCAATATCTGTCTCTGACGTTATGGGATAACATAATAAAATAGGAGGCACTATTTTCAGAGCAACCCTCACATTTGATTACTTACAGCAACTTATGAGAAAGGACTGCAGGAAACTGTCAGCTATAAGAATGATGTGTAATTCTGCAGATGTCACACCTCTGTATCATTCAGCCTATTGCTGATCTATCCTTCCCCTCTTCTCTCGGGAACATTTTTCTTTCAAATTCACCTTTTTCTTTTTTCTCTCCCACGAACACTTTCACATTTGGAAGCTTGGCTGCATCTTTTAATGTATGGAGAATTTACCTAAACATAAAGGAATGCTTAAACTTCTTTAAGACTTTTATCTTTAAGACGTTTATCTAGAAACAAAAGCTTCTTTGTTGTTTTATTTTTACTATGTACTGAACGTTTTCATTGTTTTTCTATTGCTGATTTAAAAATACGCTCTTACCTAATAGAGATGGATTTCAATTTTTTCTAATTTATTCTAATTTCTAATTTATTGATTTAGTAACAGCTACTCTTATTATTCACTTATTCAGTTTGTTTCATTAATTCCCCTATAAAGACGCCTGGAGTGAATTGAAAACAAAGCTAAACCCTAAATTTCAGGAGAGCAAACTTCAGGCTGTTTAAGGAGTTGTTGGATGAGATCCTCTGGGAAGCTGTCCTTAGGGACAAATGAACAGAACTGAGCTGGCAGCACTTTAAGGACACATTTCTGAGAGCACAAGAGCTCTACATCTCCCAGAATAAAAAATAAGGCAGAAGAGGCAGGAAACCAGCATGACTGAGCAGGACCTGCTGTCCAGGATGAAGGAAAAGAAGGAAAAGTATAAGCAGTGTAATTAGAGATGGGCGGCCTAGGAAAAATCCAGGGATGCAGTCAGGATGTGCAGGGATGGGATAAGGAAAGTCAAGGCACAGATGGAATTGAATTAGGTGATGGATGAGAAAAACAACAAAAAGGGTTTATTTAGATAAATTGGACCAAAGCGACAGGCAAAGGAGAGTGTACTACCTCTGATAAATGAAAAGAGAGAGCTGGCCTCCTCCAACATGGAGAAGACTGCAGTACTAAATGAGTTTTTTGCCTCAGTCTTTACAGCCAGTCAGGGTCCTCACGTCTCATGTCCCTGAACTTCTAAGATGGGGTCAGGGGAGCAAAATTACTTCCACTGTGAGTGGAGCAAGTTTGAGAGTCTCGTGAGTCTGAATGTATATAAGCCAGATGACATGCATTGCAGGGTTCTAAAAAAATGGCTAATGTGGTTTCCGAGCTGCTGTCCATCATATCTGAAAAATTTTCTGGGATTTTCAGGTGAAATCCCAGAGACTGGAAAAAGGGAAACATCAGTCCTATATTCAAGAAAGGGAGAAAGGAAGAGCTAGAGAACTACAGGCCACTGAGCCTCACCTCTGTGCCAGGGTCTGTCATGGGACAGATCCTCCAGGGAGAGTTGTTAAAGCATACGCAAAATGAGGAAGTGATCCAAGACAGCCAGCATGGCTCACCAAGGGCAGATCATGCCTGATCAATCTGCGGGCCTTCTATGGTAGAGTGATAACAAAGGAAGAGACTTGTGCAAGGCCTTGGCCATGGTCCTGCATCATATCTCCCTATCTCTATGTTGGAGAGAGATGGATTTGAAGACTGGCCTAATAGGCGGATAAGGAATTTGTGGGATGGTTGTAGCCCAAACATTCATGGAGATCAAACAGTGGATGTGAGTACAGTGATGTGATGTGGTGGGTGGTGTGTTTCAGCAGTGGTGACAGTAGGTCATTTCTGCTGGTGCAGATTTTTTATGAGCAAAACATGCATCATCACTAACAACAATGCAAGGCTAATGGTGGTGACTATTTTGACAAGAGTGTTCTGTAGTGGAGAATTCGCTCAATCAAATATTGATAGTGCTCTTAGTATCTGTTATAGTTTCCATGGAAATAAATAGAAGGCATTACTTTCAGCTTGACTTACGTAAACACACCAAAATAGAAGCTGTGATGGCATTTTGATTCATTTATTCAGCTTCCCTGTGACTTCCTGATTATAATTTAACTTCTTCCTCTGCGGTTCACAATTTATTTGAGCCTCTCTAAGTGACCAAGGAGATTTCACTCAAAGTAATTTATCATCATAACCTATTTTGTATCACATTGAACAGAACATTTCACTCTACTATTGAGATTTTAAACATAAATCCAATGCAAATCAAGACCACATTTAATTCTGGTTTAAGTGAAAATACACTTAGAAATAAATAAGTACAGCTGAAAAAAAAATCTATTTTTCAACCACATTTCTGTTTGATGACTCTCTGCACATAATTTCAGTTCTTGACAGAAGAGAGAGGACGAGATCAAGCAAAAGAGATCAACAGTGAACAACAACGCTTCTTCTAGACACAGTTCTGCCTCTTATGTGTTTTTTCAGCCCATAACAGGAAGTTTACAAAAAGGTGAACAAATACAGGACAGCATTCATTGGCCAACATTAACAACTACTGCTAAAGTAGAAGGTTCCATTCCTTTATTTCAGAAATATTATCTTCAAAATATAATAATGGATATTTCTCTTTCCATTTACCACAGAATCATAGTCCAAAATGGAACAATATTTCCAGAAAGATCAGCAGTCTATGTACCTTGGAAACTTTGAGTTTCAGTTTACAATCTGAGCTCTATAGCTATAGTCCTGGGTTAACTTTCAAAAGAGGAAACCAATAAAATAAAATAAAATAAAAACTGGAAATCTATTCCAAATCCTAGAAATTATACTCGAGGGAACAATGCCCCTTTGGCAAAGACATGGAATAGATGACCTAAAGGTGTTTTCCATTTCTGCTTAAGTCTTTTTATAGATATGTTTAATAAATTCTTTTAACTTCTACAAATACCATGACAGATACTAACGGGTCATATGAGTTTAACCAAAAGACCCAAATAGATCTGACCTTGAAAAAATGTACAGTGGTTGTTACCTATAAAAGCAAGGCCTTGAACTTGGTGAATTAGACTCACAACTCATGAATAATATCAAAGGGATAGCAGGCCTTAGTTTCTGATCCTTCTGAAGTGAGTAGAAGAGAATGAATTCCACTGAGGTATGAGTGTCCCTGTGCACAGGCAGGTCTAAGAAAAGGATTTGCAAATTAACAGCTAATCTATCAGTCCATTCCCAGACTTCTTTCATTTGCTGACTATCTCCAAATGGAGAGGGGTTTCTGGTAGGGTCACAATAGACTTCTTGTATATCACAGAAGACCACTGAAAAAGAAAAGGGCTTTATTTTGAGATAGGAAGTTGAAATACTCTGTATTTCATTAGCTATGTGAACAATAAAAAAATTGAAACCATTGATTAGTCTGAGATTTGAGAATATATTTTCAACAGCGAGCTTTGACAGCTGTAGTCTAATTACTAGCAAGTGTAAATATTGCCAAAGTCTGAATAGCCATTCCATAAGATCTGAAAACTAATGTCATTAGTCAAAACTATTAATTCTGATTTCAGAGTCAAAATGTGTTAATTCAGAAGCCTGAATACAAATGAAAATAAACATTTTTCCACATACCAGGTGAACTGCCAATGTGAAAATTTATTGTAATGTTTAAATGTTTTAGTGGCAGCTACCAGAGCAAAATTACAGCACAAAATCCAAGATTTGTATATGGCATACAACAGCAGAGACATAACTCTTTCCCACGTTGTCTAAATAGAAAAAAATATGGGGTTTGTGTTCGTTTTATTCTATATCATCATTTCTGAACAGCTTCTACGTCTCACTCTCCATGTTCAGGTGAAACATTTTGGTAATGGATGTTTTGAATGAAATCAGATAGTAGTGTATCTACCAAAGTTGGAGCTGAGCAAATATACAGGGTTGTTTGGTTTTTTTCCTTTCACAGCAAGACTGACAAAAGGCTTTTTCTTTTCACTTAAAAAAAAGTACTGAGTGCAGCAAAAAACATCTTTCATTCACAAAATTCAATGAAGACTGCTATTAATCTGGAGTCTACCTCACAGAGTGGCATGCTAGATGCAGTATTTTGAGTCGACAACTGACAAAACTGGGTGGCTCCCACACTCCTGAGGCACATGTACATTTTACTTCATCTGGTCTGTCTTCTGCAGATTATTTGTCTTCTGACTAAACCCGAGCAGCTCCAGTATCCCAGGAAGGGATACGAACACAAATCTATCATTTGTGGTTAGTTGTGTCCTAGCTTATCCCCAGCTAAACCTTTGAATTGTTTATTCATTCAGGAAAGATCTGTGTTTTTGCAGATTATACATTAACATCTGTTGTGGTTCAACCACAGCAGGCAGCTAAGTACCACCCAGCTGTTTGCTCAGTCTCCCCATATGGAATGAGAGAAAAAACTGGAAAGGGAAAAGTGCAAGAACTCATGGGTTGAGACAAAGGCAATTTATTAGGTAAAGCAAAAGCTGAGCATGAAGAAAATCAAAATAAAGGCCTCGTTCATTATTTCCCACCAGCAGACACTTCCAGCAAAGCAGGGTTCATCATGTGCAGTGGTTTCTTTGGAAGACAAACACCATCACTCTAAATATTCCTCCCTTTCCTCCACTCTCCCCAGCTTTTAGTGTTAAGCATCACACCATCTGTTACTGGACACCCCTTTGGTAAGTCTGAGCAAGTTGCCCTGGTTCTGCCCCCTCCCAGCTCATTGTGCACCTCCAGCTCCTCACTGGCAGGGCAGTATGAGAAGTAGAAAAGTTCTTGACTCTGTGTAAGCACTGCTCTACCACAACTGATTGGTTTGTTATCACTACTATTTTCAATAAAAATCTAAAATACAGCATCATACAAGGCTCTTTGAAAAAAATTAACATCAAAGCCAAAACTATGCCAACATCACGTGTTAATTTGCTAAATCTGCCCAGTGAAAATTACAACTGACCACTTGAGCAAAGGGATTCCCCACACCCAAAATCAGGCAGCTCAGAACATCATTAATCCCTGGTGATTAGCTTTGCCCAGTGGGGGCAGCAATTGTTAAGACAAATTTGCAGCTGGTTAGTAGCCACGCTTCTAGGACATAAGCAGTAAAACTCTCCATTTCCACTGGGACAAATGATAAAAATTGGCCTTCCTAACTCTACTGGGACATCTGATTGCGCTAAGTGAGGAGAGAGGTACAGGGTTGGTCAGTAGGGACACAATGATCCTTGCAGCTTCTGTAAGTGGGAGTTTCAGTAGCATAGCTTAACTTCCAGGATTCTCAGAGTTTCTCCACTTCAATGTGTAGTGGCCTCTGAAAAAGAGGCCAAAATCCAAAACCCTTAGAACAGTTGCTAAAGATTACAGTTAGCAACACCTGAAATTGACCTGCAGTTGCTGACAACACGCTTCTTATTTGCTCTACAGAATATCCAGAAAATCCTAACAGAGTTAACTTGGAAAGAGTACTCCCAAATCACATAACTTCTTGAGCTTAGACAAATGTTCCCATTTTTCATCAAGACGAATCTAACAGGTTTTTTTTTATTATTTTTTTATTTTTATTTTTTCCATGAGAAGAAGCAAAAGCCAAGGAAACAGAAAAAGAAAGCAAGAAATTGTTAAGAAATTGTGCTCACAAATTAGCAGTTATGGCAGTTGTCTAGAGTGTGAGAGATCTTGATCCTCTTCCCAAGACCCATGCATATTTAATTCTGCAGAGCAGTGTAATTCCAAGAAGAGAAAAAAAGAGAAAGAAGGCAGCGTGACTGCAGACTGTGATGTAGAAATAAAATCAAGGTATAAGGTCAAAATAGATATTTTACCTTTTCAGCTATTTGTTGTTGTTCAATTTTCTTACTTGCTGCTTTTGACCAGAGCTCATATAAGTGAGCGTTATTATTATTATTATTATTATTATTATTATTTATTTATTTTTGGAAGGTTTGTTTGCTATGGGGCTAATGTATCTGGGAAAACATTTAATGTAGAAAACAAGTAACTTTCTAGAGCATTTCAACATCTAGGAACTTTACCTGTCATTTGCAGAGCCAGCTTCTATTTCAAACACTTTTGAGTCAGAGTAGACAGAACAGATAAACTGTACAAGAAAAGGAACTATGAGAGAAAGGAAACCAGTAGTTAATCATTAAATAGCTTTTTCTAGAAGTCATACATGAGATAATGAAAGACTCCACATCTCCTGGTTTCTAGAATATATCCTACTCAATTGCCCTAAATCAAGATGCTCAGAGAGACTCTTTGCCCCCTTTAATGATTGAATTGACCACACCATAAAATTTACTACCTCCAAAAGACCAAATTCTAGCAGACTCTGGCCCAAGTCAGGGAGAACGGAAGCAGAAAGCGCCTAACAAAATCCTGTTAAATATTTAGTAAGTTGGTTCAAACATTTTTTCTCAGAATTTTGCCGAAGAACATCTAAGCATAGTTCTTTTTAAAGCAGATAAAGTATTTTTTTCTCAGATCTTATAGCCTAAAGCATACTGTGTACATTTTATTTTAATCTTATTGTAGAAGTTGGAAATAGACTAAAGCCACAGATGCCTGGACGTGAGCATAAATATTTGCACCATGATTTTCCACTTAGAATCACGTTTTTTACCTTTCCATGCTGCATAGGCTTTTCCTTGCCCGCGGTGATCTTTTTCTTAATTTTATTTGATTTGGTTTGAGTCAGACATAGTACTTACTGATGGAAACAGTGAGGAATACCAAAGACATATGTATTTATGCACTTATCTGATTTCTAAATAAAGGTATATTTGCAGTTTTTTGACAGAGTTTCTATGAGTCATGCAGAAGCTCTCACCAGTACACACACTAATGAAACCATTTTGCCTACAACTATTTTCAGGTACAACATAAGTGCGTTCAAATGTTTTAGAAAGACTGCAAGTATTTCCTAACTATAAAAGAAAACTAAATATAATCCATTTGCTAGCGTCAAATCAAGTATCAGAGCTAGTATCAATTATATGGCCCAGGAATTGGTGGTGACAGGAAGGGCAAGGACAGGACTGGAAGTTCTTTAATGCTTAACATATAAAAAATTAGAAGTATTGGGTTTAATACTTGACAGAGGAACTGGTCAGGTAAATTCTTGTTTAAGCCCATTTATCTTAACATATTTATATATTTAATCCAATAAAATAAAGCAGAGTCAAAGGGGAGCACTCAGTCTTGGTGGGTAACCAGTCACTACATAAGCCTTCAAAGTCATCTGACTTTTCAGATTGGTTGGAGTGGAAAACAGTAGATTGTTTATTAAACTACATGTTTATTAAAAAGCCATTGTTTATTAAAATATACACATCATTTTACTATTTGGGACTGTATGTCGCTAATGAGAAAAAAAAAATCTTTTTCTTTGAATTGTCAACACATATGTCATTTATTGACATGAGTAAAACATCTGCTGTAAAGCAGACCCCAGATACCAAGATGCAAGAGAGGCTTATCTGTTCCGTGTACTCTGTACCAGTTCCTCGGGCAGCAGATGAAGATTTGTATGTGTGTGAGCAAACCAACTCACAAAAGAATTAATGAAAAAATCAACTGGGCAGGAATATAGAGTTCTACATAACTGCCAGATAAAAGCCAGATTGAATGTAGTCCTCTGGCAGTGGGAGCCAACAATAATAATAATAGAAGAAACAGACACAGTATAATTTAATTGTAAAGACAAAGAATCAAGATTCTATATGCACAGCAAACATTAAGTAAACCAAAAGGACATTCTTAGATTTACATCATCAAACCATTAAATATTCTCTAAGTTCAAGGCAGCATGGTAAAAATGTCAAATTCTTAGAAAGCTATTTCTGCAGAATATATCATCACAGAAGGAAAAACACCAAACAAACCTATGGAAATTGCAAAGCCACTGCACTGCTGAATAAAAACTAGATTTAGACGTGTAAGCAAATTCCATGTAAAGGTTAAGCATTTCTGTACAGAAAGGAGCAGTAAGCACTGAAGATCTTTCAGTACAAATACTTTTCCACCAGAACAAATGCTTTTACACAAACACTTAGAGCTGTACAAGGTGAGAAAAAACTTTTTCCTTCTCATTTCTCTTGTTTACCCAAAGAACTTAGAAATGGCCAAATACCTCAGAAGAGCTCCTTAGTGGGAAAGTGTAAAATGTGGATGGGTGGAGAAACAAAATATTAAGAGTCTGAGTAAATATTATAGCAAAGCAGCAACCCTCTGAGTGCAATTATTCATTCCTGTCAATATTTCTTGCTTGTCTTCATTATACACTTTTGTCTACAGATCAGTTTCCTGTCACTGCTATCCAGGACATGCTTTCAAGTACTCTGTGTGGTACGAAGTCTGTGAACTGTCCAGCTGATGCTAAAAAAATATTCAGGTAAATATTCAGGTACTTCTCTATAGGAAGAAAAGAGATTTCTTTCATCTTTTTAGTGAAAAAAGGCAAAGGACATGGAAGAATCCTTCCATATGTCAGAGACATGTGTCTCAGCTCTCTTCTATGTTTATATCTTCACTTACTGCTGAACAGTCTTCCATGTCCCATCACAGACAGAGGTTGTCTTTGTTTTACAGAGTACATGAAAACTCTCACACAATAACTTTAAGATTTGAGGAATAAACAGTGTGAGTTCTTTTCACCTTGATAATTAATTCCAGAGAAACACTCCTCAGTTCTTCAGTAGAATTATATATTTGGATTCAGTTCAGATGAGGAGGTGGCAAAGCCCTGGCTTGATTTTTTAAAAATCTGTGATATGGAATATTACCGTTGCTCAAAACAGCATTGCTTGAAACTTTCTATTGCAAATTACCCCAAGTTGGGCACTTCATCCAGTTTTGACAGGACTACTCTACTTATGCAGTCTATGTTTCCATAAGCTTTGCTCCAATAAGCTTTTTAGGTACTCACCTATGTGTCGTTCACACTGCAGTTTGCAAGCTGACTTTCAGCTCTTGCAATATTTATTGACTGTCCCATTATCAAGAAAGTTGCAAAAACAAAGTGATGAGTTTTAACCATGGAAATATGTGAAAACTCAGTGTTGTGGGCTAAAAAGTGACAAAGAACATTATTCTAAAGACAAAAGAAGTACGTCCTCTGAAAATATTGTTTTCCTCTTACAGATTTCCCAAATCATAAATAGGGAAGAAAAAAATGAAAAAACAAAACAAAACAAACAAACAAACAAAAAAAAAACCATAAAAATGAATATAATATTGTTGCCAATTCACCTTCTGAAATAGGAAGAAATTTGCCCTATATCCCCCAAAATGCAGGAATTAATTTTCATGTACTTGGGAAATAAACATTGGCTGCTGGAAGAAAATTATTTTCGCTCATATTTGCTCTATTATCTAATGAGAAAAATACCCCTCATTTTAGATTAACCCATTAAATGAATCTTGGTTGACATAAAGTTGATATCAGAGGTGGAAATAGATATAATAGGAAAACAGACTTTCATCCACAGGAAATACAAAATATGCAGCAAGCAGATATCTGAGAGGCACTACAGATGCAGCAGCTTTTCTGCTCCCTTTTTGCTTCCTGCAGCAGAATTTTCTCTATCAGCTAGGGGCAGAGCAAAGATGTAGATAAAGCAGAGATTCCTGTCAGCCCATCTCTCCAGCTTACCAAAGTCCCTCTGGATGACAGCCCAGACTTCCGGTGAAGACATTTCTTATGACTTCAAATTAAGATTAGATGTCTTTTTGAAAGATAAGCTTTACCCACAGTAGAAGAGAACTGAATGCAGTTGTTTGATCCATTTCAAACAGAAAATGAAACTAGATGATCTAACATTTTCTTCTAGTTTCAAGTACATCACTCCATTAAATTGATATTTGTTTTTCTTTGCCTGTCAGAGATCCTCAGATTAATGTATTCTCAAAAATAAAAAAGCTATGATGGCTAATTTCAACAGAGATTCCAACTACTTGGGAACAGGATTTTCTTTCATATAACAATTCTCTGGAAAATTTAATCAAAGCCAGATGATCCACACTCTATCTTTGTATTTCAAGATATTGTTGACTATGCTCTGATGGTAGCTTCTTTTCAACTAAAAATATAATTTCTCAAAGGACCAATTGGTTATTAAGTCAAATACTGTATTAACAAATTTTTTGGCCAGTAGAGAGGTTTACGTATAAGTACTGAATCAGAGAAGGATGCGTTAAAATAACTATTTTCTATTTGTGACAGACTCCTGGCTTGAGGGAGCCAGTCTCTTGCCGTGAAATCTGGAGAACGGAGAAATTATGATTAAGCTCCAAGACTTCTGACATGAGAAATGTGTGGAGGAATGTGTGTCTATGCAGGTATCAGTTTTGCCATTGCTGCCCCTTTGGGTCCCTTTCTGCTCTATCAGTGTTGCCACGGACCCTACTGGTCACTCCAAGGCCTGGATTAGCTCCAACTGGAAACACTCAATTAAAGCTCCTCAGTCAGTCCCAGCATTAATCCAGGCTCCCCTGTGCATCCAAAACAAAGGAAATAAGACAAGAAGCTGTTCTGGCCTCTAATCCACAGACTAAATAGGTCTGGATAGCTAAATTTATTTTCCTGAAAGGATACCTGACTAACTGAACTTCCTTTCTTATACCAGTTGGGAAGTGCATCTTAATTCTCAGAATCATAGACTAATTCAAGAGGGAAGGGACCTCAGGATATCAGGTCCAGCCCTTGCTCAGAGCAAAGTCACCTTCCATGTTAGATCACACTGTTCAGGATCTTTTTTTTTAACCCACATGATTTCAGGCATCTGCCAAACCCTGTACTGTTCCTACAGCTGTCTACACAAACTGCTTTTTGGTTGTTTCTAGCAAATCAATTTAGATTTTATTCTCCTTCTTTAGCTTGCTTGAAACGAAACCCTGCTCTCACAACCAGATCTCAGTTTTTCAGATCATGCTGCTGTAATATCTCTATTCAGAAACCTAACTCCCATCTGGGTTGTCCTGCGTTTTTATTTGAAACTATGAATTCTGTGAAGATTTGCAGAACCACTTGAATTTACTTGTTGACTTTCACGGCAGAAAGTTCAGTACAGAAGATTTTCCTAAGCATAATCTGATCCTGAATTACCTCATGTTTAAAATACTCCACATGGAAGTTGTAAGGAATTGAGTCATTTTTCCTATGGAGAGTACATTACTTTAGATAGAAATATTTTTCTACTGTCTGAAGTAAATTAAGATGAGTCTGTCAATTCTAGTACACACTGATGCCAATTAAATAGGAAGAACTAAGAACTCCTTATATTCTGTTTAAAAATAAGTGGTATTCATTCCAAAATGTGCCTTCCTTACCATAAGACTGCTGCCAGTTCTCTTTTCAAGAAGAACTGTATTTAATCAGAGTAGCAGAATAAGATCAGCCAAATTTATAAAAACCAAACAACACTGGAGGACAAAAAGCTAGTAGACACAGTTAATGATTCTGAAGAACAGGAGCTCTGGCAGTTAATATCCCCTGAGCAGCCAACATTCTGTGGGGGAAAAAACACCCACACAAGAGGTCCCTAATATGGTCTGTCACAAAGTGTCCAACCCAACTAGCCATGATCAATGTTCTCAAGGACCATATAAAAAGTTCCTCAGCAATTCTCAAAGAGCTCTCTTGATAAGGTTTAAGCAGAGAAAAAAGGTTCTGTGAGTGCAGGTAAAAGTCAGTCCATATCCCTCTACTTGGGGCAGCAGCTGAGAAGAAAAAAAATCCATTTAAAAAAATAAAAAATCATCAGCAAAGACAGATTAACATTCATTGCTTTGGGTAAGCATTTGTATGCAGGAATGAAATATCACTTCCTGTTCGTACATCTTGAGAAAATGATGAGAAATCCATGTAGTAAATCTGATGCAGTTGGAGGGTATCAGATTCACAGTGTGCATGCAAACACAGCATTCATCAGCCTTTCCATTCTGACTGTCATACTCTGCACTGTCATTTTTACACATGCTGCAGAAATGCACACAAGCCCAATTAGAAGTGCCATGCAATATAAATAGTGGGACCATTAGGTTTCCAAAATAATAATTAAAAAAAAATAGGCATATAATTATTTTGGAAAGAAAAAATATGCAGGCAGAAAGAAGAAACTAGAGAAATTCAGGTACCTGGTAGCTTGATTTACTTTCAGGAAAGCTTCCCTCTCAGAATATCCTTTCAGACAAAATGAGAAGCATGCAGCTAGAAAATACAATGGGTAAACAACTGGCTGATGGGTTGGACTCAAGGGGTTATGGTAGACGGGGTTACATCAGGCTGGCAGCTGGCCACCGGTAGGGCTCTCCAAGGCTCCGTTTTAGGGCTGGTTCTCTTCAATGTTTTTATAAGTGATCTAGATACAGAAGTCAAATGCATCTTAATTAAGGTTGCAGACAACGCTAATTTAGGAGGAGCTGTTAACTCCTTCAGTAGAAGAGAGGTCTTGCACAGGGATCTTGACAGCTCCCTTCTATCTCAGGATATTCAGTGATGCTATGCAAATCACAAACATACACATAAATGTTTTTCATTTAATACCAAGCCTAAAGTATCCCAGAAATTCAAGCTAGCAAGAGACAGAAAGTCTATGGCCTGACACTGTTTTTGGTAGACTGGAGTCTGTGCATTGTGAATTCTAGAAATCTGTATGTGCATACTGAAGATCTAAAATTAGATCTTGGGCATCTTCCTTATGCTTGAAAAGGCCTTAACCAAGACTCCCCCAAAATTTGTCTCCAGATAAATCAGTTGTAGAAATATTCTCTCTAGAAGTTAGTAGCTTTCATCTCTTTATGTGATCTAGTTACAGCGTTTCTTGTGAGCTTCTCAATACTCAGATTTTGCTTCCAGCTGTAAATTACTTATAATAAGTATTCATTTGTTCACTTTTGCTTCTTCGTGTACTGAAGACGTGTGTGGCACTGTCTCTGGAGTATCAGGATGCTAGAATGTTGCATATCTTAGCTTGCTAATTTCATGTGGAAATAAAAGTTATCATTGAGAAACAGAATAAAGAAATGGTATTAGGAAAGGTAAAGTCTGCTAGTATCTGTATATATGTATATATATAATGGAATATATTCAAAAAACATGGGAGAAAACATTTCAGGAAGGTCTTTTCAGATGTGACAACAAGACAATATAGATCCATTAAAATTTAATATCTGGAAAATTCAGTTTCTTTCTTCACAGGAAAGGTATTTTCTTCTTCTCCTTCAGTATATAAGTAGGTCACTCCAAAAGTAATCCCTCCTGGATTACTGCCATAGATACAAAGAGCACAAAGAGCACTATTTGATAGGACAAATTCTCGGGTATCACCACCATCAGCTACATATTTTTGCTGGTGATGAACAGGAGCCTTCAGTGTCGCTCATTTGGTACTGAGAAAAAAAATAAAATGAACACTTAAGAAAACGCATTTCCTCTTCCTTCCCCAGTCTCAGCTTAAGCCAGGCACCTTTCCTTCTCCATTCCCAAACTCACTTTCACATATTCTCACCATGAATCACTCCTAGGCCAAAATGTGGTTCCGAAGTATCAAAGTTCCAAAATGAAGTTGTGTTGGATGAGGAACCAGCTTGTCATGGTGCTCAGCCACATTGCCAAGCACTTTATGTCACTGTCACAGCAGACTCCCTCTTAACATCCTTATCAGCCTCAGTTGCATGGGTTGATGATCATTGTAAGTCCCTTCCTTCTATTCTACTCCATTCTATTATTTCAGTTTTAAAGAAAGAAATGACTGAAGGGGCAAAACTGGACACGTGTCCCAGTGCATCTTTGGAACGCCCCCACTTTCCACAGGGGGCCAGGGACTGCAGAGATTGCAGCATTGAGAACACCAACTGCAGAGCTTTAACCAGCATGACCTCTCTCCACAGCGATTGTTGCTAGCGCTAAAACCATTTTTTAATAAAAAAAAATAACAGGTGAAGACAGATGTTGGTTTATAAGTTTGTTGCTGTTGTTATTAAACATCTTCCCATCCCTGCAGCAGCCAACAATCATGAAGCTGGACTCAGCTCTGATATGAAGTGTCCAGTCTTGCAGCAGAACTGGAGAGTATTTAAAAATGTAGACATCATATTGACAAGGTCAGCCAAAAAAAGCACAGATGTTAAATATTCCAGAACACGAAAGTTTAGGATTTCATGCTTATCTACTAAAACAGTATGACATTAGCTATGAATTACAACAGAATAATCAAATCAAATGCATATAAATTATATATAAAATATAACTTTGCATGCAAAAGAATTAGTTCAAAAAATTTTAATGCCAAACTAAGCAGTAAAAGAGATTTGTAAGCACAGATGCTGTATCATTACTCTTTTAAATACTTGCTGTTGTAGAACTGACATACGTAATTAACAAGTGATCCAATACTCAACTACATAGTGCTGTGCTTTTCCCACATGTGGAAAAGTTCTTAATAGCAGCCTACTAGCTTACTATTTGTGCTGTAAGATGAGATTTGAGTGTAAAGACTAATTTTGGTCAATTATTTGTTCACATCCACAGTTAATAATAAGGATTAAGGGCACAAATGACTGGACTGTTACATTTGCATCTGTGTTGTATTATCTAAAACAGTCTCCACTACAAAAAATGATATTAAATATTATACGAATATTTGAGATCAGTGGTTTCTGTGGCAATAGGGAAGATACTAAAATCATTTTGTCCTTTTATAGAATCATAGAACCACTGAATGATTTGAGTTGGAAAGGACCTTTAAGATCATATAGTTCCAACCCTCCACTATAGTCAGTGAAACCTCCCTCTAGACCAGGTTGCTCACAGCCCTGTCCGGACTGACCCTGAATGCTTCCAGGGAGGGGGCATCCACAGCCTTTCCGGGCAACCTGTGCCAGGGTCTCACCACCCTCACAGTAAAGAATTTCTTCCTAATATCTAGTCTAAATCCATCCTCTTCAATTTAAAGTCATTTTCCCTCCTCCAGTTGCTACATGCTTTTATAAAAAGTCCCTCCCTGGCTTTCCTGTAGGCCATCCTCAGGTACTGGAAGGCCATTCTCAGTTCTCCCAGGACCTTCCCTTCTCCAGGATGAAGAGCTGCAGCTCTCTTAGCCAGTCCTCACAGGGGAGGTGCTCCAGCTTTCTGATGATCTTCATGTTCTCCTCTGGACCCACTCATCAGCTTGATGTCCTTCTTGCGTTGGGAGGCCCAGAACTGGATGCACAATGCACACATTGTGTCCGATATGATGCAATGCAATCAATATGACTCTTCAAAGAGATGAGACTAACAGAAACTTGAACTGTCTGGAGATAAGGAGGCTGAAAAAATGCCCAGGAAAAAAAAAAAAACTATATCATTAAAAAAAATGATTTAGAGTGCTCAGAAATTTAGTTTGATCAAAGTTAGAAAGAAGGCTTGTCTTTTATTTTACCAATCAGATCTATATTTCTTTAGTTTAATTTTGATTTCTGGCTTTAAATCCAAAACAAACCTTGAGAGACGATAAAGATCAAGCAGCTGGACCTCTCTGCTGATGGTGAGCTCTGTAACAATGCTGATAGAAACTGAGGGTTGTAGATCTCTTTGGTTTTTCAATATGAAAGAGTAAATAGATGCTGTACCAGAGTTTTCAAGTTTTCAAAATTTGCAGGACAATTTAATTTAAGAAGTTTGAGAACTCTCTCAGAATTCAAACCTAAATTTTTAACTATTGACACATTTCACATGGAGTTACCCCCATTCTAACTTTATCATTCTAGATGTTCTCTAGAAATCACTGTATTGCTCTTGAACATTATAGTCTCAGAGATTTACTGAATTATTTGTTACAAAGGTATTTTCTTAGAAAGTGGTTTCGTTTACTCTATTGTTTGAGTATAAAATACTTGCCTTGGTGCTCTTCTCCTGTATGGAAAGAGTTCAGAATAGGAAGTCAGCTCTAATGCCCAGAGCGTGACAATTTAAACCTCTCTGTTAGGATCAGGTAATGTACAGAAGGATACAGTATAAGTTAATAACATAAAGAGGTATCCAAAGCATCAGGTCGTGTGCTTTTGAGATGATAAAACCATTACAGCCCATTATTGTTTTCTCTTTCCAGTGGCTGTAACACTCATACAGGACTGCAAGAGACATTTCAAGAGAAATCCAGCATTTCTGCAATTCTCATTTTTGGTTATTTAATTGTGTTCTGCAGTTTCTTCTGGCTTTTCTGCAGGAAAGTTTGATTCAGGAAAGTCTGATTCAGGAAGGCAAGCAGACGAATCTCTCCTTCCAGACACACTGTACAGCAAAAATGTCTAGAGGAATATTTTTAGAGTTATTTCTAAGGTAGCATATACAAAAACCCAAAAGGTGAAGCCAGCTGAAAACACACTAGGAAATTAGAGACACTCGTCTAACTCAAGTAAATCAGAAGGATCACAGAAATTTTGGTATAACAAATCCCTCATTTATGATAAAGTCATGCTTCATATATATATACATACACATACACATACACATACACATACACATACACATACACATA
>JAPSGF010000008.1:7864556-7916774 GCA_035772895.1 Perdix hodgsoniae
AAAAAAAAAAAAAAAGAAGAAGAAGAAGAAGAAGAAGAAGAAGAAAATATAACACGACAATTAATGTTAAGTATGCCGACCAGAAAGAGGAAAATCTAAGTGATGTGGCCCTTCCTTCCTTTCTGCCTTACAGTCTAACTGCTGAAAGAGCCAGGTACATGTTGTGCACTAGTTCTTCATGTGCTCTGCCTTACCCTTCAGCAAACCACAGCTTTAGACAAGAATTTATGTCACCCAACCACTTCCTGTAAATTCTGTGGCTACATTTGCTGCCCTCATTCTTCATCAATTAGACTTGTTCTGGCAGCTCACAATTCCCCCTCACTGCTACTTATCTGGCTGTCTTTTTTTGACCATCAGCTCACTCATACTTCATTAATCATTTGCAAATGAGCAGGTGTACATTGGGTTGATCTATCTAAAAACCCTTTACGATTACAGTTGTAGCCATCAGCTAGTTTCAGATCACTCAAATCAGAGTTTCAGGTGAATGCGAAGAGTCTAATCTGAGACAGAACTTCAAACTTCAAACTGATAAATAGGGGGATTTTCTCTGCATCCACGTTAATGGTCCCATTGATTCCATTTACTTAATTGGTATGTGAACTTAAAATATTAATGTTGTTAACTTGTAAAAGAACTTTCTGGAAAGTGCAGAGAAATTGGTCTTCTTCAAGTATTATCTGT
The DNA here is from genome assembly GCA_035772895.1 of Perdix hodgsoniae. Classification (NCBI taxonomy): domain Eukaryota; kingdom Metazoa; phylum Chordata; class Aves; order Galliformes; family Phasianidae; genus Perdix; species Perdix hodgsoniae. The sequence goes on from JAPSGF010000008.1 coordinate 7,865,244, forward strand.
CTTGTTTATTAATGGCAAGTAACATGCTGAGCGGCTTTAGGCATTAAGAATTCATTTCTGGTTAAAATAACACAAGATTTTATTCAAATATCAATATGCTGCCAATTCTTTAAATCCATTAGTGGCCCCTTAAGAAACATTGATCAGATATCAATTATATTCTTTGATTTTAATGCTAAGATATTTTCTTCATTGAAAATGTTGCACGGTTCCTTCCAATTGTTAGAGAACCTGCAAAATGCTTCCTACCATATCATCTAAAATGAAAATCTGATTAGGGCAATTTAAAAAATGTCAGATATTTCAAGTAGTTTGGCAGATCTCTAATTCTTTCCTGAACTCCCATCAATTCATGTATCCAAAAACATGGAAATTTAGCTGGAGTTCTTATGCCCCATGCAACAGCTTATGCAATTACGAACTGTGACTCCAGAGATCAGGATTAGATGACTGGATATGACCACTGTTGTGCTGTTTTTGAAAGAAAAAAAGAAAACAGAATGCTCAGCTGACCAAGAATAACTAAAAATACAGAATTTCAGAAATGTGTGGTACCCTCAGTGTTAACCTCAAGTTACACTGTGTTTGATTCACTCATGGGTAATGCCTGTGGAGTGTCAGACTGTGGTCCAATGAAGCTGTAAGACAGCTTCTAGGGAGCCTTAAAACATCTGTTAAAAATGACAGGAAGAATACAGTAGAATGAACAAGGCAGAATCTTGATGCCAGCACCATCTGTCATCTTTAGGAATAGACACATTTTTGTGCAAACTGGGGTAATGTCAGTCTATTATATATGCACAATATGGAATTGTTTTTTATTTTTTGAATAGTATCTACAACTGTTCAATTACTGTGAAATAAAGTGAACTTACATATGGCTACAATTACTGACTAAGACCCTCCCATGAAACTTATGCTCCTGGGAGCAGAACAATAGTTTTCAGACAACTTACTTTTCTCACTGACAGTGAGGGAGTTTGCAGAGCAATCTGATTCCTCAAAAAAGTTGCTAGAGTCAGCATTTATATCGATTAGAAAACACTGTGGGAAGTCACTTGTGTGGTAGAAAGAACTCATTTACTCATACAGAACACAAAGCCATAAGGCTGCATGATATGCTAGTTAACATATTGGCACAGTAATGTAAATACAACACAAAATGTTACAATTAACAATTGAACAAGGCTAATTAACTTTCCCTTATTTAGATAATCAGTTCAAGCTTATTTCTGCGCAGTTTATCTAGGAGAAAAAATGTTGTTGCATCTGTTAAGTATCAATCCATTAGGATTCAAAGGCCTCCCTTCACTGAACACCAGGTAAGAGCTAAAACAAAAAAGTACCAAATATGCAATCTTTGTCCTAGAAAGGATACAGACAAAAATCTGTCATAGTGCTCTAGAATGACAGAATTGTGGCATAAAGAATGTTGGAAAAGACCTCTATGATCACTTAGCCCAACCATCCACCTACCACCAATACTGCCCACAGTCAATATTCCTAATTACCATATCTACACATTTTTTTATTACCTTCAGCTGACAGTGACTCCACCATTTCCCTGGGCAGCCTGTATCAATGCCTCACCACTTTTTCTGAGAAGAAGTTTTTCCTATTATTCAACCTGAACCACCCCCGGTGCAACTGAGGTCAATACCTCTGATCCTATCGCTGTTACCCAAGAGAAGAAGCTGACCCCCATGTGATCACAGCCTACTTTCAGGTAGCTGTAGAGAGTGGTAAGATTTCCCCCGAGCCTCCTCTTCTCCAGACAGAACAATCCCCATTCCCTCAGCTGCTCACCATAAGACTTGTGCTCCAGATCCTTCACCAGCTTTCTTGCCATTCTCTGGACATGCTCCTTAGATGGATTTGAAGAAGAAATACGTGGTCATTCCCTGCTTTGACCACAACAAGGAATCACAGAATCATAGAATTAGCAAGGTTGGAAAAGACCTAAAAGATCATCCAGTCCAACCATCACCAATACTCCCCAGCTAAATCCTATCCCTCAACACAACATCCAAACGTCTCTTGAACACATCCATGTTCGGTGACTCCACCACCTCCTTGGGCAGTGCATTCCAGTGCCTGACCACCCTTTCCGAGAACCTAGTCCTAACACCACCAGACCCTTTCTACACTTTCTGTTAGAATCTGCAACATGATCTAGTGACTGATTTAGTGACTGGCGAGGCTGTCTACAGCAGAGGATTAGAACTACATGATCTTTGAGATCTCTTTCAACCCAAACCATTCTGTGATACTGTTATACTATAATACTATGATTATGATTTCACAATTTCATAATTTAGGCTCTTGTTGGTAGCTTCTTAGGAACCTTTCAATATTAGTGGGAAATGTATGGGTGTATGTAAGGAAATACCCACTTTTTTATTTTTTTTCCTTCAGGTTACATTACTATATTTCTATAATCATCTTCCACTGAGTCACAAAGATTTGCTCTCCCTGCATAAAAAGACCTGCGGATAGGTTTAGGTACTCATTAGTCTAGATTCATTAAGGTCTCTGTATATTAACTGAGAAGAGGGGATTAGTATAGCTCTTGGATGAGTAGGACTCTGGTCCTACTCTATTTTAAATAACCACAGTATAAATGTTTATCTACCTGAGTTAGTCATTTGAGTCATTGTCAGTGGAAGAAAACTAGCTGCACCAGGATCAACTACACTCTCATCATACCTATTTAAGACATCTAAACTGTGGAAAAGTGCTCCCATGTACTTCTTCAGACCTGCCCTTGAGTATAGAAGGAGATCAAAACAGCTACAGTCTTTACTTGATGTGATGTAGTACATATGCACAGAATAACTGTTGAGACAAAGCAGAATATATCACCTATTGTAGTATGAAAATAAGCAAATACCTCTCAAAGGAGTCTGTGACAAACTACTTCAAATTATGTGCTTAAAAAATTTTAAGGATTTTATTTAAAGAAAACAGTATTTTCCAGAACTCAGATTCTGCCACTCTCTTTCACAGAAAATTAACAATATACCTTAAAAATATCCACCTTCATTGGCCAGAATTTAGAGAGAAACATAATCTACTGTGAGGGAAGACAGATGAATATTATCTTAAGTTATAATTAGAGATTAATGGTGCTGGAAAGTGATTTTAGCTAAAGTGGAAGACTTGCAATGATGAATATTCTCCTTATAAATAGAAGGAAAAAATATGAATAAAGCTTTAGTGTTTGTAAATTGACTATATTGTATATTTTAATTGTTATTTCATTTCAACCTGTATGTATTTTCTCTTCTATTTTGGTACTCGACCTTTTGATCATAAAGTTCTTCAAACATTATTTACTGTGCTAGACCCTCACCATACAGAATCTCTCCATTACTCCTCCAGTTTTGAACTGAAGGCTTTCACTGAAATGTTAACTTATCTTTTGCTTTGCATGAAGTGAGCCCTAAAATATAATCTGAAGGATTAAATTCTGGTCCTGCTTCAACTAGCAACAAACTTCTGATTAATTTCAGCTGATTTACCATGTGTCTTCCAGTTCTTTTAAGATTTTTTTCTGTCATTATGATACTATATTTACTGACCTATAATATTACCTAAGCAAAATAAACAACACAGGAAACAGTTTGTAAACTGCCTTACTTTTTTTTATTATTATTTGTTTGTTTGTTTGTTTGGGGGGTGTTGTTGTGTTTTGTTTTGTTTCGTTTTAATCTGAGCAGTATTGACAAAAAATGATCAAGGCCCTGTTTCTCTCAAATCTTCGACTCAAGTCACAAAATCTGTGATGAATTTTACTTTATGAGATACATGTATTAAAAAGAAATAGAGAAGAAAATACTTTCTTCATTGAAATATTCAGAAAAGTTACAAAACTGAAACATAGGTTCCAAATTATTTCTGAAATGCAGCCACAGGACTATACTAAGTTCATGATCCCACCCTCCTGTCTAGACTGAGCGTCTTCTCTAGACTACATATCCCATCGTTCACTATAACCTATAGCACTTAATCAGTTCAGTCAAAGGCAATGGTGTGTGACTGGTTATGAAGTTTCCAGGTCCAGTACTGGGCACAGAAAGGCAGAGGCTCCTAGGACAGCCAAAAACCAAGTGTGATGAAGCACCACAGTAGCACTTCAAGAAAATCAGTGTATTACTTTTTCCTTCCAGGCAAATTTTTGAGGTTTGGAGTAGTTTACGTGAACACCAAAAACGATTTTTTTGCTAACCTTCAAGAGCTCTACACATTATACTCTTCACAGAATAAATACATGAAGCATTATTAAATAAAGATCTCTGAAAGGTGACAAGTGGACAAATAATCAGGACACAGAAAGAAAAACTGTTTTGTGCAATGGAATAGAACAAAACCATTCTCCTCTGATATTCACAGAGGCACTGATGACTTAGACTTATTACTAAGATGTCAGTGAAAAGGCAACAATACATGGTTTGTCTGTCCTGAAAGGCCAAAAGACTGAGTCAGGCATGAGAGCATTTAAACATCTGTTCTCAAGGAGTACAAATGTTAATGCTTATTGACAAAAGCACTCCTTCAGTAAAAGATACTGTAATTCACATATTTACTCTGCGTTTTTCACTTGGCAGCAATTTGGCTGTATTTCTTTTCCAGAGAAAAACGTATTATCAAAGTGCAGCCAAGTCATTTAAAAATTAGAATATCCATGGATCAGTAAGAATTTTTTTAAAAAGAGCACTATTGATTACTTGAAAAATGTTCTTAAGTTCTCTCTTAAATGTTTGGGGGGTATGAAAGTATTTTCAGATGCTTTTCTGGTGGGATTTCTTAAACAAAAATGTCTTCTGTTGTTTCTTTCTTGACCTAAAAACATTCAGCACTGGTGTATAATTTACATAATTTTCTAAGCCTACAAGTTCTGACAAGCTGCTATTCTGATTTCATGTCTCACTGGTACTATAGTCCACTAATATAATTCTTGATAAGATTCATTTCTCTATATAAGTCTAGATAAAGTGGACTTACGTAAGACAGTAATCATGTTGCACTTCTAAATGTTAGATGTCTCAAGGAAATGTTAGTCTTAAAATCTTGGTATTAAAAAAAAAAAAAAAAGAATTCTAGCTAAGAAATAAACTCGACATATTACTGGCTTAGTTCCTTAATGACAGGTTTCAAATTGTAGTTGCCAGCAGGTTTTAGGAAAAGATACATCACACAGACATTATTCAGGTGATGTCCTGGAAGGATCTGTGATTGGCTTTCCTATTAATAAAATTAAAAGCATACACTCTTACTGATAGAGATTGCAAATCACAGAAATATGAGAGGTATAATTCATAATAATCTAGAATTATTTTTCCCATTTCAAGTGAAATAAGGATATGTTCTTCAAATGTCACCAAATTTGAGGTCAGACATCTATGATAAGAAATTTATCCTTGGAATAAATCCCTGAGAATGACTTGGTGGTCATTTTGAAAGCCTCATTCAGAAACCACTGCATGACAGGGCTGAGAAATGTCTGAGATTCAAAGACACAATAAATTAAATCAAAGTAGGTAATTCAAAGGCATACTGCTACTCATTCAAAGGCGATAATTATCTACAGAGGGAATAGAAGCTTGAAAATAGATGATTTTACAACTATATGACAAAGGTCATATGCTTAACAGAACTAGCCAGTTTACTTCGTTTTTGAGATCAAATGAAGTATTGCAGTGATTTCCTAAGAGCTGTGCAAATATTTAAGAAGGGTTTGCTGCTTGTCTACACCAAATACAGAAGACTGACACTTGAGGAACCTGAAACTATCCAACTGCTGGTGGCAGTGGTCCAACACATCCTTCTGACTCCGAGGCTCTCCCTTCCTCCTCTTCTGGGTGGTCATCTGACCCTGCATGGAATGTTCCATCACACGAAACAAGGAGAAAAACAATAGGAATTGTTTTTGTTATAGTTGCGGTGAAGTGTCTGTTCTTTCACTTCTCAGATTTATTTTCTACCTCTTTAGCACACTCATTGCAGCATCAGAGCCAGTGGGTAAGGCGTATGAGGGGTTGTTTTCACCAAATCTCACATTTCCACAACTAGGTTTCAATCACTAAAATTCACAGGAGATAAGTTTAAAATGAACAGCAGCAAAACTTCTTTATTCAGAAAATGGTGATCTTCTGTAATCTGTTGCTACAGGAAGTTAGGTAGATATAGTGTTGGTAGGTTCAACGTTGAATCTAACTAGCTGACAGTAGGTTCAGAAAGACAATAAGGAGGAACATGCCCTCTTCTACCCCAACCAGTGACACTGGATGCTTTTACTGTGGTCTTACCAATTCATTATTGGCTCACAGGATTGCTGAAACTATTGTAAAACAGAGAGAAGTAACACAAAGCACAAAACTGAAATCAGGTCACCAAGAAATGTAAATGATCTAAACATTAAGCTTAAATGGAAATATTCCTATTAACTCCACTATAAGTTTTGAAGAAATCTCTTCTTATGATTCCTCTATACCTTTTCTCAGAACTCCATCTTGCTTGCTAACAAGTTCCTCTTTGATTTCATGTTGTTTATCATACTTAATCAAATGATGATCACATAAAACAACAAAAAAAAAATTTAATGTTTTCAAAAAAATGATTATCCTTTTTTTTTCTGAGAAAATTGTGTTGTTAATGAACTATAAAACAATCCTACATATGATTTACCTCATAGAAGGTACCTCCTGTTTTATTTGGTGCCAAATATTGTTTGTCCATTTTCTTCTTAGATAAACTAAATTTAGTAGAAACCACTTGTATATTGTCCTGTAGAGCCTAATCACAAATTTCTACTTCCACCTACTCCAGTGGGCTTTCCACCAACTTGTAAAAACAAACTATTCAACAAATGCTCAGAAAGTAAGAGATGAAGACTTTGCGTAGAGGAGTTCCATATTTTTCTTAGATCCTCTTGGTAAAATATTTCTAGTTATAAAAGCAGATTGTGTCTGAAATGATAATATTCTCTCCAAAATTATCTTCTTTTGACAGTTATTCTACATTAACTAAATATTATCTATCTATGCTTTCAGACTTAGCATGTGTGAGTGCCTGATTTTATGCTACTTAAATGGCACCATAATGAACAAACAATTCTACTGAATATTTAAAACAAATACATTAGAAAATTAAGTACATCCAAAACCAGCAGACTTAAAGATGAATATTGGTATGTTTACAGCTGAGGCTGTATGATGGCCAGTGGTAGCCAAGCACATAGACCAGTGAATCAGGGATCACTTACACTCTTATGATCTGTTTTCCCTCTTGCTTTGTTTTCTGTCTGGCAAACCTGGCAAACCACAGTTACTGGGGGTTAATAAATTGCTGTGAAGCCAGTATATTTTTCCTACACAGACCCATTGTGTTCAGTGGATTACAGTGAGTCTTAAGTCAGCAAGCAAAAATTGAAAGAGCCTAAAACTCGCAGTTCATCATACTCTATTCAAGACTGAGTGACAAAAATGCTGCTGTGTACTGTTCTGCTAAAAGAACAGTGATAGCCAGAGCATTTGAGATTGTTTCTTTAGAAATGTGCTAGCTCAGGCTTCAGAAATAAGTTTAAGCAGATTTTTTTGGACACTTTTTTTTTTTTTAGAAAAAGGTCAAGATTCAGCAACTTGGAAAAAAAAAAAAAAGATATTTGCTTTGGTTTCAGTTAAAGTGCATTTTGTGTAACAATTTCAAAATAGAAAGTTTCAATTTTTCCACAGAAGATTTCAGTGTAAAAACTCTTTCAGCTTTTGTTTTTAATTAAATCTTCAAACTTATTTCCAAAGAATTAATAAATGTGAGAAAGCTCTGATTTTGCTTTTGTTCTTCCTCTTTTGCTTCCTTTTTTTTTTAACTTTTCATATATGAATGAATTTAGGAGGAATATTGCAAAAGTAAGAGAAAACATTGGGCAGATCTCATACTTCTAGTCTCAGTGGTTAAGAGCGATGAAAACTTCAAATTAGTTAGTTTCCTGCTCTAGTAGGTGATGTGGTTTTGAGGGAAGTGAGATATTTGCATGTGTATGATTATGTTGAGGAAAAAAAAAAACACACACACTATTAAAGTTAATTGAATATTTAGAACACCTCATTTATTTTAAAATTTTGTTCCACAATTAAAATTGCATTCAGCTCCTCTCCCTACTCAGAATAAGTAGGAAAGGGTTTAAAACAAAGCTATTACTCTGAACAAGTATGGATTTGTCACAGAATCACAGAATCCTTAGAGTTGGAAGGGATCTCTGAGGGCCATCTGGTCCAACTCCTCAGTTTAGAGGAGTTTGAAGTATGATCCTGGCTATTGTTTTTCTATGAGTCCTTAACTTTATTTTTTGATCCAAAAAATGTTCCAGGTGAGATGGTTTTGCTCTGAAATCAGATGTCAGCAGATGTTAGCTACCTATGGCAGAGAAGGTAGGCTTGCAGCAGAGTCTTTGCATGCCAAAATCTATGTACTATCAGACTTGTGTCAAGTCTCGTGGTCTCTGCAATATTCCATTGCTCTGCCACCTTCCCCTAGAACACCTCTCCTGCTGCAGCAGACACCAGCAGGTATTTCTGAGATGAGACAAGCTGGAAGAGCTGATACACAGGTTTCCAATGCAGAGAATTGTCACATTGCCTTGTAGCTATATGAGCATTGCATGGTATGGCTGTGGGTTGAAAGAAGCCCTAGCATAACATAAAGTTATGGAAGCCATGCAGCATCACCTACTGCCAAAGGTTCACATCCAGATCAGGTGTGCAGACTGCATGAGCCTCATCTGTGTCCTAACCTGTGAGCTGCAGCACAAATGCACCTTTGACAAGCCCACAGTATTCAGGGCTCTACTGTATGGGCGCTTTTAGAAGTAGACCACATGGATGTTATGCAGTAGCACCATCTCAGTTATTGTTAACAATCACAGGATGGAAGAATCTGTCTGATTTCAGCTGTTATTATGTGTAATTCTGAGAGATTTGAGGTCATAACACTTTTCAAGTAAGGCCAAGAATCACGCATCTAATCTGAGATACCAAAAAAGCAGCCTGATTTGCAAAAGCATTACTATGACAATGTCAGGTACTTTTAGACATGCAATTTCTAAGTTCAACTTCACACAGCTAGCCCAGATCCATTCCTAAGCCTCCAAATTAATAATGATAGTTTTTCAAATGTCATCTTCCTGACATCTCTCTGGGGAAGCTCACAGAGGCTTAGATTCAGTCATTACATTTGGGGCTGATTATCTACTGAAATATATCACAAAACAATGGCACTCCAACTTTCTGTAACGCTGATTTGAGTAAAAGGGAATATCGCATACGCTTTCTTTCTCAGAAAGAGGCAAAATATTTCTTACATCCATTCACCAGGTAAATTCAGGACTAGCTGGACAAGAGGCAACACGAAAAGCAGAAGAGAAAAATATCCCCTTCCTAACTGCCTAAAAGCTTTCCAGCCAACATGTGTGACACAGAACTTTGATTTCATCTTTGTTGTGTTTTCCTGCCATGACTCCAGATCAACACAATAGCATCTTGTTCCTGGCAGTAAGGAGCCAGTGAAGGACTCTCCAGAAGTTAAATCAATGTGTTTGGAAGCTCCTCTTTTTTTGGATCTCTTGGTAATTTAAAAAAAAAAAAAAATCAATTAAAAAACTTATTTGCTGCTGTATGCTAGATGAAATAATACCCAAGGAATGTTATAAGCTACACTTCACATTTCAGAGCCAAATTCTGCTTGCATTCCTTTTAAAATATCACACTTTTTGCCTCTTTGGGTAAGAGTATTGGAAACTTATTTTTTTCATTTTCCATAATAATTTAATTTTAAAATATCATAGATTCAACTTTGGATGAAAAATAAACTGCCAAGAACTGCATAATTTCTAAGAAGCTTTGAGAGATTCAGAATACAAAAACCTGCCTTGTTTGTACAGTAACATGAACCTCTTCAGTGAAGTAAACAGTGAGACGATTTCTTCACTTGAGTTTTGAAAAACCTCATAAAAGGCTCTGGTGAAGACAATTAATCACATATGTAATTAATACTTGCAGCTTAAGGAACATTTTCTATCAGTGTGGAGACAGTTTTATCTCACTAGGGGCAGTTAATGGAAAGACTCCTGTTTTCAGCAGCAATTTGATAAAACTTTTCTGACCAATTCTGCTTTGGGGCCTCCCAAAGGTCTCTCTTCAAACTCGTGTTTTTACTGTGGATTGAATGTAGAAGGTTCATAGAAGATAAACAAAAAAAGGGGAAAAGTGAATGTTTTAAGAATGTTATTTGGGGAAGGGATGAATATTTGATATTTGAGAGGGAATTCTATTTTGATTGTTCAAGAGAAATCCTGTCCTCTTAGAATTAAACCAGGCTTCAGGGAGCAGGGATTTAGTTTGCTCCCGACAGCTTTTCCTAAGATTTCTTATCTGGATTTCTTAAACATTGTGATGCTGTGATATGTCTCAGAGTAAGTTATCAGATACCATTTACTTGAATTAATAATCTTTTGCACAAGAAAGAAATCACACAAATTATAATGAATGATTAATGGGGGGGGGAAGGAAGAAAGAAAAAGAGAGAGAGTAAAATCTAGATCAATTCGACTGAAATGGCATAACTGCCAAAGCCCAGCACCTGCTTTTCACCAGCATGGCACCACTACAGTCCTTAAGACATAGTTTGTTCTGAAGAAGTGCCTCCTTTTTATTTCCATGGAAACTACAACAGATACGAAGAGCACAATAGCACTATTTGATAAAGCAAATTCTTAGATACAAAACACTGTTTTTCAATATACTCACCACAATAAGTTGTGCACTTTCACCAGTGATGAAGAAGAGACTGAATGCCACAATCATGTACATCTGCATGGCCATCCAGAACATGGCTTTTCTTTCACATCACTGTCACCACTGCTGAAATTCACCAGCCATAGGCTCACGTCCACTGTTTGGTCTGCATAAAAATTTACACTAAGATCAATCTAAAATTGATTGTGCTATCTTCTTTGCAGTGAGTTTTGTTTGGGGGAAAAATAAAGAAGCAGTCCCTGAAATCCCCTCACCAAACTTCTTCTCAGTGTTATGTTTCTTATTCTTTGTTCCTTGTTTCTCATTTTCCTCATCTTTTCGGTTTTCAGAGAAGACTCAAATTCACCAAAATATTCATGGCTTTTTACATTCCATAGGAAGCCCTCTGGTCTAATGTTGGTCACGTTGCTGTTCCCTCTATCAGTTTGGCTATTGCTTCAGTGAGGATTTTCCAGGGCTGGATTTATCAACTTGCTCATGTCTTTTGTGGATACTGTCCTGAGAAAAGCGTCATCTTGACAGCAGTTCACAGATTTACTTTATGCTTTCAGTAAAACTCAGATTCGAAGCAATTCTTTCTAACCCAATACAGATTTTCATGCTCACAAGATTCTGTTTTCATGTAAATATGAAATGAGTGATGAATTATTATTTATCTGTGCCTAATTGTCTATATTCTTCTAATAATAACTAATAATCAACTAATCAACTAATGATTTTAGTTGATTTCCTTTACACTCCTTTCTTTCCTCTTTTTGATTTTCCTTTACCTTCTGTAGCTTAGTTATGGCACATTTAGATACTAGAAGGGAGATGGCTTTTGCACCTAGAGTATTAATAGCTGTTTCATGAGAAAACAGTGAATGCAGAGGGAAAAATTTTGCAACATCTAAAAAAATAGGAAACCTGATATTAACAGTAATAATACAATGCAACTTCCACATGAAACTGCTATGAAAGTGCAAGAAACTTTGTCATCTCACAGATTAAAATCAGACACCTTAACACTTCTTTCGTGGCCCTATAGGTAACTTTTCTCTGGATATATAAATATCAAACAAATTATATCTGTTGAGCCTGAATCTTTACAACTTTGTTTATAAGTCTGAGTAAGGCTATGGTTTTATAGCACCCTTTGAGCTTTGAGTTCTTTTTATTTGACGTGATTATATATGTAACCGGATGGATTTAGGCAATATCATTTTATGCATTAATAAGGATGCATTCAAAGTTTTCATATTTTGTGAATGGGATTGAAATGTTCATTTATAGGAATCAGTCAACCAGAAATACTATGAAAAAAACATTAAAGCCAACAGGTATTAAAAATTTTACTAAACTGGTTTTATTTAATCCTGGATTACGTTGGTTCTACAGAAAATGCAAATCAAGCTGACATTTCCTCATTTGAATTACAAGCTTTCAGAAATACCGTGGTTACTAGAACTGCTGGCTTAGCTATTAAGCACATAAGTGTTGCTTTATGCGTGTACAAGTGCGCAAGATTTTCCAGCTATGAGAATCTGATCTGAGATCCAGAGGCATAGGAGTGAAGAATATTATTAGAATAAAGTTAATATCTGGAAGTCAGTGCTATGGCAAGGGCCCAAGTTGAATGCACACTAGTGAATATTTTTAAACATGTTAGCAAGTAGGAAAATAAATTCAGTGTTTAGAAAATGGGGACCTCTACCTGACATGGGGAGTTTTTCAGACCGCATTTGTTCCCAACACGGTGTTAAATGTGTTTGAAAACTCGGCTCTTTGCTTTACATCCCTGGCTTACATATCTAATTGTAAGGGCCTGATAAACCAATCCTCCAATTATAGAGCTTGAATGCTCTAATCAGTGGAGGGGCAGATGCTGCTGAAGGGATCCGGCAAAACTCTGGTTTAAACAGTTAGTGGGCAGAAAGTCTTGTTTCAAAGCTCATAACTGTTTCAAAGTTCATAACTTTCCTTGACAAGCAACATGTGAAGTAAAGCATTTGCTTTAAAAGCATTATTTCAGATGTCACTTGCAATCTAGTACTGCATCTAGCGTTACGATTTTCTGACTTACTACCTCAGTAACTCACTGCCACACGCATAACAGCAGAGCCCAGAAGTAAGGCACACAGGTCTCTGGACAACATGGTGGAGAGAAAGAGTCACAGTAAATCCAAGTGAGGAGACCTAAGGAAAAGGGTACATAGGCAAGGGGGACAATGATCATAGAGAGAATCAGCTAATGCAGAATTTGTTTATGAAAGGCAAAAGGACAGAAAAAAAAATGTTTGAAGAGAAGAAAATGAATTGGAGCCTTTAGTGAAACAACGAGTAATATAATATTGATTTATGACTGTACCAAAAACTGTGAGCTGTACTTTTCATCGGCGACAAAAGATTCAGAAAGGGAAGGGAGTTTCTCCAAGAGGCAATGTTTCTGTCAAAATACAGCACACATCATGAAAATGTATGAAACCCACAGCTTAGAGATGTGACAGTACCTCGTAAATTCTGTCTGCAAATTCAGTGTAAATTGGCATCAGAAGCAGTATAACCCAAAGGGCTGTCAACACAAGGTAATCAAAAGCATATAGGAAGTTTCCATGCAAACAGCCTAGATTATTTTTCATTTTCATTTCTGGCCTGTGTGATTACAGAGACAAAAAAAGAAAAAAAAGTATTGTTTTATTAGCATTCAAACCAACAGCTGATTCACCTGGGCCAACAATGTGCCTTACACCCTTACAGGGGTAGTTTTGCTCATCTTCTGCAAGCAACACTTCTTGGAAAGATATTGGAATGGGAAGATTAATGACTTGTACAATAAATATTTTCAAAAACAAACTGCAGTGCCATTAAGAAGGTAAACAACTCAGTATTAAAATTGCAAATGTTTTTTGCCCGATGGGGAAAAAAATAAGTAATTTCCGTAAATATTAAATTGACTATTAGAATAAACAAAAAAATGCTTAGATGCATGAGATTATGTTAAGCAACAGTTTTGCTGCCTTCAAATGCTGCATGCATTTTTTTTCCTACAGTGGAATATACCAAATGGAGATTATGCCAAAAAAAAAAAAAAAAAGTCATGTTCTTTTAAAACCACTAATGATTTTGTCTCTTCTGTTTTCAGATGCCCCGTGATGGCTGGATTTGCAGGATCAGGGATGTGAATTTGGAAGATACTTAATGATTTACAAAGATGACTAAAACATTCTTTTTGGTGGCCAGGGGATCAGGCCTAGCCAGCATGGGTTCATGAAAGGCAGGTCCTGTTTGACCAACCTGATCTCCTTTTATGATATAGTGACCCATCTGCTGGATGAGGGAAAGGCTGTTGATGTGGTCTACCTAGACTTCAGCAAAGCCTTTGACACTGTCTCCCACGGTATTCTCCTGCAGAAGCTGGCAGCCCGTGGCTTGGACGGGTACATTGTTGGATGGGTAAGGAACTGGCTGGAGGGCCGGGCTCAGAGAGTGGTGGTGAATGGAGTTAAATCCAGCTGGCGACCGGTCACGAGTGGTGTTCCCCAAGGGTCGGTGCTGGCGCCTGTCCTCTTCAATATCTTTATTGATGACTTGGATGAGGGCATTGAGTGCACCCTCAGTAAGTTCGCAGACGACACCAAATTGGCTGGGAGTGTGGATCTGCCTGGGGGTAGCGAGGCCCTGCAGAGGGATCTGGACAGGCTGGAGAGCTGGGCTGAAGCCAACGGGATGAGGTTCAACAAGACCAAATGCCAAATCCTGCACTTTGGCCACAACAACCCCAGGCAGCGCTATAGGCTTGGGGCGGAGTGGCTGGAGGACTGTGTGGAGGAAACGGACCTGGGGGTGTTGATTGATGCTCGGCTGAACATGAGCCGACAGTGTGCCCGGGTGGCCAAGAAGGCTAACGGCATCCTGGCTTGCATCAAAAACAGTGTTACTAGCAGGAATAGGGAGGTAATTGTCCCCCTGTACTCTGCACTGGTGAGGCTGCACCTCGAGTATTGTGTTCAGTTTTGGGCCCCTCATTGCAAGAAAGACATTGAGGCCCTGGAACGTGTTCAGAGGAGGGCTACGAAGCTGGTGAGGGGCCTGGAGCACAGGCCTTATGAGGAGCGGCTGAAGGAGCTGGGATTGTTCAGCCTGGAGAAGAGGAGGCTCAGGGGAGACCTTATAGCACTCTATAACTTCCTGAAGGGAGGTTGTGGTGAGCTAGGGGTCAGCCTTTTCTCTCGTGTACACAGTGATAGAACTAGAGGCAATGGTTTCAAACTGCGCCAGGGGAGATTCAGGCTGGACATTAGGAAATATTACTTCTCGGAAAGGGTGGTCAGGCATTGGAATGCACTGCCCAAGGAGGTGGTGGAGTCACCGAACATGGAGGTGTTCAAGAGACATTTGGATGTTGTGTTGAGGGATAGGATTTAGCTGGGGAGTATTGGTGATGGTTGGACTGGATGATCTTTTAGGTCTTTTCCAACCTTGATGATTCTGTGTGATTCTGTGTGTGATTTTCTGAAAATGCATAAACTAGACATGTCCAGCAATGTCCATGCATGGAAGAAAATGAGTATTTTATTTTCAGCTGTAGTCAGACCAAGATTTCAGCCCTTGAAATCAGCCTCAAAAGAAGAACATGATGAAAAGAAAGTTGTGACTGGATTTGTGTGTGTGTGTGTGCGTGTGTGTGTGTGTGTGTGTGTGTGACAAGAACATGTAAATTTTCATTCACTCTGCAGCAATATGTTGCAATCTGTCTTAGAATTCCTCACCATTTAAAACACCAATCTCTCTCCAATCCATCTTCTCCAGTCCATCCAGTTATTCTTCCTTTCCAGCAAAGCTGTATTACTAAGAGTCATCTTATTTCCTGGTGCAGTTCAGCACAAATGTACTGTGTGAGAGTAAGAATAACTGTGCACCAATGCTTTGAACATATGAAGAAATGTTAATGCATCTCTGCAGGCCTCTGATGCTAATGCATTTCATTTATTTATGTGCATTCCTTGTTCTGTTTATTTTAATCATAATATCATAAAATGGCTTGGGTTGGATAGAACCTCAAGGATCACTATGTTCCAACTCCTCTGCCCCAGACAGGGCTGTCAACCACTAGACCATGTATTAGATCAGGTTGTGAGAATGTCATTAACTACTTCAAAATAACACGTGGATTACCTCTGCAATTCATTGCCCTTTGGTACCACCTTACGAAAGTTATGGAGGGAGTTAAGCAGCATGGAAATTCCATTAGTATCTCATTGCGTACTTAAACTAGACATAGAGCTAAGAAATAACAATTTACCTTCTCACAAAAGTGTGCTCTTCTTTTCTGAGATAGTACAACAACCACTACTCAGAGCCCTCTACTGTATATGAGTCTTACACTCACTAGATAAAAACATAGGAAATATGGCTCTTTGTCTTGGACCTGGAAGTGGAAAGAAGCACAAACAGCTACATTCAGCATTTTTTTTTTTTACTAAACTAGTATTTCTTCATCTGCTGGTAAAACAACACAAAAGATGTTGTGTTATAACTCTAACATTGTTTGATAACTAAATGTGACATCTAAATTAAAAGTTGTATCACATTAGCATCTAAAACGTCCCAGATGTAGAAAAAGAGAAAAAACATTTTTCTCTGGTGTCAGCAGATATATAATCTGGTTTGAGGCCAAAACTCGCCATGGAGGAAGAGACATCCAGACTAAGCACAAAGTAGTTTGGGATGACAGAACCTATTAAGTCCTGCCTTATTAATATCCATGCTGTACAAATAACTATGATTTTCCCGAGGTCACCACATTCCTCCTTTTTGCCATCATTTGCTGCCTACGAAGTGCCCAGAGGCAACATCTGCTCCTCCACAGGAGCCTGCTGACTTTTACAGAAAATTGCCATGATCTACTCAAAGAAGAAAACACAGAAGAGGAGCCCAGGAAGACAAAATTTATCTGGGAAAGAAATAATTTAATTTAAATGGATAGGAGGATTTCCTAAAGCCTGAACTACCAGTTACATTTTAAAGAGTAAGTACTTTCTTCATCCGTAAATGAATGCAGGAAAAGACAGAGCTGAGGGAATAATCTGACCTGCTGAAGCTGTGAAGTATAGGGTGAGGGTGCAACTGAGCCATGTGTTGAAAGTAGTCCTAACTTCCTAAATGGTTGCACTGGGAAGACAAGGAGGGAAGGTGAGCACTGGCAGAAGCTGGGAGCAGACCTTGCGCCATGGGCTTTGCCTATAATGTTATGCCCCAAGGTGAAAACACCTTCAAAAGTCAAGGATGTTTTCTCCAGATGTTGAATGATAGTTTTCCCGCAGGCTGGTAGGGGTGTCTGCCACTGCTGGCAGCTCTGCACACAGTGTGCTCTGAGAGATGCTCCTCCGCTCCCATCCCCACCCAGAGCAGCCTGGGAATGGACTACTGCCAGAATTCCTCCTGAGCAGGGAAGGAATTTAGGGTGTTAAACTCCTGACAAGCACTCCCATACACTGACATGAGCTTCTCTGAGCAGCTACAGTGCCCTGCTCCATCCAGGACTTCATGCAAAACTGAAGCCTCTTGACACTCAGGGCATTAACTGGCTTACCAGAAGCATGTCCCAGTGTTTGAACATCTTCAAAGTAAAGAAATTTTTCCTAATGTCCAATCTAAACCTCCCCTAACACAGCTTTTTGCTATTCCTATGCATCCCATTATTGTTTAACAGAGAAAAGAGCCTGGCACCTCCTTCTGCTTCCCCTCCTTATGGATTGGCAGAGGGCACTGAGGTCACCTCTTGGCCTCCTTCTGCCCAGGAGCAAATACTAGGAGACACAGAGCCTAGTGACACTGATTTTAATTCTGCTGGCCAGACTGTAGAGGCTCAGTCAGGTGTGCTCCATCAAAACTATCCTCTTCTAAGAGAAGGTTTGTGACCAAACTCACCAATTCTGCTTCAGGACAGACAGACACAAGAGCAGCAGTAGTACTCGGTGTGTTCCACATTCTGGTCTGGCATCTCTTTCATGAGGTAACTCCATCATAGGGCTTTGTTCACTTGGATCATCTCTAATGCATGCAGATTCAGCTATCCAGCCCTCAGTCTCAGGGTTCAAACACAAGCTCATAGCACATTCAGGTAGGAACCACAAAAGGAAGGAGACTACTGACTTGGGCCCAAACTACTATTTGATTCAAAAACATCAATATCATATTTATTATTATTATTGGGATAATAAATAGCTGTTAAGTAATTATGAATAATTATAATTAAATTATAAATAACTATTAGCATAATTATAATTAAAATACAATAATTACAAGAACTGTTTCTGTGTACTTCTGGTTAGCTATTTGGGGGCATATCAAAACTCAGCTGATTGTAATTTCAGTTCTCTCGGTTGCAAAATTCTCTTGGAAATGAAAAAAAGGCAATAAAAAAATGTGGTTTAGTTGGCTCAAAGTTCAGAGCAATCCAGTTCTTAAGTTTCATGTTCCTATTCCTATTTGCATATTACTGGGGAGATGAACATGCAGACATGGAAGAAAAAATAGGCCACAGTTACTACAAGCAGAGGTGTGACATTCTTCATCTCTTCAGTCTGGAGCCAAACCAGTACTTCCTCTGTTACCCCGGGCAGCAGATGTTCTTAAGGAAAAAAAATAATTAATAAAACTGATGAAGAGTACAGTACCTGTACAGTACAGAGTGTACATTATTCAAATTGCACATGTGTTTTAAAAGTAGATCCATAAAATGGGCAGGAAGAAGTCAAAGAAAAATTTAGGATTAGATAAACATTTTTGTTTTGACAAAAAAGGCAAATGCACGCCTCAAATTGACATTTGTATTTTTCTTCAGTTAAAAATACATAAAGAAATTAAAAGACAATGAAATGTGTATTAATTCTAAAACTGCAGAATTAAACATTTCCTTCTTCCATGTTCTTTGAAGCTCAGCATAACAACTTACTATGCATAAATTGACCTTGCTCACATCTCTACAAATTTCAGAGCAAGATAGAAAGCTGCTGCTTAACTCAGCGTACCTAAAGTCAGTGAGAAGACTAAATATATAGTTACACTGAGGTCCTTTCTGCTATCCTCAGACATGTCATATGCAAAACACAAGGCATAATATGGAGGATCAGTTGAGCAGACCCATGTCTTTTTCATATTTCTGATAAGTCTTTCCACCCATTGCAATTAATTTTTAGATTTTATTTTTAGAAGTTTACATTTCAAATACTATCATAAGAAGGAGTTTATGTCACTTTTTCCTATTAACAAACAACCTGACAGATACTTCTGGGAAATTCCTTTCTTTCCTGAAAGTTATCTGTCTCATCTAAAATATGATCTTGAAAGAACCATGAGAATGTTTCCATACCAACGACCAATACAGAGTCCCAATTACACAGTCATGCCAGAGTTTGTCATGGGACTGCAGCTTTCCTGGGAAGGGCTCTGGACATGCTTGCAGATCTTCTCAAGCTATTTGCAAAGTACCGTCTCATCTGCCAGAGGTCCCCAGTCCCAAAATCAACCCATTCACAAAAGCTCAGTAGCAAGAGTTCCCAAGGTAGAATTAATATTATTAAGAAGTCTCTGTTGGGCCAGTGCTGTGGGGACAGATCAGAGCAGACAATGCCAAGTCCTGAAGTCAGTGATAGTTTTTTTCTTTAAGGGAAGCAAGATAGTTTTATATTTGCTACATGACAGTATCAATAGTAAATCGTTCAAGTACATCTGGATGAACTGGGGGCATTGGTAATGAATGAGGTTCAATTCCCTTTTTAAAACTGAGTTTCACTCCAGATAAAATATATAAACAGCTGTGCAGTAAGAAAGCATGGCAGACAAGCAACCAGATGCTCATTAATACAAAACAGACTCTACAATCTGCTATGGAAGTGGTAAATATATAATATTAGGATTTCTTTGCCTGTTTTGTGTTTGTGGGGTTTTGGTTTTTTTTTTTTTTTTGGTTTGTTTTTTCCTGGCTCCCAATCATGGTATTCATCTTAATATTTTTACATTTGCAAATTGACATCATTTTCACTGTCTCTTTCCTCACATCTAAGTTTTCCAAGCCAAACCTTTTTAAGCTCATATTTTCCTTGTTCCTAGAAATGATCCCAGGACTGGATTGTAGCAATCTTTCCTTTCGTTATTATTAACTATTAATTAATTAATTAATTAATTAATTTTTATTATATACTGAAGAGAAGAAAGAAGCAATGGGGACAGGCAGTTACGTGTCTCTCAAATTCTTTTGTGTATGGAGAGCAAACATGGTCAGGTATTCAGAAGGGCTGGGAAAACTGACTGGGAGATATGATATTGCCATTTCTGAACATGACTGGCTTCCAGTAAGATAGTTCCAAAGTTCAGTCTCACTGACAGCCCCTTGGGATTTATCGCACACTATTCTTTCTGTTATTGTGACAAACCAAGGTGTCAGTGAAACACTTTAGCAGGAACTCAGACAGGAAGACTACATCCAACATCCTCATGGCTGTAGTTTTTGAGATCAAGAAATGAAGATAAGCAGATCTAACAGATGTACATCAACTTGCACCCCTCAAGTTGAGCCATGTTCACTGTGATTGTTGGCCCTGAGCACCAGCTCTTTGAGTCAGAACCCACAAGTTTCAAGAAGAAAAACTCTTGATGTCAATGCCATTTCTTATTTTTTGAAAGGAACTGAAATGGAAACAATGAGCTCAACAGTTCTCTCCCTGGTTACCCCTAGCAAAATTCAGGACATTGCCTTACTTCATTCCTGCATGTATTTTCAGGTTCTAACAACAGTTTTACTTTGAAACCAGTTGCGCTTATTGATGAAATTTAAGTGGTGCCAGAAATACTATACATAGTGCCAAAACGTTTCAAGTGAGCCTATAGGAGGACACTGTTGCCAATCCTATCAATCCAGAGAAACACATGCATGGAAAGGGTTCAGATAGCAAGCTGAACATTATAGGAAAGCCAGAGGGGTGAGTAAACTACAAATCCAAGCTGATCTTTCACCTGCATTCAGCACCGCCTGGCTGGGAAACTGTTCAGTGTGCCCAGTGGAGCTGCCATGAAGAGGGGAGCTCTGAAGAATGGATGAAAAACTTGGAAGATTTTCATTTCTGAGCAGATTATTCTCACTTATACATGTAACCACTCGGGATAAAAGCAAAGGACAAGAGAACTAAGTTTTTCACGGGCTTACAACTAAGATGCCAATCCTGTGAATGTGGCTCTTTAAATGACAGATTATGCTGGCTTTTAACAAAAAAAAAGTCCTTGTAAAATTACTGAAGAAAGGCATTCAATACTAAAAATAGCCAATTTCAAGAACATGCATAAAAGATGCAAAGCAGTATCAGGAAAAAGAAAATTAAAAAAAAGAAAAAAAAGTCCAGGATTATTGAAGGTGTCGTTTGTTTGTTCAGAGAAAGAAATGTGGCAATGAATCTGTAGACAGCATAAATGACTCCTGTAACAAGACCAGTTAGTGAGTTCCCTTGTACTGAATGCACAAACGCTTGGCTACAACAAAGAGGGCACATGGTAAAAGCTGTCTTTTAATGTGGCACTGTAAGAAAATGTCTAGGATGTCAAATTTTGAAAGGAAAGAAATGATGTGAGATCCACCACTACACTACAGGAACTAATGGAGAATTTAGTGGACCTGCACTGGTCAGAACCAACAATATTTTGTCTGTTTATGCTTAGAGATCTCAGAAGAAATGGAAATGACAGGAGGAAAAGCTTAACACCAACTTCAGATACCTGGGAACGTGGCAGGCAAAGGCTGAAAATGGTTCACAAGCCTCTCCTGCTCCAGTAAGAGCTAACTGACTTGAACCTCCTCCCAGTGATGATGCTCACTATAGAACAATAACTGAAGATGCAAAGATGCAGATGAAGATAAATGCAGGCACGAGCTGTGTTACAGCAGCTTAAAGGGTTTCTCTATTACATTTGTCATAATTTCTAAGTTTAACTTCATCATGTGCTAGTTCTTTCAAAAGAAATGTCATGTTTCTCTGCATGTGGTTTTCTCCATGTTTCCAGTAACACACTGGTGCTAAACAAAAACATGTGGAGTGGTAATCAGGTTCAGGCTACAGTCAGGGTACAGTAAGAAGTTATGGGAATAACCTTATTTCAGTATATCATTGTAATATAACTTGATTCTTTTTGATTTGGAGCTTACGCTAGCTATCGGGACTCAATTCCTAAGAACAGTTAGAAAACTGGGCTTGTTTTATCAATGTCCTCCAGGTGGTGTATCCAGGATTGGAGAATGCACCTGTCTCCATCAGGCAGAGCAGGTGTGTATGCATACATCAGAACGAAGCCATCACCTACCAGTATTAGAAATCAGATTTGGTACTAATAGGCTTTCCTGATTGTGAATGAATCAGTGGGATAAATGACAATGGCCAAATTCTAGTAGGAGCTGAAGGAGGGACAGTGAAGAACAAAGAAGAAGGAAAATCCTTAAGACGGCATCAGAGAAGTGGGATGAGGCCATACATGTAGTGGAGTGGAGATGAAGAAGAAAAACAGCCAAAAATGCTCACTAAGTGCTACGGGATGTACCGATTTGAGGGAAACAATGCAACCCTATGTAATCCATCATAAAGAAAAAATGTTCATGAGTATTTGAGAAAGGTGTATATATACAGCTACCTATACATCGCTGCTTGCAGCCAAATGACCTCAGGCTTAGATATTTAAATATGGATAATGTTTTTTTCTGAAAAACATGAAGCTCCGGCCATTCCCAGAGCAAAGAAGTAGGCTATCACATGGAAAGCCGGAAAATGTAGAAGTGATACATACTACACTATACCCATAACCTTTTCTTTATATCTCACTTGATGAGCAGGGAAGAAAAAAAATAAAATAAAATAACAGAATGAAATAAATACTTCTTTTATTATAACAGCGATATAACCATGCAAATTTCAGCCAACAGAGTACTTAAGGAGCTGAATTTTCCAACTACTCCTGCAAACTCACAAGGGTGCAATGAGAAAACGTACACTATTTTGCAGGGACAGATCCAGTCACAGGGCTTTGAGGTAACAGCTCTCTCTCGGCAGTGCCAGCCAGGGCTCACATCACACAGGACCAGGGCAGTTCCTCCACCCACCTCCACCTGCTCACATGCAGCACTTTCCCCCCTGGACTCCCACACCCCCAGCACACCACCGGGTGTCAGCCCTGTTTGTGCAGTTCCGAGCACAATGACTCACAGCTGCAGGAGGGCTCCAGATCATTCATCACAACGGCACTGAGACTCTTGCTGGCACCCTCTGACAGCGTAACTGCCAGCAGTGGTTGTGTTCTCAGATTATAATATTATGACCTTAAGTGTTCATTGCACTATATCTTTCCCTTGTGCTTTGCAAGACTCAGTACAAGTTTTTATAGCTTTCCTTTCCAGTTTCAGTAAGGACTGTGATTATTAGAAAACTTTGAAGTCTCTCTCTCCCTTTGTTCTTGCAGTGCTTTTGCAATGGTGTAGCTGCTACAGGCTTCAAGAGCTTTGAAACCATTTAATAAGTGTCTCTGATTTTAATCTCTTCTGTATGCAGATTTACAAATTTCGTGTTTAAAGTGTTTTGTTTAAGTGATGCATTTTTTTTCAAATATTTATTTTGAGTGTTAATTCTTCATAGCTCCTGGACTGTCCAGGACCCTCCCTGCCTGGGGAACATGTGAGTTCTGGTTGGACTTGATCATCTGGAAGGTCTTTTCCAACCTGAGCAATTATATTGATTCTGTGATCTGAGTACTTAAGGTGACTTTCAGTACTTAACTGCAAATGACGAATCCAGGAGAGATGGGAGATAAAGAGCATCTATAAAAGATATTTACTCCAACCTTAAAATCTTCCCCTTCCAAGCATTTAATCATCCATGCTTCGGTCTTGACTTTTCTTCTTTTGTTTCTGTCTTGCACTGATTATAACCGATAGCCATTGCTGTCTGTCTACACAGTCACCTCGTTTTTAAAAGCCATTGTACTATGCCTGTCACCAAGGTCCCAAATATTCCTTTGTCAAGGAAACACCGACATTTCTCATGTCCAAAACCCAGCACAGTGCACTTTGTAAACCCTCCATAGGATGATCACTATTAATGTCTGTCTTGTGACCTCAAAACATATAACAGCAAATTCCCAAAAGCCCTGACTGATTAAATTTGGAAAAATAAAATGAAATAAAATAGCCTTTTTCCTCAGGTAAATGAGAGGATACATGAGTTCATCACTATATTTTGCCAAAAAGATGCAGCCCATGAGAACTGGATCCTCCTGCTATCAAGTGTTTTCAATTTGCAAGCCATTTTTAGGGACAGTGTGTATGGGGAATGGTTTTACACTAAGACAGGGGAGGTTTAGGTTAGATATTAGGAGGAAGTTTTTCACTCAGAGGGTGGTGCCACACTGGAACAGGTTGCCCAAGGAGGCTGTGGATGCCCCATCCCTGGAGGCATTCAAGGCCAGGCTGGATGTGGCTCTGGGCAGCCTGGTCTGGTGGTTGGTGACCCTGCTCATAGCAGGGGGTTGAAACTGGATGATCATTGTGGTCCTTTTCAACACAGGCCATTCTATAATTCTATGATATCTTTTAAAAACTTTTTGTCTGCTATGCTTTAGCAAGCTCGTCTCTGTGCTTAAGATTGAGGGAGACTGGATGCTTTTGATGTGGTGTCACTAATGGGTGTTTCCACTTGGGAAGCTTCCAAGAGAACATTTTTATGCTGTTTTATCATGACCTGATAGAAACCAAGCCATTCCAACAAGATCCATCAGGTATGCCCTGAAATTTCCTCCCAGAGCAGCAGCAGCCAGCTGTTCCACCATGTATCAGTAACGCTCCCTGGAGAACTCTGAAAACGGGAAACTTACTTGGGGATTTCTGGAATTGAAGAAAAATCTATTTCTGAAGTTTCAAAATTCTCTCTAGAAAGAAGTCATGTTGGTCTTGGGAGACATGTATGGCAGGCCCAGGGCAATTTCCAGATACTCAACCAGATAATGAAATGAAAGTTATAATTCTGGGTATCAGATTCAAACATGGGAGACACATCTGTAAATCTGCTTCTTCATCTCTGCCTGCAGTGAAACTTTGAAGACAGACAGATTTGACTATAAAGACAGCTCAAGCACCATACAGCCGTTTAAAACACTTTATTCCCCAGATCTGCTTAATTCTGCTGCTTGTTAGAGACATTCTGTTTAATCCATTAGTGACCCTATTTTCTCCTTGCTCTGAACTTTTTTATTCTAGGTTTTTATTTAGTGTAACTATTTTTTGATAGTGTTTTATGCTGCAGTTTTCAAAGCTACTTAAATGTGAACCCAGCATCACTACTGTAGTTCCCAGTGGCCTCTCTGTCCCTGCTGCTCCTCCTCACATACCATCTGTGTGTATTAGAAATTGCTCAGAGGTGGAGGCAAATAGAAGCAATGAAATACGTGCACCACTAAATGAGAAAAGGCTGGGGACACAGCTTGACACCGGCTGTCCATACTGCTGTATTTTTTAGATTTTTCCACAGCATGCTCCAGCTAGCTCTCTCCCAAGCAAAGTCTGACTATGGATATGAGGCAGTGCAGGGATCCCTCCAAAAGGCAACATGGAAACCACTACATCAGATTCTTTTCCTGTCCTGCAACCTCCTCAGGTTCTGCACCCTGAAACACACCACACTCACTCCTGTGCTCCCTCTCCACAGGATGTTCAACACATAATTTACACTACAGGTTATGAAAAAAAAACAATTTTGTAGCCTGCACACGGCCCCTGCACTATTTCAGATACCATGAACTGAAGTAGACGCACGTGCTTATTGAATCTTTGGATCACCATACAAGGCCCAGTAAACTCAGGTCAAAGAACTAAACACAATGTGGATGGAACGTCTTGCCCAAGTTTGAGCACAAAATCTATAAAGTCCAGACAAACCCAAATTTTTCAAGACATAGGTTATAGAGTATAACAGCCAAATCATCCTTTCTTACTAACATAAACTCAACCTCTCTACCATCCTTTTAGTGCTCAGTGCTAGTCACAGAGATATCATAGAATCATAGAACAGTTTGGGTTGGAAGGGACCATTAAGATCATGTAGTTCCAACACCACTGCTATAGGCAGGGACACCTCTAGACTCCCTCTAGACCAGGTTGCTCACAGCCCCATCCAGCCTGGCCTTGAATGCTTCCAGGGAGGGGGCACCCACAGCCTCTCTGGGCAATTTGTTCCAGTGTCTCACCACCTCACAGTAAAGAATTTCTGCCTAATATCTAGTCTAAATCTACAGTCTTGCAGTTTAAAACCATTTCTCCATGTCCTGTTGCTACATGTCCTTATTAAAAGTCCCTCCTGTAGGGGGCATTCCTGTAGGCCCCCTTCAGAAACTATAGTGCCCCTGGAGCCTCTCTTCTTCAGTCTGAAGAGCCTCCGCTCTCTCAGCCTGTCCTCTTAAGAGAGGTGCTCCAGCTCTCTGATCATCCTTGTGACCCTCCTCTGGACCCACTCCAACAGCTCCATGTCCTTCTTGTGTTGGGGCTCCAGAACTGGACACAGTACTCCAGATGGGATCTCATGAGAGCAGAGTAGAGGGGCAGAATCACCTCCTTTGACCTGCTGATCACACTTTTCTTGATGCAGCACTGGATACAGGTGGCAAGAGCACATTGCCAGCTCATGTTGAGTTCTTCATCAACTAACATCCCCAAATCCTTCTCCTTAGGGTTGCTTGCAAGCCATTCTCCTGCCACTAAGTCCTACTTTCCAAGAGTATGCTGGAAAGCATACACAGCAGTAAGAATGTAGGTGCCAGAGACAAATGTCCATCTTTTTCTTTTACTTCTTTCAGAGTCTCCTTTTCTTAGGGATAGGGCACTTGACTGCAGCCCATCCCAGTGTTTTTCATGTGACTGCGTTCACTCAACGACGGAACAGAGCTATTGACTTTTTACCATTGCAGTTCCAGCGGTCTGGTCACTCCCCCAACAGCTCTTGTGCAAGCCTCCTCTCCAGCAGTGTCAAATCATGCCAGACACGAGGTGTCTCGTTATATCACCCTCCCAGCAATCAGCTGCATCTGGCACACCCTGCTGCATTTAAGCCTCCAATGTCAGATGTCACTGCACAACAGTTCCAGACACATATTGTTGGTCTCCTTCAGTACCTCTGCTCCCTGTGAGACCTTTCCCTACCAATTTTTGTACTTTGCTTGGCAAACACCCTGTAACACTGCTTCCATGTCATTTTCTAGTGAATTCTCAGTCCTGTAGTACTTAATTGCCCTGGCTTCTCAAGTATATGTTTCCAAAGTATTTTTTAAAAGATGGAAAAGGAAAGGAAAAGGAAAAAAGCAAAAGGAAAAGGAAAAGAAAAAAGGGATAAGGAAAAAGGAAGAAGGAAAAATAAAAACTAACAAAACAGAAAACACAACCCCCTCCCCCCACACACACACGTGCGCAAAATATTTCAAGGTACCTTTCTTAGTCTCATTGATGAAATGGGTTGTTTTTTTCCACCTGACCTGGCAATGTAAATGACGGCTTACTGATGCATATTCCCACTGGACTGTCTGCCTGCAGGCTTTCTTCACCTTTAGCTCTCTGAATTTTTCCATATGTTGCAAAGTTTCACCTGGGAACCATGGTTTTAAATCTCCAGTCTTTATTTAGTGGTGATGCTATTATTTGGCCACATGGTGACTATACGTTTACCATGAGTTATTTGGCCAACTTTCTTCCTTATACCAACTGATTATGGGCCTGAATGTTGTACCTCAGCTGATGCATAGGTGCCAATGCCCACTATGTTACACTTGCCCATAAAAGGCAAAGGTTTAAATAATAGTCTAGTATTAACTAGTATTAGTCTAGCACTAACTGGTCCAGTATTAAATGGGGAGGTTGGTGGCCCTGCGTGTGGCAGGGGGGTTGGAGATTCATGATCCTTGAGGTCCCTTCCAAACCTGGCCATTCTGTGATTCTGTGAATAGCTTTGCACTTGGTTATCCATAACAATACAAGTGCCTTCCAATGCTTAAAAGTAAAGAAATTGGATCAGTGACATTACAACGTGGTATTTTTTCCATTATTATGAGAAAATTTTTCAAATGTGAAGTTTCAGCTTGTCTTGCAAGCTCTACATTCTTAAATATTGCTTATTAGTCAATGCAGTTTATTCATAAACTGACCTACAGGATTTTCTATTTAATTAAAATCATCAGTTTCCTTCATTCATTCTGGGCTGATGTGCAGTAGCTCCACCCAGTTTCAGTGCTGGATGTAAAGGAGTAGCATCATCTCATCAAAGTAACTTGAGACTGCGTGGTGCCAGGCAACAGATCACTGGTCTGCATCAAAATCTTACTAAAACACAGTAATTATCCCTGTCTTGTGGAGAACAGGTTGGGACCCCAAGTAGATGGTTCTACTGAGGCCTGCAATGGTTAGAGGGTATGTTCAAGCCTCCACAGCCCATTATCCACACTGGTGGTAGCTATAGCTCATACATGGAGATGGAGTAGAAAGATGTGAAATAGGGTGCTTCCAGCCCAGAGATTGAGTTTAGCTCTCTTACCATTGGTTGTCTTATCAGACACATTCATGGGGGTCTGTGACATGCTTTACTGCCATTCTCAGCTATATCCTCAAATTTTCATGTACAATAAAAGCATTAGTCTCCCTCTAGTAGGAAGGAGTTAATTATTTGAATATTTGAAGAGTTGGAGTTGAAAGGGAGCCTGCTGTGTCACTGTCTGCAGTGTTTCCATCACGTCCTCCTGTCCAAGACCTAATCGGGTTCAGCCTCCCAAGAAGAGAGCACTGGGAGAAGTGACTGGAAGGGAGAGCATCTCTCATGTAGTGCCTGCTAAGCCAAAACCCTTGGCACAGGGATAATGCAGATGTTTTCATGATGTTATTAGAACACAAGAGGTCTGAGAGATCCTCAGGATACACACACCTTGGGTTTTGTAAGAAAATTTCGTCAGTGGTCCTATGTGGACCATTAAAATGCATTCAAAAACAAAACAAAATCTGACTTAACAGTTTCCCATCATATTATTAAATATCAAGCATAGACAAGATGCACAGGAAAGTTAAGAATAAACTACTGGTATGCTGCCTCTTTGAGACAGGGAGAAGTTATTTTGCTCTTTGTCTCTTCTCAGATCAAAGCTAAATAGAAAACAAAATCACTTGAAAAGAGGTTGATAATTCCTTGAAATCTACTTAAATATTCATTTTAGATGTAGTTTTATGAAACCAGGATTAAGTACATCTAAAGCACTTTAAAATTATTATTCCATTCCTTACCTCAGTTTTTTTTTTCCTAATCCCCTGATTCTCATTAGTTACTTGGCTTCTATGTACTGCTTCCCACAGCAAAACAACTTAATGTGGTGATGATAAGATGGAAATATTGTTCCCTGCAATTGAACTCTGCCAACTGAGCCCGTCTTCAGAAAGATGTAGCAGCAGAGCAGACCTCAGAGCTGCAGCTCAGAAACACACATTCCAGTTTTTTTTTTACTCATGCAGGTCAATTATCAGTGAACCGAATTCCAGTCATAATGCAGATAGCCCTAAAGAACATTTTAATATGGTGTATAAATGTCATAAAAAAAACCCATACATATTTCACATGTAATTGATGGGCTTGTTCAGTACATGAAAACAAATATTTTGTTCATAAAAGCAAGAGTCTTTGCCTTGCACGGGACTACTCCTCCCTTTTCTTCTGAACTGACCATTTTCCAAAAAAGTGTCACTCCTTTCATCCCTGTGGAATGACTAAAATACCCATTCCAGCACAACAGAGTTTAAAAAGAACGTTATAAAAGTCTGGAATAAGTCATTATTTCAGTACAGCAGATGTAAACCAAAATTAACACATATCTCCCTGATGAGTTGATACCCACTTAAACAACTGAATAGAAAATGTATTCTAAAATTTTCTTTTTCCTTTTCTCTTTATCTGAATTAGGGGGATAGCAACTGCCATTCCAGTGTTACCCAGAATTTCTCCAAAGTCCTGCAATAACCACTGCTGAATGTATCACTGTGATTTCTACGTTTACCTTCGGCCATTCAGTTTTGACATGGAATAATGGACAAATGCAATGCATTCTTATAGCAAAGAAGACTATTACCACTAGAGATATCAAGAGCAAGAAGGTTGTTAGCTATCTTATCGGCTAATGATATATGGGATCGCTCTTCTGATATGAGACAAACAAACAAACAAACAAAAAAAACAAAACATCCAAACAGCTTCTGTAAGTTTTTGAGTGTTCTTATTCTGAATCAGGAAGGTAACTAGAATGCTGGACAAAAATTGAGAGCAATGATCAGTGGTCACTGGGCTATCCTTGCCAACATGAACTAGGAACATGCACATGAAGTAACAAAGTGTTGGATGAAAGAAGTTCAATGAGATGTTGTTATACCTGTGAAAAAGAAATGAAATTTGGTGTCACTGCAGTTTGATATCAGAGAACTCCATTAACTTAACTAGAGCAGCATATGATATGATCAGTATGATCAGAGTGAGCCATCAAAATGAAGACCAGTAGCTCTAGGACTGTCAAACAGTTGCTGAGCATCACAGAGAAACAATGATTCTGGAATCTGAATATAACTGACTAATGGTACGAATGGTTAATGACATAATT
Organism: Perdix hodgsoniae; assembly: GCA_035772895.1. NCBI lineage: Eukaryota > Metazoa > Chordata > Aves > Galliformes > Phasianidae > Perdix > Perdix hodgsoniae. The sequence continues at coordinate 7,895,732 of JAPSGF010000008.1, forward strand.
GCTAATGATTTGAAGATGAATGTTCAACTGCTCAGGAGAGCAGAGGAGAGTCACTACTTCCCTTGCTGCCCAACAACTCTACTAGATAGACTTGTGGTCTCTCTATCTGTCTCAGGAGTGTCTCATGCCTTTGCAGGCCTCTTCACATTACAAAGGTGATGCTGAATCTACCATCAACAAGATAGATATATACACAAGATACTGATAGAAGACTGAGGAGATAATATCCCACATCACAGACCAGTACAGCATTACCAACATGGTTTTGTACATAAGCTAACAAGGACTTTCATCAATGCATGTCACCTTAACTACAACACTGCACTGACCCAGCTGAGTTTTTCGTATATAGAGAACTAGTCCTGACACCATGAACTTAAGCATCTACTGTTTGGTGCACAGTACTTGAAATCCTGTCTCTAGCACAAAGAGTTAATGCCTCACAATGATGAACTCTGTTAGAAATAAATGTTGGCAAGTGAAATATTGTTAACTGACCCAAGAAAAGTTAATTCTTGTAAGTCTGTAGTGCAGTCCACAAGTATTTAGGCTATTTCCTCCATCACACAGTGGCTAAGAGCTAAATTCATCTTCACCTCAATTTTGTTTAGTTATCTATAAGAGTCACATTTATCAACACTTCCTAAGTTTATTATTTCTATATACTAAGTGGGTAAACAATTCCAGAAATATAATACCCAACATCCTTCTGAAACTTCTCTGGAGTTACACTGACAGCAGAATTGGGCTATGAAACAGAGAAAAAAAAATTTTTACTTTTTCGTTCTTGTAAAATGATACAAATAAAACTTAATAACAAAGGATCTGTTAATGAGGTGGAGCAAGACTGTAGTCTGGCACTGGGCAGGGAAGGAAAGACAGAGCTCCTTTCTTCTCACCACTAAAATGAATTTTGCATGAAGTTATTACAAGATGTAATGTTAAGAAAAACTTCAGAGAAGAGACCAAAAAATAAAACTTCACTCCTAATTCACTGTCCCAACCAGTAAAATACAGAAATAATGTATAAGATCATTCATCGTCTGCACCATGGAATATGTTTTTGTGGCACTGTTCCTGTGTGGGGACAGAGGAGCAATCCATTCGCAAGCCCACACACTGCTATTTACCTTTATTCAACACAGAAAGCCCAGAGCCTAATGCCTTGAGTATACATAGTGGAGGTAGAGAAAGCAGATTCAAAGCCCGTGAAGATAAGGCTAGGTGAAGCAGCAATTTGTGATGCTCAGACATGAGAATGCTCAGGCACTGCGATATGCCACAAACATGAGCCATGGCCATGAATCTGTAAGACATGCCAGGCAACACTATCAGCATGGCACCTTACTCCCAACTAGGCACGCTGAGCCTATGTCTAATGGGTGAGTTTTCACATCGATTTTCAGTAGGGTAAGAAGAGAGCAATGAAAACCTAAATTTTCCATAATCTGTTGTAAAAATACAAAAATTAAAATTAATATATACATATTAAAGAAAATTGTGGCAGATGTTACATTCTAGAAATAAGACAGTACAGAAGAATGGTAGGATGGACACTATCTTGCATGCTGTGGGTTAGTGGTAGCGATGGGCAACAGAGCCATGTGAGTTTCTTACAGCACAATAATGAATATGACAAAGTAGATTTGATAAGTATATGATTAAACCTTAGGCCCCACTGTTCGGTTGAAAGAAGCAACATGCACTTCTTTGTTTTCCCACTCACTTCAAACTGAGCATGAGCACGTCAAGGCCTCACTGCTTGGTGTGTGCATTCTGGTCATGAAACTATGCCATCAGCATTACTACAGGATGGTGAGAGGGAACAGGATGTGTTAGGGATACAAACTGAGAAGGCCAGTGGAGCCAGCAGGCTGACAGAAGGAAATTGCACTATAGATGAGAGGCTTAGCAACCTGCCCATTTCCAGCAAAATTAAGACTACTTTGGAAGAGAAAACTCTCACAGGAGCAAGAATAATCGCACAATCAGGACAAGGAATTAACACTTATTATTCAATCTGTTTATGAAGGCTACACACATCACATTTTAAGGAATACTTACAGTTGCTACCTGCTAGTTTTTTTGCAGCTACAACACAGAGCCACATCTGAGGCATCCAAGATATTTTTTAAATTTAATATTTCCTGTAATGTGCATTTTACATTTTGTTGGGGAGATCTGACCTTCTCCATATCACAACCGTGAATCAGCCTTTCATGAGGCATCGATTTGTAGCCAAAAGATATTGTTTATATGCTTTCTCATGATTTACCGTCAGGCATTCCTGTAGGCATAAAACATTTCTAACAGTTCAAGCCAAAAGGACAAGCAAAACCATGAGAAAGAACCAACACCAATTAAAACACTCCAGATATTTTTTTTAATGTTTTCTTATTTTCTTTCTTGAGGGAGATTTAGGAAAAACGAAGGAAGGACTTTGCATATTACTCACAATTGCTGTAATATACCAATTAGAAAGTGGGTCAGTACTAATCCTGTAAAGAAATAGAAATCGTTCCCAGTGGGAAAAGGGACTTGTTTGTCCTACATTGGTCCTGACATCCACTTGACAATGGATCAAGCCCAGAATAAGTAAGAATCCATGCTTTTCTCAGAAATATTACTAGGAGACAGCTATGCTGATGCGTGAGATTCCTTGCTCATGTGCAGACACTCACCTTTCAGTGTTTTCACAGAACTACAGAATTGCTGTGTTTGGGAGACTGGATGGGATCACTGGATGTCATCTGGTATAATACCCAGAGCAGGGTGCCAAGGACCACATCCAGTCAGCTTTCGAAGATTGCCAAGAAGGAGATCCCACAGCCTCCAGGCAGCCTGTGACAATGCTCCATGTGTTCAAAGGGAACCTCCTGTGCACCAGTTTATGCCCATGGCCTCTGGTCCACGCACACTGACAGAGCCTGGCTCTGACTTCTTGGTACTGTCCATGCATTTTAATTCAATTGCCAGTTTAATGCAACCTAGAGAGAGCAATCTTTGAGAGGCAGATGAGATAAATTAAATATGGAAGAGCTGTTTCGAAGTTGGTCAAACCCAAGGGACAGACTTCAGCAAATGAGTTTCTGTAGAGTTACTTTCTGGGTAATTTTTCCTACAGAACAACAAATTACATTGCAACCTCTTCCTTGAGGTATAATTTATGCTATTTTTACTACAAATAAAGTAAGACTAGGAGTTCCTCACATGCAAATCTCTGTCATTTCAGTATAGTTGATACCTTAATTTAAAACCAAGCAGTTTATTTACAGACCTGCCCTTCTTTTTTGTCCATTTCATATAGACCAAATCAATTAGTGACTACTCAAGTCAATATTATTTCAATATTGTTTTATACGGACAGCTAATCTGCAGCATTAAAAAAAAAAAAAAAAAGAAAAAGAAGAAAAAAAAAAGTAAAAATTGCAACAGCTCATTTTGATTAACCACTGTCTTCCTGTTCATTCCCTGGGAGCCAAGGTCTCACACAAGAATGCACTCATGGGTAGTCATTACTCTCAAAAATGTGACAGTGATTTCTATAAATAGAAATTTAAACAATCCCCCATCAGGGAAATCTCTTTAATTAACATGTCTCAAAGCATTTTCCCCAAAAGTGAATTCTCTCCAAGTTGGAAAGAATGGATTTGACAGGTGGACTGTTTGATGGATGAGGAACTAGTTGTGAGGTTGCATCCAGAGTGCAGTGGTCAATGGTTCATTGCATGGATGGAGTGATGACTGGCATCCCTCGAGGGTCAGTACTGAGTACCTTCATCAATTACATCAACAGTGAGATTGAGTGCACCCCCTGAAAATTTGTGGATCATATAAGCTCTTTGGTGGGGTCAACTCACCTGAGGGATAGGATTCCATTCAGAGAGACCTAGACAAGTTCAAGCAGTGGGCCCAGGAGAATCTCGTGAAGTTCAACAAATCCAAATGCAAGGTCTTGCCCCTAGGTCATGGCAACTTCCATTATCAGTAGAAACTGGGGGATGAAAGTACGGAGCACAACCCTGCCGAAAAGGATCTGGGAGTACTGGTGGATGGGAAGCTGGACATGAGCCAGCAATGTGCCCTCACAGCCCAGAGAGCCTATCATATCCTGGGCTGCACCTAAAGAAGCATGGCAAGCAGGGTGAGGGAGGTGATCCTGCACCTCTGCTCTGCACTGGTGATGCCTCACTTGGAGTACTGCATCCAGATGTGAAGTCCTCACATCCATACCAGAGACCATGCTGGCACTCTGCTTCCTAACTTATCACTGCAGTAAACTGACAGCTGCTGACACCTCACCTATTCCTGCTCATCCCAGAACAGAGCCAGAGATCACTCTGCTCAAACAGGACTTTCTCAGCTGACAGCTGGCACTGTGGATGTTTCCTAAACCTCCCTGTGGTTGCACAATTTGACCCTGAGAGGCTGACTTGGCTTCTCCAGGGGTCAGCCCTGCATCTCCAGCTGCACATTGCTTTCCCATAATGTGCTGAGACGTCACCTGCATTCATCAGCAGCAGCATTCCCAGGAATTTCTGTGATTGCTAGCTGTGAAAATGTCTCTGAGAAGACAAGACAATGGAGAGAACTGCCAGAACTGCTCTGCTTTGCAATCTAGAAATGCTACGGGGCAAACTGTAGAGCAGGTGTAGGAAAGAGTGGGTTCATATCCTCAAGATAGGTAAGAGGTATCTCATAACTGATCCTCTCTACTATCTCAGTCATATTTAAGAGTTAAAATTCATTTTCTTATAACTGCTGCCTTTACTTCATCTTGCATGGTAAATGCAGTCCCTTTATTTGTGTTTTATCCGCACAAATACTTACCACCAGCAGATGTCCTCTGCCGAGTGCTCTCCATTATAATACATTCCAAGCTGACAGACACAATATGTGGTTTCCACGGGGACAATTATAATAAATCAAAGGAAAACATCCTCTGAGCAACTGTGTAATTTCTAAGGAAGTCTTTCTTACTCTGTGAAAGAGGAGATTACTCACAGTATGACAAATCTGGAAGAACTGTTAAAGGCTTCACTCCCACTTGTCACCAATACTTAAAAACTGACACTCAGCTTCCAAACATATTATAATTTACCTAACATTTTCTTGGAAAGACCTTGCCAAAAATGAAAAACTCATTCCCTTCTCTTAAAACATGAAGAATTCAGCACAGTTTCTCATTAGCAGTCTTTTACCCTGGTGTCAAAGGAACAAGGGCCTTGATCCAATAAAGCATTTACGCACATGCATAACTTCAGTGAGATTAATTACCTGCACAAGATAAACATATCCCTAAGTACTATTCACAGATATGAGCACATTTGTTCAGGTCCATTTCTGAAGTTTGTTTAAATACAATATAATGCCACAGTACAAAGCAGTGATATTCCAGTTGCTGATACCTTAAATAAAAGAAAGAAATGTCTGCTCCACGTGATCACATTTCTAAAGAACATTCAGAAGCTGTTCACAGAGGAATAAGTCTGGCAGAAAGGAATTAGGAGAAGCAAAATGAGCAGAATAAAACCCAGTGAGGTTTTCAAAGGAAACACAACTTCGGTGTTTTGCATAAAGAAATCTTACACTATTGGGCAAATTCACCAAGCCATTGCCTCCATAGGTGTACAAATGGGACAAGAGGACAGCAGATTCCTGACTGCAAAGCATAAAACTAATGAGGCAACAGAAAGCAAACACAGAAACAGAGCTGGTCGGCTACAGCTTTGTTCCCTTTCTGAGAGGTTTTGAATAACAGCTGTGGAAACAAGCTGCTGGATTTCTTCCCCTAACCCTCCAGGCAATTTTGTAATTACAGTACAAATGTTCTAGAAGTCGGGATTAACTTTTGTACATAGTATGCTGCTATGAGTCCACTGATTAAACATTTTTAATATTTCTGCTAAAATTATTAATAGTAATAATCAGAGATTAAGGATTCAGTGTTGTAGTGTTGTTTGCTACTAAGGGAAAGATGATTTATTGTTTAATAAGTGACAGAAGAGAAAGAAAATGAAATAACTCAGTGCTCTTGGTGCAATAACAAAATGGCTCCTGGTCAGTTTTCCTTGGGCCTCAGATGAGGAACAGAGCATTCATTCCCTGTTAAAAAAAACAAAACAAAAGAAAACAAAACAAAATGTGACAGAAAGCACAGAAAGTCAAAGGGTTAACACTAGTATCAATTGCGCAATAATATTTGGTTATTATTTGAGGGCTGCTTCAAAAATAATGCTTCCTATTTTCTTATGTTGGCCCACAATGTTAGAGGCAGATGGTGGTGGTATGGCAGTAGAAGTTGAACCTTCCCACCAGTATCCCATTACATTTTGTTGCTGTGTGGCAGATGGCAGCAGAGGGGCAGTCTGATAGAATGGCACCTGCCATGGAAGTGCATATGAGGCAAAGGCGTGTCACTGAGTTCTTCCATGCAGAAAAATGGCACCCACTGGCATTCAGCAGTGCTTCCTTGAATGTTTATGGAGAACAAAAAGTGGATGTGAGCAGAGTGAAGCAGTGGGTGTTGCATTTCAGCAGTGGTGACAGCAATAGGGGGTCACCTCCACTGGTATAGATTTTTATGAGAAAAGCATGCAGACTCTTATTCATCACTGGTGAAAAGGAATACTTAATAATGGTGAGTATGTTGAAAAACTGCTTTGTAGCTGAAAACTTGCTCTATCAAATACTGTTATTGTGCTCTTTTCATCTGTTCAGTTTCCATGGAATAAATAAGAGACATTACTTTTGGAGCTACCTAGGTATGTCAGTAGATAGAATTATAATCACAGAATATCCTGAGTTGAAAGGGACCCACAAGGGTCACTGAGTCCAGCTCCTGGCTCCACAAAGAACCACCCAAAAATCAAACACTGTCTGAGAGCACTGTGCAGACACTTCCTGAACTCCACTAAGTTTTGTGTCATGACCACTGCAGGGAACCTCTTCCAGTGCTTGACCACCCTCTGTTATCCAACCTGATATCCAGCCTGAAACATCCATGTCACAGCTCCATGCCATTCCCTCAGGTTCTACCATCACCATTACTGCCTACCCCTCTTCTCCCCTCGTGAGGAAGCCATGGGACACAGTGAGGTTTCCCCTCAGTCTCCTCTTCTCTGGGCTGAACAAACCAAGGGTGGTCCTTCATATATTTTACCCTCTAAACTCTTCACTGTCTTTGTAACCCTCGTTTGTACATATGTTATATATACAAAAGAATTGTTATGTTATGACTACCGTTCTGTAATCCATGCTACTCTTTTCTCTAGTGGAGAATAGAGTGTTTAGCTGCTGTGAAATAAGGCTTTTCTCACTCTATCCTTGACCCTAGATTATGTGTTCTTTCAGTGTTTTTTAACACTGTGTATCTTTCTCCATTGATAGGTACTCAACATAGGTGCTGATTATTGCATGACTGCTTTGTTTAGTACTAAAGTATATCTCTGGAGTCCCATTTAAGCAGTGTATATCCTACTAACTATCATTTCTTACCATCTCCTAATTAATTTGTCTCAGATTGCTTTGACTATTTCCATGACCACATCTTCAAAACCTCTTCCCTTCTATCCTGAAGTAAGAGTTTTTCCTAACCCATCTCTCATCCATATATAAAAAGCTCTCACATGACCTCAGCAGTACTCCTACCTCTGGTTCTGTGATTCTGTGATTCTGCTCTCTGTCCTACAGCACAGGATAGGGAAGGAGGATCAGGGAGAAGTGCTGAAGTTCAGATGCAACTAACTCATAAATTATGAATATAAAAGAAAAAAAGGAGCATAAGTGTTCCAGTGCACAAACTGACCAGGATTAAATTATGGTACATCAGTAAAACACTGCATCTTCCTGAACACTTCAGCATTATGCCTGAAAATAGGGCAGGTGCAGGAGGAAAAAATCCCTGACTGCTCAGCCCCTGCCATTTGAAAACCTCTTTATTAGCCTAAACCATAAAACTTCCATGGGCTCTCACACCATTTCAAGTGCTACTAGAGTTAATATGCAGCATACCAAAACTGCAGAAAGACCTCCTGGGAAAAAAAAAGAAGTAGGGTAATCTTTTATTTGCATAACATACTTTCCTTTTCCCATCCTAGCAGTTCATAAGTGCCTCCAGGGAAAGGGTCAGGAAGATGATTACAAAACCCCTGTTTCCTTTGAATCTCTCTCCCCACCCCCTATTGATGGTGAACAAATGTCTTAAATAAAGAGGAGTTCAGATTTTTCTCCATTTTTTGCAAGTAGTTCATTTCCATCCTCTTAGCCACACAGTGTATCCAACAGCATATAATCACAATTTCATTTCTGGTTGTATCTTCAATATAACTGTTTTAGAGCAGAGATCCCCTGAACCCACAGGAGAATGTTTAACTGACAGTGCAGCACTGATTCCTAGGAAGCACATTTTTCTACAGTTTATCATAATCTGCTGCCTGAAGACTGGTAAGTGACAACAATTTTTTAATATATGGCACTCTTTTATACTGTCATATGTGAACATAAATTAAAGAATGGGAAGGAGAGCAAGACCGAACTCCTAAAGGATGGTGTACTTGGTTGCTCTTCTGAAGAAATTTTCTGGCAGCCACACAGGAAAACTTTGTGCCTGAATCAGTACCTGCAGCCTCTGACTCATTCATCAGATCAGAAAATGCCAGAGGTCAAGAGGGGCCAAAATTTGCTAGAGCTAGTTGAATAAGGTCTTACCAAACTCTACTGCAAGCAAGTATGTGAAACGGTGAAAAATGACTTAATTAAACAACAGAAAGATATTAAAAGCTATACAATAAATGGAGATTCCATGGCACTTATGGATTTGGAAATGTACTATGACTCCAAATGTAAAGTTAAAAAATAATAATTTTTGCAGTGAAAATGAATTTGTGCAAATTGTTCCCATCCTGGACACTTGCCTTCTACACAAGTTAAAATTGGGAAAGGCAATTTTATACCTACAAACAAGGCAGCTGCTGACTGGGCTGCAAATTAGAGGTGCTCTTCTGTGTGTGATGCCCAATCGACCTTTGTACTTCATAGAATCATAGAATGGCTTAGGTTAGAAGGGACCATTAAGATCACCCAGTTCCAACTCCCTGCTGTGAGCAGTGCTGCCACCCACCAGCTCAGGATGCCCAGGGCCCCATCCAACCTGGCTTTCAATGCTTCCAGGGATGAGGTATGCACAACTCCCCTGGACAACCTGTTCCAGTGCCTCACTACTCTCTGAATAGAGTTTCCACCTAACATCTAACCTAAATCTCCCCTCTTTTACTTAAAAAAAAAAATCTCCCCTTGTCTTATAACTGTTAGAAAGTATGAAAGCTTGGTTCCCCTCCAGCTTGTAAGCTCCTTTCAAATAATGAAAGATCACAATGAGGTTTCCCCTATCCTTTCTCTTCTTCAAGCTGAACAAGCCCAGCTCCTCAACATTCTTCATAAGTGCTTCAGCCCTCTGATCATCTTTATGGCCCTCCTCTGAACTCACTCCAACAGCTCTGCATCCTTTCTGTACTGGGAGCTCCAGGCCTGGACACAATACTCCAGAGGGAGCCTCACAAGGGCACAATAGGGGGGACAACCACCTCCCTCCCTGCTGGCTGCCCCTCTGTTGAGACAGCCCAGGATACTGTTAGCCTTCTGGGCTGTCAGTGCACACCACTTCTTTATGTTCAGCTTTTCATCCATCAGGACCCTGATTTCCTTCTCCACAGAACTGCTCTCAATGAGTTCTTCTCCCAGTCTGTACACATATATGAGATTGCCCCAACCCAGGTGTATCACCTTGCACTTGACCTTGTTAAATCCCATTAGATTCTCTCATGCCCACTTTTCAAGCATGCCTATGTCTCTCCAGACGGTGTCCCTCCCTTCTACAGCTGCACCACTCAGCTTAGCATCATCAGTAGATTTGCTGAGGGTGCGCTCAGTCCTACTGTCTAGGTCATTGATAAAGATGTTGAAAAGCACCAGTACCAAGATGGACCTCTGAAGTACGTAACCATTCTCCATCTGCACATAGAGCCACTGAACACAAGCCTCTGGCTGTGGCCATCCAAATAATTCTTTATTCATCAAATAGTCCATTTTTCAAATAAGAATCTCTCCAATTTAGAGATAAGAATGTGTGGTACTTTGTCAAAGTCCAGGTAGATTACATCAGAAAAGGCCACTAGATTGGTCTGGTATGATCTACTCTTGATGAAGCCATACTGGCTGACTTGGATCACCTCCTTGTCTTGCGTATGCCTTAACACAGCTTCCAGGAAGATCTGTTCCACGATCTTCCCAGGTACATAGGTGAGGCTTACCAATTTCTAGTTCCCTGAGTCAACCTTTCTCCCTTTCTTGAAAATGGAAGCAATCATTCCCTTTTTCCAGTCACCAGAGACTTGCCTATCCCTTCTAAAAACATTATGAAAGGTGTTTCATGTTTTATCTTTGGCTATTGGACGCATAACAAATAAACCAGTATAGCAAAAGAAGTCATTTGAGACAGAATAGTACACAGAGCTCAAATTCAGAGTCAAAAAAAAAAAAAAGAAGCAATTTCAGATGCTGTGGCAAATAGTACAAACGAGGAATGGATCAGCGTCTGCAAAAACAGGCAGAATCAAAACAGACTTACAAGAATTTGCATATACCATTGGGATGAGAATAGCATGGTCAAAGAAGATGACAGCAGAAGCCCAAGCAGTGATGGAAAACCCTTCCTAGTGCCAGCTGAGCAGGAAGAATCAATATAATTACAAATTTAACCTAGACATATGCATGTCAGTCAGTGAAGCACAAAAATGAAATCAAGCATAGATAGAGAAGGAGAATGTAGGAGAAAGGATAGAAGTAAAATCCTAGACTTACTGCATTATTTTGCCTAGATACAGGAATATAGGAACTATAGGAGGGAGCAAATAGCAAATTGCATTAAATATGATGTGTAATAATATCTCTGAACCGCTAAAAAATGTTTTGCTTTTGTTTTTGTCTAGAGGGAATACTAGGGATGGAACCAAGACATTTAAGCAAGAACTTGATATCTCTACAAGGTATGGAAGCTCCCAGTAGAACACAAATCGGAATAGAATAACCGAGTAGCCTCATATAATGACAAATGGAAAGTCAACACTAAAAAAGAGTCAAATAAGGTGATTTCTCCAGAAATCATGGCCAAGCAAAATAGCCCATAGGGTTTGTACTCTTACATATTCACAGTAGAAAAGAAATATATGTAAGCTACTATTTAGCATAGACTGTAAAATATTGAAAAATACCAAAAGATATTTTCCACTGACATAGTAAATGTTTGGATATTTTCATTTTTATATTGTTATTGATAGGAAAATTTTCCATGAGTGATAAATCATGAGGATTCAAAAATGGTGATCTTGTGTAGTCAGAATATGCTTTGATATATACTCACTCCTTAGACTGTATCTGGTTAATTAAAAAGTTTCCCTGGAAAATATGACTGATCTTCTAGAGAAAATAGTAAAGTATAAGTAAATTATGTGAAGAGCAGACAGAAAAATGACTGAATCTCTGTGCTACTTTCAGAGGACATGTGCCTCTTATTTTTTTAAGGCTACATGAAAGCAAAATCTATAGTGGAAAAAAAAAGTCACAGTGAGTAATGCTGGGCTTGCTGCCCACGTTCTATGGATAGGAAACTATTGCTTTAGAGCAATAGGATCTCAGGATCTGAAGTGGTACATAAGACACAAGAGCAATATGACTCATCTGTGAAACATGCAAACCGAAGCCTACACATTCTCACCATGCAAAAATGCAAAGTAGAACTGTCTAGTAAATGGCCATTAAAAATACATCAGCTGATTGTAAATGAAAACCAGTACGTTGTGTGAGATGACCAGCAAGACTGTTTTTAAGAAAAGTTAGGTTACTTCTCATTAAAAAAAAATAATAATAAAATTATGAACACAGCTTTATATTATTTGAATGCGGTGGAGCAGAGCAAAATCTCATGCTGTATGAGAAACAGCTCAAGTTCAAAATAAAACTTGTCTGAAATGCTGATCAGGAAGTATGAAGCATGTAATTCTGCCTTCGGTTTCAGCCCTTGACCAAATCGGCTTCAAAGGACCCTAGAGTTTGTGAAGTGAATAACTGTGCACGTACAAGATGTTAATAGGAGAAGCTGAGGGCCAAGACAGACCACGCACTGGCTCTAGATGCCACTGCTCCTCAGAGCTGCACACTTTGCTGACTTGTTCATGGTTAAGATATCTCTCTCCAGTGTTCTGTGATTACAGAATTGGAGGGTATATAAACCACTAAGCATGGTGAATCAACTGATCGTTCCCTTAATGACATAATGCTCAAAACCAATTGCTGACAGCAGTAGAACAACAGACCAGTCTGGTGGATGTCCTTTACACTCATACGAAAGCCAGTCTTCATCTGACACTCCTCCCAGATTTCTGATCTACCCTATGTACATGTAAATATATTCCAATGAAGCCATTGGAGAACCTGCAGTAGCATTTTTATTTAGTTGGCTTGTTATCTATATTTTAAGGATAACAAAAGGTTCAAGTGGAAGACACAAGGTTGTGCACAAGGTTGTGTGGTTGGGCCTCTAAATAGTCTACATTTTGAGCCTAGCTGGCCTTTTGCACAACATGCTGTTGTGCCAGACTCACATGGAACCTGAAGTCTGAAAGGAGAAAATAGAAACTGACTAAATGAAATTTTCTTTTATCCTGCTTTCCTGTACAAATGAGGCTTTAAAAATCAGTAACTTAAGTGCATTATATCACACACCATTCACAGGACATGGCATCAGTATCTATTTATGAGGCTAATATTATTTATCAGTGCCTAAGACTGTTCCTGAAAAATCTGTACTCTCCAAAGGACAACTAACTTATGCAACCAGCCCTTATGGTTACATAAATTGCACAGGGTCCAGCACAATAAATCTAGTTGATATCATGTGCCCAAAAACTCTTCAAAATCTTTACTTGCTTTTCATATTTTACTGCGGTAACCACAAACAGCTCAGGGGAAAAAACAAACAAAAAAAAAAAGCCTGATTTGGAAAAAATAATAATAAATAATAATGACAAAGAAAAATCTAAAAGTACAATCCTACAATCCCATACATAAGCAGTCTATATACCGTTCTTTTATTCTGTATTTCAAACCTTGGTATCTAAGTGTCTGAATTTGAGAACAACTATGGGCTAACCATTAGAATAGTGCACTAGGTTCAAAAGAGCTGAATGCTGGTGTAACCCAAACTTCACCACTGACTGCTATGTGAACTTGTCCCAGGCTGTTTGGGGTTTCTATTTCACTTTTCTCTGTTTTTACTTTTTGTTTATTTGTCCATATTTGTACCACCAACCTTCTGGGATCCAAGAAAAGAGGAAGAATAGAAACACTGTTAAACTTGAGTTGTATTTAAACTGTCTTTTGAACAAGACCAGTGAAAAGATCCATTATCCAGGAAAATAATGGATTTTAATTCTAAATATTATTAGGGCAATATTGAAAGTAGCAGTCAGATTACACATTAGTTGGGATAACAAGAGTCCAAATCCTCGGAATAAAGTTAACTCTTTTCTCTCAGTAATTCCTTTCATCCTTCAGCTGTATCCCTTGTCCCAGCCTATTATTCAGAATACTGAAACCAGTCTTCATATTCAAAAAAGAATGAAGGGTGGTGCTTTAACTGTAATACATCTAAATGAAATATTTGGAAGTGTCAGTAGGCTCCACAGCTCTCTAGTCATGCCTAACCCCAAGGAAGGAGAGAAACAGATGCTTCTCCTCCTGATCTCCCTCCAACTCTCCTTTGCATTGATAAAAAACTTGGACACATTCCCCCAATGTAATGTAAGAGCTGCAAGGCCTTCCAATAGATGAGTGTGAGTGTGAACTATGTACTCCTCTGCTTAAAATCTCGAGGAATTATGTGTGCTCTTGCTGCCCTAAGTGGAAAGAAGATAGAGAAAAGTTGAATCTAGTTCCAGCTTTGATTTCAGTGGGGAGAAGCTCTAAATAGCAGACTTAATTGCAAGTCAGAGATATCTGGGTTTTTTTTAAATAATTTCACATTTCCATAAATAAGATGTCAGAACCATATGTCTACCTGCGGTAGGCAGAGCTGGTAGTAGTTCTGACAAGAGCTGAAGTCTAACAGAAGTGAAGGACATTCCCAAAAATATCAGTGGAAGCAACAATTATGAGATCCATCTATTACTAGTTTTGAACTGCCAAGAAAAACTGTGAGACTAGGGATAATACAGGAGCTCTTTCCCTGGCATTTTGATGGGTGGCCTTTCAAGCTGTTCCAGGAGGACTCCCATATTCAGTTACACTAGCTCTCCCTACATTTCTCCACTTACACAGCCATTATCAAATTGTGTGTGTCACCAGACATTAAGCTCCACTTCCAATTGTTACTTAGTCCAATCCATGTATTAATTACATATCTGGCTCATCAGGTTGTTAAAGTGGCTATTGCAGCTTTTCTCTTTACTCTTTTCTTTTTTGTCCAAGATCTCCAGGAATTTCATCTCTTCCATTTCTTCTTTGCTATATTAACTAAGGCTTCATGGCTTGACACCAATATCTACCACCCTCAGCTTTACAGAAGTTATCCAATGGCATCTACAGAACGCAGCCAGAAAATTAAATCATAAATTGTCTTTCATTTCATAGGGGGGAACAAAATTATTTTATCCTTTTACTGCAACCGGCGGTATTAGATATCTTTAAACAGCAACAACAAATAAAATAGATTTACAAATAAAGCTATGGAATAGATGCTGATTTTGGAAATACAGAGGAGTACTAGAGTAACAGGTAGCACTCCTGAGGCATGGACAAAGAATTCTGCTGGAGGATGGAATAAAAATAGCCCACTACGCATAGTGACTTGTTTGTATTTTCTATGAAGCGAGTATTGTGAATCCTATTTAGTATAATACTGACAGAAGAAATAATAAGCCGTACATTTCAGAAAGACATAGTGTAAGCAGTAGAATGACTCGAAATCCACATTTGAAAAGCATTAGTTCAAAGAATTTTTCATAAAAAATAAATATTTGCTATTTTCTTTTCAGAATAATTGACAGGGTAACTTCATACTTTCCATTAGTGAAGCATGAGATAGAAATGCACCATATTTCCAATCTGCCATTCTAACCCCATTCTATAGCCCTGCCAGGGCTTTAGCTTAAAACTCAGTGAAATAATTTCACACTCACTCTGCTGCTGCAGGAGAGTTCTGAATTTTGACAGCATTGATGTGCCTTTCTTTATTCCTTTTTCACAGTGCTCCAGCATCAAGCAACTGAACAGGCAATCCTTCAGGCAGCTAAAGCTGTACAGACAGAATGCAGTTCAAATGCTTAGGAAGAACTGTAAGAAGAAAAAAAATGCTGATCACCTTTAGGTTCAGCAGAAGAAAGGCACATGTAGTAAACAGCTAATCACAGTCTAAGATTCTGCACTGCTTAGGCAGCATGGATATGCCAGTCCATTAAAAACAGTAACAATTATGATAAACCTTCAAAGAGTTTTTGAGTTTGTGTGGTAACATCACACATTAGGTGTATATGGACTACAGATGGGTAGTACTCAAACCTCCAAGAGTACCTGAAAACTTTTGTCAGATTCCTTTACATGTATTTCTGCATTTCTGTTTATAATACGTGCTGGATCACACCTCCAGCTGATCTAAATCAGAGTGGTTTCCTTTGAAGAATATTAATTAAAGAATATTAAGCATAAAATAAATTAATCACACAAGATCAAAATAGGACATAAAATTTAAGAGAGACTTTCCAAGTTTTTCATGGCATTTAAACTACTAGACAATGCATCTGTATTGTATGCTGTATTAATTCAATCTATTCTAAGAAGATATTCACTTTCTAATAACATTACTGATGAGTCTTAATCTGCAATTTTAGTAAGGTCTTGTAAAATTTTCCGTGGATTTTCTCTCATTATGAAAACCCATTCATTCTATAGAAGGAACTTCCAAAATCTACAAGAGTCAAGGAAGAAATATTTTGTTGAGTGCAAGAACTTTGAGTTTGCTCCTGCATATGAACTGGATGCTTTGCTGACTGTAGGGAGCTCCTGTGAAGATCACGGAATCACCTTATCACAGAATGGCTTAGGTTGGAAGGGACCCTAAATATTGCCAAGTGCCAGGCCCCCTGCCATGGACAGTGCTACCACCCAGCAGCTCAGGCTGTCCAGGATCCCATCCAACCGGGTCTTGAACCCTTCCAGGCACATCCACACCTTCTCTGAGCAGCCTGTGCCAGTGCCTCATTTAAAACTGATTGGGTACTTTTGTGACAGCTCATGTGAGCTCTCCAGATCATGTTAACACACAGTCACACACGCAGGGGGAGCCCAAGGAGACAGAGACAGGAGCCAAGCATGTGAGCGTGGCTAACCTAAGCCAATCTAAGCACGTGAGCCATGGCCAATAGGTACTATACTGGAATGCCAGCTTTCCATGATATCCGAAATCTTTCAGAGGTTCAAAACCTTTAACAGCTTTGTTTATATTAAAAATGAATACCTTCTCTTAGCCAAAATCATCAAGATGACAAAACATAAAAGTGAACAGAATGAAAACCAAACCAAAGATCTCTCTAAGTCAACAGATTATGATTTAGTTAAAAGGACCTTTTGGCACTGTATTTTTCTTTCTTCTCCCTGTAGCTGTTATGGAAATCCATAATGCACATTTTTGCAGAGCTTGCAGTTAGTTCTCCCAGACTGCATGGCTGTAGAATGATAATCAAGGTGCTGGAAAGCATATGTAAGGAAATTGAAAAGCAACTTGCTTCACACAGAGGCCTTTTATATGACATTTCATAATCTATGTGGGTCATTTCTATGTGACACACACGAACACTGGTCAGCAATAAAAGTAGAATTAGGCATTCATATAGACAACAAGGCTCTTATTGAAAAGCTAAAATTTAAAGACATAAATTATTCTTACCTTAGGCTCACTTGCTAATGAAAAATCTGGGAGGAGGAACTTTCTGAAATTCAGGCTTTTCCCATAACTATCAGCCTGAGCATGCATATATCTTTTTTTGGATGCTGGCTCTGCTGAGAACTGGATATTGAACTAAAAAGCAGCCCTTCTTATCTCAGAGATAAATAAAGTGTTCCTACTATTATCTTTGGTGCTCACAAGTATTTTCCAGAGGCCTCCTGGAAAAATAACATACTGTGACTTACCCTGTACCATGCCGTTCCCTGTGGTTCCTGAAGACATTGTGCCTCCCATGGCTTCTCAGTCCATCAGCTGACACTGGAGGCTCCAGTGAGGTGTCCACAATGCAGAGAGCTACACCAGATGTTATAAACTCAGTCTGCAAGAGCTCAGCCTGTGTCTTACCCAAGCAAGGACTCGGAGGGAGGGATCCAGTAGAACTGTGTCTGCAGCCCTGCTCAGCGCAGACAGGACTGAACTTCACAGGTGCTCAGAAGAGCTTCCCAAAATCTGATGGAAACCAAAGCACACTGCAGAGCAGCAGTCTGCCAGAATCATACACACAGGGCCACATCTGTGCTAAGGAAATGGGCCCAAACCAAAGCCCATTTGCAAACCAGCAGTCATGGAAAACTAAGCGTCTGTGCTAACGACCCATCTCCTTACCTAAGTCTCTGAATTGGGATTTGAATCAAACACTGTGGGCAGAGTTTATGTTTAAAATTTAGTCATATGGTGCTTACTGTATCAACACTTGAAGGTCAATGTTGCCTTAGAGAGCTGCTTTTTTTTCAGTTGTTCCACATCATGCTGTTGGATAGAAAACAATTTCTATAAAATTAGGATCTCTAGATTCCAATATATATGTATATACACACATATTTATCTTTCCTTTTGTGAAAAACCAAACTGATCAAACAATAGGTAAAAAAATATTTTCAATAAGCAAAAAAACAATGCTCTAAGTTTCTATTTCCTAAAGGAATAAAAGCCTGGAAGCCTGAAAGATGTAGTCATTAGTAACTTAAACTCCTGCAATCACAGAGTACAGACAGTTTTCCAGCAAGTGAAGCATTAGGCCTCTCTGTACATGCTTAGCCTCTATCCTCCTGAGGAGCTCAAGCTGAAAATGCCAGCACAACTTTCCCAGAAACACACTGTGCTTCAGAGCAATGTTCCAGCCTGCAGGAGGGATAGCACCAGAAGGCCAAAGGAAAATGAGGACAATGGCCAAATGATTTATAACATCCATTGAAGGCAGTGTTGTTAAAAATGAGGAAAATGTCTCCACTTTCTCCACTTTCTCCACTTTCTCCACTTTCAACACTCAAGTCAATCGGTGAAATGTAGTTATGCCAACACCTCTCACCTTTTTATGCTGCACTGCCTGCTGCTTTCTCTATTGAGTCTCCCCTGACAACTGAAGGATCCTCATCCATAAAAGCCATTAATAGTCTGAGGTTTGTGCTGTTCTTTTTCCAGTTTTTCATCGCTTTCAGTACCAACTCAGTAGTTCTGTAATGCTGCATTATGAAGAAACTTTTGAAAATATGTCCCCTAATGAAGGCACTGCAAACATGATCGGGGAGTGGAAAAACTGCATTGTGCTTCCAGGTGTGTTCTTCACAGTAATCAGGTCTGAGTGTCAGAGCCCTCCTCTCCTTATCACTGCCCAGCATCCTGCAGATCCAGATTTGTCAAATCCTTGTCTAGGCTCTGTTCTTCCCCAGCAGGAGTGCACCAAGGCCAAAGTAAGTGTTTTTTCTTGCATCTGAACACATGCCCAAATTCTTATGTGTGAGGATCTGTCTGCCTTGACACTCATCAGCAAAACTTCCAGGGTATCAAATATATCCTTAGTAAAATAATGAAGTATGCATTAAGAAGTGCATTAATCAATTGAAAAGTAAAGATAATTTAACTGCTTTGGTTTGATGTTTAATAAGTGAAAAGAAAGGGATTATCCAATGAAATCAGACTGCTGATCCACCTATCCAGTAAAAAACTGTGGAATAACCCATCCAGAGAAGGGTCTTGCTCACTCCAGACAGACATGTTGAACTGTATTCTGAAGTTCAGGTACTTATCCAAAACTAACTTAATGTTCCCCCTACATAAACACGCCTAATCTCTTGATGCCTGCCAAATTTTGTTCCAACAGCTAATCCTACTATCATCTAAACTAAGAACTTCTCCATAAATTTAGGTCCTGATGGATTGTCCAGACTTGTCTCCGGATGAAAAAGTCTACTAATAATTAGCTCCAGAACATGAGTCAGCAGGTTAACTTACATCAACATCATCAGCAAGCCCGGTAGAGTCGAGAGAAAATTTATCAATTCATCATCAAATAAATTTTTTGTAGTGAAAGTGAGTGTCATTGGAGTGCAGAAAGAACAATTCTTGAACTGCTCTTCAATGCCAACAGAAAATGTGTTACTGCAATTACACAGGTCTTTCAGAGATTTCATGTCACTGATGGAAAATTAGATAATGGGAACTAGAAAGACTCTCAGCTTACATTTCAAAACCTGCAATACTGAAAAGATTAGTGTATAAATATATCTAGGTTGCTCCAAAAGTAATGCCTCCTGTTTTTTTTTTCCCCCATGGAATCCATAACAAATAAAAAGAGCACAACAAAACTACTTAACAGAGAAAATTCTCAGCTGCAAAACACTATTTTTCAACACAGTCACACCCATTAGCTATGCATTTTCACCAGCAATGAATAAGAGCCTGCATGCCATGCTCATGAAAACCGGCACCAGTGAAGGTGACCTACTGTCTCTGTTGCTACTGCTGAAATGCATCACCCACCATCCACAGAGCTCACATCCATTCTTTTGTCTCCATAAACATTCAGCAAACGTTAGTGAATGTCAATGGCTGCCATTTTTTCTGCATAGAGGAGTTCAGTTCCACGCTTCAGCTTCATATGCACTTCCACGTCAGACTCCATCCTATCAAACTGCCCCTCTGCTACCATCTGTCACACAGCAAAAAAACATAATGGGACTTTGGTGGGAAGTTTAAATTTCTATAGCCATACCACCACCATCTGCCTCTGACGATGTGGGCCAACATAATAAAATGAGAGGCATTGGTTTCAGAGCAGCTCTCATATATTAATGTATAAATGAGATTATATATATATAAAATAATAGCAACAAACGCTTCTCACTCCTGAGTCTAACCCCAGCCCAATTGAATTAAGATGGAAATGTGGCTATTCATGTTCGATATGACCCAGAGAATCAGACACATCAGGTCATCCTGCAAAAGACCCTGCACCCAATGCTACATATCAGTACTGTGGTAAGCAGAAAGGCCCATTAAAACGTGCACTTGGCAAATGTGGAAGGACAGCTCAAGTACCAGTGTAGAATAATTGCTTCCTCTGGGTCTCCTAGAAAGCTCCTGCTGAACCTGAGATTTACATGATAAGAAAAGGAAATAGGACCCATTTCAACATTCCATTGTTTTGCAAAAGGAAATACTGCTCCAGGCTTTCCTAGAGACCTTGTCTTTCCATGAAATCATGTTTTTAAAGAGCAGAAGATGTCAAAGAAAGTCTGTGAGGTTCAAATACACAATCAAAACCTTCTGTGGGAAGAGATTCCGAGAAAGACATGGAGTCAGTAAGTTCAGTTCCCTGGCTAGTTAATTCCTGCTGATCTGTGTTATGTAGATTAGTGAAGGCATGATCTGGTTAGCTGGTTGTCTGTTTGTTTTTTTTTCAGAGAGACCAATTACACCTAAGCTTGGAAAAAAAGAAAGAAAGAAAACAAAAACATGTTTTGTGGAAGTGTGGTCCATCCCTTCCTGTGGACATCTCAGGAACATTTTTCCTGGAACATTTTGATTTGATGACAACTAGCACTTCTGCTCCAACCCAAAGCAAAGAGGCTAAGAGCTGACCAAACTTCTCTCATACTGGACAGGCTTCAATGGGGAAATTTTCCAAACCATGACAGACAGAAACAAATAAATGAATGACATTATTATTATTATTATTATTATTATTATTATTATTATTATTATTAT
>JAPSGF010000008.1:7916784-8023280 GCA_035772895.1 Perdix hodgsoniae
ATTATTATTATTATTATTATTATTATTATTATTATTATTATTATTATTATTTTAATTAACTGTGATGGAGATTGTCTGCTAACTGCCTTTTCCAAAAGCACTTTTCAGGACTGTATACAGGAAAACAGAGGGAGTGATGAGGTGCTGGAGCAGGTTGCCTAGAAAGGTTGTGGATACTCCATCCCTGGAGATGTTCAAGACCAGGTTGGACGTGGCCCTAGGCAACCTGGTCTGGTACCAGATATGGAGGCTGTGGCAGGGGGTTGGAACTTGACGATCCTTGGGGTCCCTTCCAACCCAAGCCATTCTATGATTCTATGAAAACAATTAATGGTTTTCTGCTTAGCACTGTCTTGTGCTGACTTGTCTACTGCCAAAGAATGCAGCGCAAGGGAGAGAAGCACACTCAGCCTTATCAAAAAAATGCACAGTGTACCGAGTAACATGCTCTGGTGTTTGGGATGGGTTGTTAGATTGGTTATCTCACAACGTTTTCAGAGCA
This sequence comes from Perdix hodgsoniae, assembly GCA_035772895.1. Lineage (NCBI taxonomy): Eukaryota > Metazoa > Chordata > Aves > Galliformes > Phasianidae > Perdix > Perdix hodgsoniae. Next base: position 7,917,287 of record JAPSGF010000008.1, read on the forward strand.
TTGTCATTCAGAGCAGAGATTGCCAGAATATGTTATTCATTAACCAGAACAACAAAAAAAATGCTGTATCAGCAACAGTGCAATTAAGTGCATTTTGATTAGGAATAAGAGGAATAGCAAAAAATATTATAATCTGTAAGTATCTGTAAGTAAAGTAAACAGATTGTTATGTTCACTATTCTACAGTCTGCAAAGCTCTCTCCACTATTAGCCTTTGCAGGAAGCAACTAGTGAAATTGGAAATGTTGGCTGTGTAAAGCATCTGAGTTTACTTCAATTAGCTTCTTCTGCAAAAATATGAGAGTTTAAAAATTTGTGTTTCAAATGCAGCCACCCCAGTGGCTGTGGGCTCTCTATCTCAGCCCTGTGGAGTGCTATCAGTGATGCCAACAGTCCTGCCCCATATGTAGCTCACAGCCGTGCACTGTTCATCCTCAGAGCACTTCTCTGCAAGTGTTGCCCCCTCTCCTTACTCCTAAGCAGGCAGTATGCTTTACTCCTTGCCCACAGTTGCTGTATTGCACAGAGGTGTGTGCTATTATTCAAACCTTTGGGTGGAATGGCCACCACAGGGGGCTGCATGGCTATGCCCCCACACCTGGGGCTAGATTTCGTCTTGGACTGAGCTTCTAATACTGTTTATGTACTCCCAGCTCAGAGTAAAACTGACAAAAACCATAGTCACTTTTTCCATTTGCTTTCCACAGTTCTTGGATTAGATGCTGTGGGAACAGACGAGGTTTCGTAAAGAAAAACTCTGCATCCTGCCAAAAGCCCTCTCTCATCAGAAAAAAATAAATAAATAAATAAAACAAAATTAAATTAAGAAACACAGAATGAAACCATTTCAATGACTTCCAAGTGTTCTGATTTTCTAATGATTCTCATTTTAATGAACAGTCTTTTCAAAGTCTATGGATGGTCATGAACTGAAGCAAAGAGCAGAATTTCCCCCTATATTCATGGCAGTCTGAAGCCCAGAGAGAAAGAGACAGGTTTCTCCGATAAACTGTGGTTCTGTCCATAAACAAGTTCCTACAGTGGGTTACACAAAGGGCTGGTGGCCAAGACAGCTTGTGGTTTCTCCAGAGCCAAACCTCCACTGTCTGTCTGGATAAGGTGGTGAGGGATTTCACACCCACCTCTGAAAATGCACTCCTGGAACAGGCAGAGATATATGCAAGGAGGGAAAGTATAAAGAAATAGTCCCCTGGAGAAGCTGTGTTTTCCCAGTGTAGAAGTTAAGTGAGTGCTGCTATGAGAACGCCTGCAGACAATGTTCAACTTTTGGGGAGAAAATCATTTGCAATTGCTATGAAACAGTCACACAGCAAGAGATCTATTTGAGAATACATCCAAAGAATTTTAGTTACTATAACAACAAAAAAAGGTTTTGTGATGAAAAATTATTAAAAGAAATATTTCCTCTGTTTTTTCTACCACTTAAATCCTGCCTAGTAAAATCTGCAATAACCTGAAAACAGGTGTGTGTCAAATGACAGCTAAGTAAAACAAAAAGAAACAGATAAAGGAAAGATAGATTAGCTTAAAATTAGTTTAAATCAATACCTCTCTATTAGTTTCCAGGCAATAGAATGAATTTGATACGCCACTGTAAGTCTGAGGAAACACCTGAAGGTAAAACATGAGTTTACTAATTGAGGTGGAACTGGGAAGAACTGTGTAAATACTACTTCTAACGTGCATAAGCCTCATTAAAGATAGCTTTGTGAAAACTTTCCTTTAAGAGCCTTTATTAATCTTCAGTATAATTCACAGCACACAAATTTGTTGTCCTTCTTACACTTTCAATTCCCTTGATGGTCAGTGGCATCTTCTGGGAAATGAGTCAGACCTCCTAAAATTAGCACCAGATTACACTGGAATGTCAGTGCAAAGAAGCAACACCTCAAAAACTCTGGAGGGATATCCTGCTTCCCTGCTCTATTTTCACAGAAATTGATACCTACATCCACTTTGAATCCAGCCTACCTTCCACGTGGGAGAAAGAATTTGGTAGCCACATCTCTTACCTTCTGCAGATGAAAGTGGGAGAGGCTCTCTTCATCCAGAAAAGGCTCAAGCCTTTTATTAAGTGACCTAATCTTCAGGACTGAAGGTCACTGAGGAGAAATTTCTTAGTAGGATCAAATGATTTTCTGCCTGGATGTTTGAATAAAGAGGCTTGTATTTTTAAAAGAGCAATTCCCGGCAGATTTACCTTCCAGTAATTTTCCCACAGCCCACGCAGACTTATTCACCAGTGCTGCTCATTTAAGAATCACCATAGATTTAAGTATAGTACTTCAGTGAAAAAGCTACAATTTTGTGAAAGCTAAGAATTTACATGACAATTTTCTCTGCTACCTGGTACCAGAAATTTTCACATGGTTTGGAGAAGAGTTACATTTTTTCGACATCAGGGTGTAAAACAAGCCACATTTTGGACAGCCATGCAGATTTTTCTGAGCAGAGCATGCTGTTCATTACTAGCAAAACATAAGCATGTGATGACTATACCAAAAAACAGTGAGGATTTGCTCTATCAAATAGTGTTACTGTTGCCTTTGTTTGTCACCCGCACAGCCGTGAAAACTCCCATATCTGAGGACACAGCTGGATGAGAGCTATTGATTCAGCATCCTTCCTGCCACACCTAGGTAGATTTCAAGATGTCTCTCATTAGCCAAAAACTAGTACTTCTCATTAGATCATGTCTAGACATAGTCTAGACCAGGCCCAGTCCCCACAGACAGGTACTCACCCCAGTCCTCAAGCCCACATGTCCATATGCAATCCTCTCATCCAGACGGGTATGTGCCCACCTACACCCCTTTTCCGCTCACATGCCTTGTTATTCTCATAGAAGAAACCTGAATTCCCTGGGTAGAAGACTTACCACCCCCATGAGTTGAAGATATATGACTGAGGGAGAGGCCAGGACTCTGGAGTGAGCTGATCTGTCCAAGATCAAGGTTACCAAATTTTGATGATGAGATGCAGGGAAAAAGCAAGCCAAGCTGATTTAGTCCTCTGGTATCTACTGTCATTTTTGATTACTTAAAGTACTGAAGACACAGGGGTGACAGACAGAACAAGAAGCTGTGGATGACCCAAGGTCTCTGACACCATACTAGATACCTAAATTAAGGCATTCAAAGCATATCATAAATGGAGCAAGATGAAAAGTCATCATTTTTTTCCTTTTGAAAACCAGTTTTGCAAAATGGACGTTTCCTGCAGAATGCATGATGGAAGAGTGTGAAGTAAATTATCTCCCCTAATGTAAGGACTTCTGTTGCTTACTCCTGGTTCCTCTGACAAACCTGCCCCAAACTCATCAATAAAATTTTCAACACATAATTTATGGTGATTTATGTATGTGCAACACATACACTTTTATTCCTTTCCATTCAGCACCCCAATGGAGCCAGGATCACTTGCACTTAATTCCAATCAAAACTGCGAAGTATCAATGCCCAGCTAAAGTGCCATAAGATATGTAAAGCATAGCATCTATGATATATAAAATTCAAACTTGTTTCTCTAGTCTGGACCAAGACAGCCTTATCATTTTTCACAGAGTAATGTGCATAATTAGGGCTGAAATCCCTAGGTGCTTTCTGCTACTCCATTAGTGTAAAGAATGCACAAAGTTGTCTTAGCTGTCCAATATCTGCACAACATCAGGTCATACCAGACCTGTGCTATTAATCAGAGCATGGTAGATTCTGGGACAGAACACACAATGAAGTTACAGACATTTAGCAGCAGAATTCTGCCTGAGTTAGACACTAGTCTTCAGTCTTTGCTGATGATGATCTATGCCTTGGGAGAATGTAACACTTCAGCATAGTATATGTTCACGGAAATCACAGAAATCACAGAAATCACAGAAATCACAGAAATCACAGAAACACCATAGTTGGAAAAGACCTACAAGATCATCCAATCCAACCATCCACCTACCACCAATAGCTCTCACTAAACAATATCCCTCAACACAAAATCTAAACGTTCCTTGAACACCTCCAGGGTCAGTGACTCCACCACCTCGCTGGGCAGTCCATTCCAGTGCCTGGCCACTCTCTGAGAGAAAAGTGGTATTTCCTAACATCCAGCCTGAATCTCCCCTGGCACAGCTTGGAGCCATTCCCTCTAGTCCTATCACCAGTTACACAAGAGAAGAGGTCGACCCCCAGCTCACTACAACCTCCCTTCAGGTAGAGAGCAACAAGGTCTCCCCTGAGCCTCCTCTTCTCCAGACTGAACAATCCCAGCTCCTTCAGCCACTCCTCATAAGACCTGTGCTCCAGACCCCTCACCAGCTTTGTTGCCCTTCTTTGAACCCGCTCCAGGGTCTCAATGGCATTTGGCCATTTTGAAAAACCTCACTGGCATTTGAAATGACAATCTCAACAAGATATTATGCTGCAGATATTTGGGGAAGGGTGCTGTTTACTTTATTCAACTGCATCTCAGCTTTTTTCAGAATACAAGAATTTATAAAATATATATTGTGGGCTTTATGTTATTAATGAGAATTTTTTTAAGAAATGTTTTTTAGCCAAACTACATACATAGAAGCAAACAGCAGAACTCTTCAGGTAAAATAAATGTTTCAAAATTAAATCTCATCAACATTTTACGATGAAATTTTTACTAGTTGCTTATAGAAAATGAAAGCCTGAGGGGTAGCAAAGGAGAAGATACAGAAATACTGCTTAATATTTCAGCATAAATAGTTTCTGTTGATCCAGGAGTTAGTAGGATGCAAGGTGTCAAATGAGCTCCAGATGAGAATTTACTTTCTAAAAATGTGACTATCCTTTGTGAAACTTTGCTGTAAAGCAGTGTCACATGGTTCAATGCTTACTAGATCAAACACATTGAATACTTGCTGAATATGTACATATTTTAGGTTTGGGTTGTTTTTTTGTCGTTGTTGCTGTTGTTCCCTAGCACAAATGGAAAAAAAACAAAAAACAAAAAACATGCAACAGTTAGCCAGGCTGGTTTAATTCAGGTTCCAATGGTTAAGCTAGAAATTATGATCAAAAAGGAACATAGAAGTATGGCTTTTTCTTGAGCCTCTATAGGCTCCACTTCTCCCTCCAAGAGAAATCAAGGGTTCATTGATGGAGAGATGTAAGTTTAAGAAAAATACATCCTCGGAAGATGATATGATGCAGATTTATGCTTCCTTTTAGCATGTTCATATGTGTATCTTCAGATTATTTTAGTTGATGATCTAGCCTGATAACAATAAGACCATTCCTTCTATAAACAAAATTAGAAGAATGAAACAGATTTTGGAAGAGTAAAATAGAAACTTGAGAGATATACTCATGAACAACATTGTAAGGATGTAAAGATGGACCATAAGTAGATGTTAAAGGACATAGAGAACTACCACATTTGCATTTTGGGTCTACAGTGGACTGCCAAATCTCTCTGCATATTCTTCCTTAAAAGGGAAGGAAGGAAAAAAATAGTTATCAATGTTTCACTGATTGAAAGTAGTGTAAGGACTTGTTTTGGCATAAACCATGGCATCTATCCAGTTTTATTCTTGCTCTCCTATGTGATTATTGCAGTACAATCTGAGCTCTTTCCACTTGGACAGAAAGGGCCATGCACTGTTTTATATTTTTCTCATCAGCTCTCCAGAAGCATAAAAGAGCAGAGCCAGAAACAGGTCAGTTTTGTCCTATTTGAATTTGGGTTTTACTTAGCTTGGTATTTGAATTTTCTTAGGGAGTTGTTTATTTTCATGTTGTATTAGGTTATTCTTTAAAATACATGGTGACGTGTTTATCTTAGAAAAAGCTCTTTTGAAAGAACAAAATATACTGAGAGTGCTAATGATCCTTAGTTCCCCAATGACTTCTTCCCAAATCCTCAGACTGCCAGGAAAAGTTCATGAGTGTTGCATTGTGCAGTGATCAACCTAGAGATTTAGGACAGCTTTTAGCTATCCCAGGCCTAAGTCACTAAGTATTTCAATGAGCTCTTGAAACCAGCGACAAACGCCATTAGGAAGCCAGGGTTTGTCTGAAGGACAAGTTTGACCCCTCTAAAACTGAGGAGACAGGCAAAATAAACTTTATTATTTCAGACATCCTAAGAGCCCAGAAGAATCATGTCCAGATAAGTAACGTTGATGTAGTGAATAAAAAATACAATAAAATCATGATTAACTACCTTAACATTCAAACTGCTTGAACATTATTGCACTATGTAACAAATATGCCTGATTCAGAGAGAGATTTTTTTCCCTGGCACAGCCTCCCAGCCGCTAATCAACAACGGTTTAGGATGTACCTGAGCCAAATGTCATATTTTGATTATGAATCTTATTTGCTATCTGAGGATTTATCCTCCACAAGCTAGTTGAACTATTTTTTTACTGTGTCTAACTTAGCCTTCTGTCGTTTCAAACATTTCATGACTTACTTGTTCATTATATAAAAAATGACTTCCTTCTGTTTATCTTGCAGCTACTGCCTATTAAGAAAAAAAAAAAAAGAAAAGAAAAGAAAAGAAAAGAAAAGGAAGATATTGCGACTGGCAAGCTGCACAGAGGAAAAAGGATCTGGGGTGTTGGTCGACACTCAGCTAAACGTGAGCCAGCAGTGTGCCCAGGTGGCCAAGAAGACCAATGGCATCCTGGCTCATATCAGAAATAGCACAGTCAATAGGAAGTGATCGTCCTCCTGTACTCTCAGTCTGGTGAGGACACAGTACTGTGTTCAGTTTGAGGCCCCTCACTACAACAAAGATACCAAGGCCCTGGAGTATGTCCAAAGAAGGGCAACAAAGCTGTGAAGGTCTGGAGCACAAGATTGATGGGGAATGGCTGAGGGAACGGGGGTTGTTCCATCTGGAGGAGGCTTAGGGGAGACCTTATTGCTCTCTGTAATCACATGAAAGGACATTATGGCAAGGTGGGGGTCTTCTTCTTTTCTGTAATTTTTTCTGTTATGGTTCTTAGGATGACCTACCTTACCATGACAGAAGGAGGCAAAGTTATTTTTAAACTACAGATTAAATTGACCAACAAAGCCTAGATATCTTCCAAGCACAAACAGAAGGAAAAAAAAAAAAAAAAAAAACCACATAAAAACAGTGTCAAAGAGTTACTGCGGATTTTTCAGTATTCTTGGCCTTCCATCCATCCCTGCAAGACTTGGTCTTGGGCAGATACAAGCTCCTGAAAGTCACAATACACTCTGTACTTTTCCTCCTGCAGTGCTTTGGCTGCTTATGGATAGTTCTAACAGTATGGATGTAACCTTGGGTCCAGAGAAAGTTGAGAATACCCTTGTCAAGGACCCCTCTCCAGGCCTGGGAGCTGAATTTGGGCTTAGACACAGCACACAGTCCTTGCCCACAGTGCATTGTAGGGATGCTGTGCTTGGCCTTGTGTCATCCTGACCTCATCCCTGATCTGCTCACCTGCCTTCCCAGCTTGGCCTCAGCTTAAGTATATCACCATGAACTTGTCTGGCATTCAAAGCCATTGTATACCCAGTTACTATTCCCAGACTTGCTCTGCTCCTCTTACTTGGATACCATGGGATGGAGCTCTTTCTCTCTGCTCCAGACTCACCTTTTGCAGAGCAGTCCAACTCCTGCTCCCTGACAGGCATGAAAATGTTGAAATAGGTAAGATGACTGGGTAAGATAAATAGATAAGTAACAGTGAACACCACAAGTGCAAGACCACATGCTAGAGCACTGGGCCTCTTTCACTACTCAGAATATAAGTCTTTCAAAGAACACTTCTTGAAGTAAGATACCTCATAGTTAGGACTGCCACCTTCAGATAGACCTGACAGATTAGCATGAATACCAGTCCTCTGCTCACTGTTAGGAAAATTTATCTGTTTCATTCCACATAGATGGAATCATTTCCATGAGCCAAACTGACAATGAGCTAAAATATAAGCAAATATTACATGGATATGAAACCCTGTAAAACTGTTGTAGAAAAAAGTATGTTATAAAGATTTTCAGATAACTAGGAATTACATAACTAAGATAGGTTTCCATAGTGGTTTTAGGTGATTCACAGTCCTGTCACTTTTTAATCTTTTGGCAGGCAAACCTTACTATTTAAAAGAGCTTTTGAAGGAGTCTTTATACACAGTTCAAGGAAAACCTCTTGCTGGAGTAGCTAAATCATTATAAATTCAAGGCCTTTCCTCTTGATGTGGGATCTTAACTAAGTGTATAGTCCCAAGATAGTATAAACATCCAGTGTAAGACTAGTAGAACTGTCTTTCTTTTCTAATAACTCATCTGCAATCCAGGTGGAATATAGCAGATACAAAACAAGGCCTAAATATTCTAAACATTTACTCAAGAATCAGTTTAAAGAGATGCTGTTTGTCACATTATTAAAAAGAACTACTTTCAAATTGAAATATGTCGTCTCAGAGCCCTAAGCTCCACGTTCCACAGTACTCCATGGAAAGTTGAAGGGAGGTTCCCTGACTTTTTTGACAGCAAGTTTCCATTATTCTTAACAGCACAGAAGTTTAAAAAGAGCACTGGGGGAGGGAAGATAAGAACGAAGGGAAAAATAACTCGAAAATATTCCATTCTCATTAGCTTAGATGTCTAGAAAAAAAAGGTAATAAGTTATCAGCAGCACATAAACTTAACACATGGTCTTTAAAGTTCCACGTGCAGGTAATGAACTTGTTTTGTATTCATCCCACTCACTGCCATTCTAAGTCATTGCCTGTAGATAAGCACCACGTTTGCAAATATTTTTGACATTTTTATTTTACTTTTACAGTTTCTGTGCATTTTACTCTGCTTCTTCCTTTAAGAATTCTTTTATGGCTGAGGAAACTGAGAACTTTCTGCATGAATTCTGAAGCCACTGTAATTAAAGAAGCTACTGATTACACATTTCATGTTAAACTTAGTAGAGAATGTACAGCTCCTGGGAATTTGAAATAATAGAAAGCTTGCCTAAATTTGGCTTTGGAGATTTTCTGTTGTAAAGCTGACCATTGGACAGAATTTATGTTTTCATAACTTTCCTGGATCCAGAAGAGGAAGAAATGACCCAGAAGGAATTTTATGTGTGAATAAGACAGAGTATGCTGAGGTGGAAATAGCTGTCATGTTGATATGTGTTGAGTACAGCAAGGCAGACTCTTTCCATTTCACAAACATACACAGTGCATATGGCTATGTGAACAAATAGGGAGGGAGGTCCATCATAATGACACCAGAGCTTCAGACAGAAAAATACAGCAGGGACAAAGGAGACAAATTCCTGTGACTAGAGTATGAGAAAGGACATCAAAGTTTCTGCTGACTTCAAGACTTGATACTTAAATTCGTACATAGAGACTTACATGTGTGCTTTCATTTTCAAAGACACTGAAATATGTCCGTACATTTAAGGACTTACCAAAATTTCAGCACCCAAACTTCTTCTTCATTTCCCCTTATTTCAATTACTCATGCAATAAATTCTTAAAAACTTACACACTTAAACTATTTTTTTACTTTAAGTTAAAGAGTATTAAGTTTTTCTATTGCTGATTCTCTCTGTACTTTTTCCAAGGCTTTACAGACAACTAACTTAATAGTGTTTTAAATGCCTTAAGTAAAGTGGTAGTCCTGATGCCTTAGTAAAAGGTTAATGTTGGCTTCACTGCTATTGTCTGGCCAAGCCCCAAAGTAGTTTGTGTAATACTGAAGGAGACAGGCAATAACTTTATAATTAGGAATCAAATTTCTTAGTAAGAATTTAGTGTTTTACTGGAAAATGTGGTTTTCTGCTCATAAGAACTGGCATCTGCATTTCTTCTGACATTTAACTTACAATGACCAATTCTTGTATTAAAAAGTTTACTCCCATTTCATTCCCCACCTCACCACCTTCTCTTTTGCCTGTCCAGACCACCACAAGTAAACAAAGTTTTTTAGAATATTATGAAATCATGAGGACTGTAGGTTTTTTTGTTTTGTTTTTTAATACCTAGGCAGATAAGTATTTTAAGAATGCAGACGTATACTTTCACTAGCTGGAATTATTTTCAAGGTCATAGAATGCAAAAGAAATCATGCAAGAAAAAAAAATACATAATGATGATGAGTCACATTACTTTGGAACGGTCCCGAAAGCCATCAAACCTCATTACTCCCCACTGGTAAATATTTTGTAGTGTACTTCATATTTGTCTACCACAGTAAATTCAATCTATGAGGCATAATAACTTCTTAATTATAACTTACTTTGCCTGGAATTAGTCCTAATTTGAGAACAATTACTTGCTGCAAATGCCCCTTAAGTTTATATAAAATTGATATTTTCCTCTCTTTCTGGTGAATAAACATAAATCTTTCCATCACAGACTACTAGTCTGTCAAAAAAAACTAAACAACACATCACAGCATATGGACATCTTTTGCTCACATGATAAAAGCAAACTAGAAAAGGAAGCACATCAATTAAAGCTCTTGTTATATACAGATCAGTAACTCTGTATATAGCTGCTGCTGCATGTTTCATATATATGGACATACACTCTTTGCATCTGTAATTTTCCCCACAAAAGTAGGTTAGCACCTCCCAGTGGGTCTTCTGTATATGACCGAAACTGGATTAAAAAAATAGTGTCCCAAGTCCATGCTATTGGTTACCACAAAGAACCGGAAGGCCAGCATTTGGAAGACATCCTATCCTTAGGGCATACAATCAACCCAAATTTTGCTGGTGAAAGTAGTCATATATGAGTCAGCTCCACAGAGCAGGGATACTCCCAAGCCCCACATTTTGGCTTGTTCTGAAAATAGTCTAATGGAATCTCTTCACAATAACCCTGTTACGTAGTGCCTTTCAGTAATCGTGTACAGATGTTCATTAGCTTATTATTGTCTGTATTAACATAATGATTGAAAGTCCCAGGCAACATGAAGGGCCTCTTATGGGAGATAATATATTAATTTTCATTATGAGAGAAAAATCCAACTCTGAAGATCTGAATTAGAACTAAAGCACTCTGATTCCTGAAGGAATACATCACAAAACAATACCACTATCACAACTTCCACTCCAGAAGTCTACTTTGTTTCCGGCAGAGGGAAAAAGCAGTGCTAAACTCACAAATCTCCCTCTGGTCTGCTCCAGTAAAGGCTGTGGTATTTCAGGCAGACCAAAGCTAGTGATCTTTTACTTTAAAACATGACTCCGCAAATTTTGCCACTTCAGCAGCTGGTAAATAACAAGTCCAGCTGTCCTCACTTCGGAAAGGGCGTGAGGAAACAGAGGGCAACCTCATAACCCATTTTGCTTTCTGCTCCTTTCTTTCTGAACTGAGGCTCAAAGTAGAACAGACTGACAAGCAATGGCAGCGAAGACGGCTTTCCTGCAGACACAGCTGGAGAGCGTCAGTGGTTAGAGGCAACATTTAGAATCCAGATTTTTAGACTGACGTCTCAATTTTGTGTCAGAGCACTCTTCTAGAGCATATGGCATCCTCATGAATTAGTTGGCCGTAATTTAAGTTTTGCTCTGTTTAGAATTATGAATTATGAACACTGATGAATGATGAACATTCATCTAATTTAACTCTATCTCCCTAGGTAAGTAAGTGCATTAGTAGCGTGAGTTCCTGCTTTAGGCATATAATATATTTTATATATATATATATTATATATAATTCCCTTCATGCATTGTTAAGTGTGGCTAAACAGGTGCTTTCATGCAACTGAAACCTGAACTGCCACCAGAAGCAGTTCCTGCATACCTCTATGGAGACACAAAGGATGCTGGACCCTGACCCTGTTCACTCCAGTGGCTGCTAAAAGAGAACAAAAGGAGAAATGGAATAAATGAAGCATGAGGGGTCACCTCCTTCAGCATTAGGCAAGAGGTATATTAGCTTAAAGCAGGATTCTACCATGATCTCCACCACCTCTCTCCACTGACTGCCAAGGAAGTTTAAGTAACTAGTTCATACTAGGTTGCCTGTGAAGCAGAAATTAATCCCTTCTGCTGTAATTAAACACATTTCATATTAAATCTGATCAATCCAGCTGTGCTTCAGACAGTGGCAAAACCCTGCAAACTTCAGTGGTTTTAAATCATAAATAAATGACTGTTTACAAGGGTGGATAGTGATAGGACAAGGGGGAATGGTTTTAAACTGAGACAGGGGAGGTTTAGATTAGATATTAGGAGGAAGTTTTTCACTCAGAGGGTGGTGGTGCACTGGAACAGGTTGCCCAAGGAGGCTGTGGATGCCCCATCCCTGGAGGCATTCAAGGCCAGGCTGGATGTGCAGGGTGTTTGGGTTTATTCCCGACATGGATGTGGCTCTGGGCAGCCTGGTCTGGTGGTTGGTGACCCTGCACATAGCAGGGGGGTTGAAACTAGATGATCTTTGTGGTCCTTTTCAACCCAGGCCATTCTATGATTCTATGATTCTATGACCAAGTTTTGTGTACCTGCACATAGTCCCAGTGGTGAAAATGTACACAAAGAAAAGGTAGAATTGTATCTCCTTTACTTTGGTTAGGTATTGTGGCATAGAAAAATATCTTAACACATAGTATAAGAATACTAAAGAATGTGCAAATTATCAAGAACTATACTAAAAATGTTACACACTGTGGTTACGACAATAATATGAGTCACAAAAACTCTCATAGAAGGTATATGAACAGATTCAATTCATTTTTAATATGGTCACTTTTCATCTGTTCGTTGCTCTAATCACTTCATCCTTACAGGTACAAGTGTAACTGTAATTGCATTTAAGATTTACATATTTAACTCATTGGGCATCTGTCAGTTTCTTTCAGTTTAGCTTGTCTGGTACACTCATCTAAATGTTTCCATATGTCAATGACTTCATTCCAGTAAACATAGAAAAGGTATGACAGTGCCAATGAATATTGCTAAGCTTCTTCCATAACAAAATTTCTGTAGCACAAAAAATCAAATACTATAAAAGAATTACTTGGAATCAGCCATAAGAAACAGCTGCATAGTTCCACAGAGCAGATTAAAGCAACATAGCTAATGTTGGAACAATTTGGGCTATGACTCAATAGAGAAGCAGACTGTTTGTGAATGTTCAGACTACTTCTCAGCCTCTGCTTTCAGTATTACACATAGTAGGGTTTATAGCAGCAGCCTGCCATCCTTTTGCTCAAAGCAGTTCCCTACTGTTGTACATCCAGAAACCCTAGAGAAATGCAGACACACAACCTAATGCAAGGGACACGGGGAAATCCAAAGTTCATTTCTGTTCAAATAGAAGGCAAAAAGAGAGCTTAAAACAATCCTGATGGATTTTTTACCACTTCTCTGCCAGAAATATAAACATCTGCATTCACAAAAGTGAAGAGAGCTGAAGAAGTTATGGAATATCTTCTCAAATACTCAAATTGCTGATTTACCTCAATATTTGGCCATACCTTACTCTCTGTCACTCTGGACTTTGATATCAGTATGTCAATACGATGTCAACTCTAGCTTACTTTATTAAATGTTGATTTTGTAATAAATGTGAACATCAAAAATATAGACTTGGGATCCACCTCACTTAACTTCAGACCTCTATACAGAAACACTAGGTGTTGAAAAAATAGATATTTGTATAGCATGGCTTATCTGACATCTTTGATGAACAATCCAAGATGACGGTCCTTTTAGGACTGATTTTTTCATACCATTAATTAGAGATGCATCTCATTCTCTTCCACCTATTCAAAAATGTACTAATTTGAACTAAACTGAACAGCCAGGTGCCTTCAACAGTCAGTGGGGAAAGACTGTATTGGAGCCTGATCCATGTCAAGTAATCCACTGTAACAGTGTTCAGAAAGATCACTCCTATGGGTGCAAGCAGATTCCTTTTCAAAAACCTCTCAGTCCCAGAAATGCCTACAGATCCAAACCACCAACACCCCACAGGTTTCACAGGTGGGCCCAGATAGCCCAGTACCTGTTATTTCTTTTACACAATGATCAGAAAGAGGCGGATCACAGCCAGTCTCTGAAATACCAAAGGGTAAAAAAATGGAAATTATATGCATATTTTTGTCTTTTGCTTAAATGTTACAAGCTCATCCATTATGAGTATGTCTCACTGCCTGGAGAAAATAATGGATGAAAAGAAGCTGCCTTGAATATTAACCAGGAAAAAACATTTGATGGTGTGATACAAAGGATTATTTCTAATACATTGTGGTATTGAAAGACCAGTCTCAACATCAATCATGGTTCTACAATTTCCGTTAAGTAAAGCAGCAGAAAACCCAAGGCTCATACAGATCCTTTACAGCTACACAATCTGTATATCAGTAAGGAATGTCTCTTGATTCTGTAGTTCATCAAAGAAACTCATCAATTTATGTGCAAGAAATCTGTGACACAGTGACTTGTTTTGCAGCCTTGCTTATATATTACGCTGCTTCAAGCCACTGAACCAACAGCTGTGTGTGGCTGCTGTGTGAACAGCCCATTGAAGGAGCTAGAATCAGCTTATTAGTATTGACGCACCACCTCCATGAAGTCAGCTCCACTGCTTTTTTGTCTGCTTCTGCCTCAAGCCATGATAGTAACTAATTTAAGGCACTTACAGAACTAAAACCTGATATACTCAGACAGAAATTCAAATACACAATCTGCAGAAACACAGCAAATGCCTTCAGGAAAACTGCAGAAAAGAGGATTCTTGATAGTGGTTTGCATGTGTTAAAACAAGCCCCACTTTTTGAACACTTCACTAAAAATACAAAGCCTGTCAATTTACTGAAACTTTCACAAGAATGTAAAGAGAAAGAAAAGTAGAACTTGGATACTGAAGTGGAAAAACTAGACATGAAAGGAAGAGGGTATGCATTGGTGCATATATCAGCGACACCGACATAAACAGACTAAGTATGTTCCCACCAAGAGAAAACCAGGTCTTAGTTTTAAATTTACATAATCCTTTATTATTAGCATATATTAATTATTAGTCTGCTCATTCATTATTTATATATTAGCATTTATATTAATTAGTTGTTTGGTTGGTAGATTTGTTGCAAGAAGTTCTAAAGATACAGGGGTTGGAAAACTGTAAGTTCAGGCGTGGCAGCTCATTTTATACCTAGTAAATTAACAAAAAGAGCATGGGATCTTCCTGTCCAAACTACAACCTGCAGATTGTCTTCCACAGCTGTAACAGAAACATACGCCCTGCCAATGGTAAGAAGACTAGTTCACAGCTTTAGAATCATAGAATGATAAAGGCTGGAAAAGATTTTTAAGATCATCTAGTCCAACTGTCTACCTACTACCAACATTGCTCACTAAACCATGTCCCTCAGTGTCTCATCTACACGTTACTTAGACATTTCCAGGGACAGTGATTCCATCACCTCCCTGGGCAGCCTGTTCCAGCGCATCACCACTCTTTCAGAGGACAAGCTTTTTCTAATATCCAATCTGAACCTCCTCCAGTGCAACTTAAAGCCGTTCCCTCTTGTCCTGTCCTATTGCTTTTACCTGGGAGAAGAGGCTGAACCCCACTTCATCACAACCTCCCTTCAGGCAGTTGTAGAGAGAATAAGGTCTCCCCTGAGCCTCCTCTTCTCCAGGCTAAACAATCCCACCTCCCTCAGATGCTCCCCATCAGATCTGTGCTCCAGACCCTTCACTGCTTTGTTGCCCTTTTCTCCAGGGCCTTAATATCTTTCTTGTAGTGCGTGCCCAAAACTGGACACTACTCAAGGTATAGTCCCACCAGAGCTGACTACAGGGGTATGATCACCTCCCTGCTCTTGCTGGCTATGCTATTTCTTATACAAGCCAGGATGTTCTTGGCCTTTTTGCCACCTGGGCACAGAACTGGCTCATATTCACCCAAGTGCTGACCAACAGCCCCAGATCCTTTTGCCCCAGGCAGCTTTCCAGCCTCTTTGCCCCAAGTCTGTATTGTTGCATGGGGTTGTTGTGACTGAAGTGCAGGAATGGCCTGTGCTGCTGAAAAATGATTTTCTTGTGATCATCCCTCATCTGTTTTTCCTAGTTTTTCACATCGCATTTCTTCATCATACACAGTACACAGAACTATGTATGATGTAGTTTGGCCTGCAGCCAAAATAACTTCCCACTCAAACATGAAATCACTAGAGGATGAAAAGACAGTGAGAAAGCCATACAGTGATTCAGCAGGAAACACACGATACACAGATGAATGTGAGTCAGACACAGAGGCTTTAATGACAAGGTTTGACTTCTCCCCATCTCTCTGGGACAGATAAGTCAAAGAGTGTGCTCAGATGCATCCTATTCTCACACTGAAAATATAAAATGAAGAATGACATTTCATTCATAAGACGGTACGCATGGAATTAAAAGTGTAATCTTAGTTAAAGCAGGTGTTAACACATTAAATACCCTAAAAATGAGAACAGTGTAGGCACCTAAGATCATAAGAACTGACATTCCAGCTATGAAGGAAACTTCATATAACCTTCTAACCTCTTTCCAGCTTTTTTATCAGCTTTTAATCCACCACTTGCTGGGTCAGCAAGGTAATTCTAGTTGGAAAATGTATCTGTTCAAAGCATATCTACTGCAGTGAATTAGCAGTGAATTTAAGGAAAACAACAGGAAAACCTTAAGTACAGAGGAGCCTTCTTTTACTAATATTTTCTTTGTTCCCACAATAATTAGTCCAGGGATAAGCTGGACCAAAGCTTATATTTAGACCATTTCTAACAGTTACAGAGGACATCTTTCATCTCTTTTACTTATTAGGACTGTTCATTTTAACTCTTTTTGTATAATGTTAAACTGTCATTCTCTATTCAATTTCTCTACCAAATGGTATTCAGAAAGCGTGGCAGTTAATAACTGGAAATGCCTTTTCCTCTTTTCAGCACTGCATACAACTGACTTAGTAAAGTTCAGAAATTTCCCTCCATGTACAGACATATTTTATTTCTTCTTTCCACTTCTTTATTGCCATTTTATCAGTTTTCCAATGAAGATGTTTTAAAACTTATGGAGGAGGAGAAGGAAAATAAAAAATGTATGAAAAAAAAAAAAAGGTTATTCTAAAACCAAAAGGAACAAAGAAAAAATAGTTCTGAATAAAAGAGTTCTGAAGTATTCAATCCATCTCTTGCTGGGTTTGCAAGATAATTCCAGTTGGAAAATTTATCTGTCCAAAGCATATCTACAGCATCTGTTATGCAAGCCATACATTATTTGCACAGTGCTGTTTTCTGGGAGCCAGGAAAGGAAATTTATCAGTGGCAAATCAGATACATAATGAGAGAAAAACTTAATCTGCTTTTTACTGAAACCTCTTCCCTCTTTTATTAATTTTTGGGCTTTCCATTTAAGTGCTTGGCTAACTTTAATCCTTCTCCACATTTACAGTGTGATTATTGTTCTTAAAGTGGGAATGATTGGTAAGTGATTTGCTTTTCTAAAATATCTACTAAAAACATGAAACAGCTGTCCCTTACTGGGTACATTTTGTATTGCTTTTTCTTTTAATTAGAACAACTCCAAAGCAATGATAGTAAGAGATAAACTTTGCCACAATTATATATTGTATGTATAATCAACCAGCTGCAGTAATCAAATTTCTTTTACCTTGTATTTCAGTGTAGTCATTTCAGCACTGCTTAGCTTTAAAAATAAGATACCTTAAAAAAAACAAAACAAAACAAAAAAAACCTGCTAACAGATCAAGAAGCATTAATTTTAGCTAAACAATTTTTTTCTCATTCAGTTATATGGCAGTTTTTCTTAACTGTAGTAATAGTAGTAATAAAATTAATGAATTACAAAGTTAGTGAAAATTTGAGAAAATATAGAAATAGCAAATTGAATATTCACCAAACAATACAATATGGAATATTTTTAAAATCTTCTGCAGATAAATGCTATGAAAAAAAAAGTGCATTTTACACACAAAAGAAACCTGGCACTGTGTGATGCTGTCTGGCTACCATGTGGACAGTGGGCTTTGCTCAGCCACAGCTGCAGGAACAATACTTTGAGATAAATACTCCAGTCAGTATAGCAGTGAAAGTGATCTCAGCTACAACATGATTTCTGATTTACCAGACCATGTCACCATTCATTTTCTGTCAAATTCTTCATTGCTCACTCTGCACACAGACTTCTGTGTCAGTGTCCAGCTGTTCAGTGTTTGGTTTACTCCACATTCACTCTCATACATTATTTATTGTAGGCTATTCAACACCATTCTGAAAACATCACTGAATTTTTGGGGGTAATTTTTCATGGCTATTTCAGGCTATTTAACTGAAATTGTGTCTGCCTCCTGGGTATAGTAAGCATTAAGTGCCTTTGATTTCCAGCTGTGAGTCCTTAGCACTTCTGCAAATTTATCCATAAGATCTCAATCTGGGCAGCAGTATATTGACCACTCATTGGCCACCAGAAAATGATTTTTCCAGTGGCATAGCACAGTTATGAAGGATATAAAGGGCTCTCTATGACTGCAGTCATACATGCAATCAATAAAAACCTCTTCCTTCTTGGTAATATTTACTGAGAAACCTTCCAATTTCAGTAACAAGTTATGGGTCCTTCACGCTTCTGCAGATAAACCCAATTGATTTCCTACATAGGATGGTGAACCATTGGAAAAATAGTGGTATATAGCATGGATAGCCTGTCCCACTAGACCTTGACAACTAGTTAAATAGAGACTATTGGGACAGTAGTGGGACAGCTAGTGAATAAACCTTTACCCCTTATGACATAGCCACAAGATGGCTTTCACTGTAAGAGTAGTATCTCTTCAGACTTCTTGTTTGTCCTGTCAACAGTCTTCTTTCAACACCTTGGACTGTGAGTGATTCAGCACTGAGACACTATTGAGTGTTATCAGATATAGGTCAACCAGCACTGAACTAAATCTTCAGCAAAATGATACTAAAAAAAAAATATCATCCATAAAGTGGCTTTTTTCGTCAAGAATCATAAACCTAGGTCTAGTCTCTGAAGCCCAGGAAGGCAGCCCTAATACCCAGATAAGCACCAACTGAGGCATTTCTCTTAGTTCATATGTGGCTTTCTCCTCACTATTGCCATAAAATGGCAATACTTCTTCATATATTACACAGTAAACTCTGCATTTGAAAGAGGTAGCTAATTGAAATGACATAAAGCTTATTTACTGTCAAAAGCACTAGTTTCAGACAGAAATAACAGTGCCAAAGACTTCTCCAGCTTACATCTGGACCAACTTCAACAACTGATTTTTTGTCTAGCAATTCAGAATATTCTTTGCTGAGGAGAAGAGTGAGGTAATATAATTAAGACTGTTCATAGTGTCTGCAGGAGTCTCTAGTTGCTGTCTACATCAGAACTGTTCAAGTTACATAAATGGTGAGAGTCAAATGAAAGGACATCCAGTATTTATAACTCCATCAGACAAATTGCATTGGTGGTAGAATCCTTGAAAGCAAGTAACAATGATATTAATTACACAAGTTTAGAAAGATCCCAAAAAAGCAAATAAGAATCACTTCACAAACAACTGAAATATAACAGAGTGATACTTTTGATAAATTATGTTACATTGTTCATAATGAATTTTGAAAAGAACAACATGGAGTTACAGAATATACAATTCAACTTTCTAACTAAAAACTTTATGACTATGTTATCATTATATTGTCTGAATACAATCATTAACATAGAACTGTTTGTACGGCAAAGTTTAAAAGGCTGTGCATGCCCAACTTTTTGGGCATGACACAAAAAATCTGAAGTGGATTAATAGAGGGGTGATCAGCAGGACAGTGAAGGGTGAAGGCTGAAATCAATTTCACATCGTAAAGACTACATTTTGGTGTTCCTGTATCGGATTTAGTGGCCTAAAGAGATTTGCAATTGTGATGGACTATGAAAAACATTCACACAGTCCTAGCAGCTATGTCAAGAAACTTGCAGGAAAGTTGCTGAGCAGCTGAAGTCTGCTGAAGTTTCTCTCAACTAAACAGACACTAAAGTCACATGCTTGGACAACTAAATACTCCTCCAGCCTATACAATCAAGAGAGCAATCCAGCTCATTTTAAAAGAAGCATCTACAGGTGATCAACTTAGAAACCTTCTAAGATCGATGGGCTGAACTTGGGCAAATGAATCCCACTCCATTCACTATTAATTAGACATCTGTTTATTGTATGGGCACCTGAGACACATCAAGTGTAAATGGAAATTTCTTTGGAGACACAGAAACCTAAGTGTCTATAATCTAAACATGATTCCCATCTTGAAGGTACAAATAGAAAAATGATACATGAAAATACATAAGATTTTCAAACAGAAATTTCATGAATGGTCTGGAGCTCCATAAAGATTACAAATGCAGTGAAAGGTAACAACTGAAGTGGTGTTCTCTTGTATCTCATCCACTTCCATGCAGTCATAGGCCTACAAGTCCTAAGCAAGAAATATCCATTCCTTACACTTATATACACTGTAACCACAAAAAAACACACCCCCCAAAAAATAATAAATAAATAAATCAGATGTGCATCATGACATATCAAGGGCTTAGATTATAATTAAAAATACCAGCCAGTTGAGAAAATACAAATGTGTATGGCATACAGAGGCAAAAATATGTTACTCCTCGGGCAGCATTTTGTCCTACACATAGTAATTAACATTTCTTGTGAAATATAACAGAGACCTCGAATTGTGGAGACCAAGTCAGTGAAAGGTGCATGGTGCTTTTTTCAGGGCCACAGACCTTGGGCTGTCTGGTTTCTTCTGTTAGCCTGCCTGGTCATACAGCATTCCAAGACTGAGCTGAACTCACTATGAAAAAGTCCTCAGAATCATGAAGAGTGTGTGTGAGTACTGATAAGATTTATTTTAAAACATAAAAGGAAATTACAGATCAATCACAATGGAACAAATTGGCTTTGTTCATGTAAGAAAGGGCCAAATACTCTTGATTTGAGAATCAGCTCAAGGCTTTGGAGTCTTTACCATTTACAGCATACTGTAAACCAATAATAACAAATGAATGAGAGAAGACAAAAAGCCAAATTGAACAGGAAGCAAATTCCCATAAGAAAGCTTTCTGGATTATCTACACAAAAAGATGCAGTGATTGTGTTCGAGTTGGAACACAACAAAACGAAAATGGCTTTGAATCAATTTTCTTCTTAATAGACACACTTGAGGCTCATAAAGCTGAAAAGCAGAAGCTTCCAATGGCTGGAAATAAGAACATTCTCAATCAAAATTATGACCTGGTATATAAGACGAAGTTACATCAGAAGGATACTTGGCTTTCTCAACAGGTGATTTTTTCCATGCTATGTCAGTGTAGCAATATTTAATCTGATTTCTTTTCAGAAGTACTTAAAAAAAAATGCACACCAATATTAATCTTACTGAATAAAGTTTTAAATTGTCTTAAAACAGAAGCATTCTGAAAAAAAAAATATCATTCAGAGGGACACAAAGAGAATAATAAAATACTTGTTCTTTCTGAGCTTGAGAAAACAAAGGGGTCCTGCTTTCAAGTATAAATTTCATTGATCATTGATTTATTTTACTGCACTTAAAATTAATTAATAATAAAAATCCAGATTTTCCTGAAGTGCCTATGTCTTCTTACAGATGTGTCCTGACTGCTTTTCCAGATGTGTTAATTGGAAGTGAAGCCCAGCGAAATCACCATTCATTATCTATTCAGTCTGGAGGAGAAAATATACAGCAGACCAGCTTTTTGATACCAGAGTTCATCTGATGCCTAGAATGCTCCATCCGGGAATCCTCAGAAGAAATGCAATCCTGACAGCTCTGAGAAGTTCAGCACATATTTCATGTCTAAGCCAGATAGGTGTCCAATTTCAGGTCTCTCTTCTGTTTTGATACAAGGGTTCCACCTTCAAAACAATTTATAGGAAGTAATTCTGCTGCACAGAAAGTGGGAAGAGTTACAATTAACAGTATTATTGTTTTCAGTATTTTCAACAGTAGAGCAAATGTGATTTCCCAATCAGCATATCAGCATTCAGGAAACATCCTTTAGCTACTCAGTTACTCAGATACTTAGCTCTGTTCAATTTGGACTTAAGAGTATGTTTATACTAGTAAAATGAATACGCCAAAGCACTTGCTCTGCCTCTCCAACAAGCTGGCATAGCACGATGGACTCACCATCTCCTTAAACAGGACGGTCTCATGACAAGCACAAAGTAGGTGACAGAAACCCTAGCACAGAAAGTAACTCACAGAGCTTTGAAGTTGCCCACAAATCTTTCTAGCATGTCCTACAGGACACACACCTCTTCATATGCCGAACATTGCAGACAGCTTCACACTACAGCTGATCTCTCATGGGCAGTTATTAAGCAAGCACAGTGTGCCTTAGCATACTAACTTTGGCTGCTTTCATTAAGCCTTCAGATACATGTGTTCCCAAAGCTCCTACTGCTTTGAGTTTTTGTTACATCCTAGACAGCCTCTTATGCTTTCTCAGGCTGTTTGAGGATTGCCTTCTTGGCTGAGGCCAAGTGTTACTCAGCATAGGCTCCGTAACACCAGCCTCTTACATCTGGTTCTGGGATTGGCAGTGCCCAAAACAAAATGGATATTGTGTCCCAGGCCTCCCTATCAAGGCCAATAGCAACAAGGATGGTCCAAGGCTGCTACATTTTGCCACTTATCAGAAGGAGATCTAAGGCCTGAAAGACTAACATCTAAGGCCATATTATATAGTGATTGGGATGACCAGCAACGGGTGAAGTACTTCCTCATAGAGAGGACCATCTCTGTGCAGCTGCCTGCAGAAAATCAGCTCTGTATGGCCTGAGACCATCATAACACATTAGCCCATCCTGGTGGAGAAAATATCATCATTCTTCCCTCTTTGCATCATTGTTAATCCAACTCTTGGCAACTGTTGGGTATCAACAGTACTACCCTTACTGTAAAAGTACTTTTTCTTACATCTAATCTAAGTCTCCCCTCTTACAGTTTGAAACCATTTCACCTTGCCCTATCACAACAGTATGCTAAAGAGTCTGTTCCCCTTCTTTCTTATAGCTCCCCTTTAGATAATGAAAGACCGCTCTCATGGAGCCTTCTCTTCTCCAGGCTGAATACCTTGACTGCATAGGAGAGGTGTTCCATCTCTCAGATCATTTCTGTGACCCTCCTCTGGATGTGCTGCAACAGGTCTCTCCTGTCCCGAGGACTCTACATCTGGATGCAGTACTCCAGGTGGGGTCTCACATCCCTCACCCTGCTGGCCATGCTTCTTTAGATGCAATCCAGGATATGTTTTTCTTTCTGGGCTGTAAAGGCACATTGCTGGTTCGTGTCCAGCTTCCCATCCACCAGTACCCTTAGGTTCTTTCTGGCAGGGCTGTGCTCTATACTTTAATCCTCTAGTTTGTACTGATAACTGGGGTTGCCACGACTCTGGTCCTGTACCTTATGAGATTCTCCTGGGTCCACTGCTCCAGCCTGTCTAGGTCTCCCTGAAATGCATCATATCCCTCAGGTGTGTTGACCCCACCACACAGCTTGTTGCTAAGGGTGCATTTGGTTCCACTCTTGATGTCATTGATGAAGATGTTAAAGAGCACCAGATCTAGTACTGACGCCTGAAGGACACCACTTGTCACTGATCTCCATCTAGACATAGAACCACTGGCCACCACTCTCTGGATACAATCTTGGAACCAATTCTTCATCCAAATAACTGTCCATCCATCAAATCCATGTTTCCAGTTTGTAAGAGGGATGTTATGGGGACCATTTCAAAAGACTTACTGAAGTCCAGATAGATTACATCAGTGGCTCTTCTCTTGTCCACCATCGTAGAAGGCCACCAGGCTGAGAAAGTAGGACTTGGCCTTGATGAAGTCATGCTGGTTCTCTTGCATCATCTCCCTGCCTTCTTCCCAGTGCCTCAGCACAGCTTTCAGGGGGATCTGTTCCAGGATTCTCTGTTCCAAGAGAATAGTTATGTGGTCATTGTAATAAACCATTTGCATAAAGTTGCCGTGAGCACTGGAGCTCTCTTTCACACAAACAAGTATGAATTTTACTGAAAACACAATATTAGAGAGCAGAAGAAAAATAATATTTGCAAAGTGATCATATGCTATGTTATCTTCATTTATACTAAGACAAAGTAGGTTCTTATAACCAGACTGGAGGTCAAATCAAAATGTTATTTCAAAGGCCCAGCCTATTCTTTGGCTTACAGATCATTACTATTGTAACCCATTCCTTCAAAACATCACTAAGAAGTTTGCATGCCTGGATCTAGCCCTTGATCTAAAAAATATTCGTTATATCTGTCTCAGATCTTCTTTAAGCCTATGCTTTCATAATCAGTGTATAGAACATAAACACAGAGCTAGAAATAAAACATCAACAACATTTAAATAAAATTTTGAGGATACATAGGTTACAAAATATATTATTAATATAATGTCATTGCAAAATCAGCCTATGTAACTTCACATTAATGATAGATCTGCTGAAGGAACCTATTTTGACCATATTAAATATGAGAGATTATTTATAATAATATATATAACATTATAAATACCTAAAATGCAGAAACCACTGACAGAGTTTTCACTTCTGGAAACATCTTGTGAGATTTCTTGCTAGCTGACTTTTTAACTATCCACCTTAGCAGTACAGCTCTGACCTCTAGTGGGTTGAGTGAAACAGTTATTGCAGGCAGGATAACTTGTTAATTGGGTTTCATAGTAATTTTAATTTAAAGCTAGAATATGTAGAAGTTCCAGCAAAGGCATACAAGCAGCCAAGGGCTATTATTTTATTAAACAGATGAAATATAAGCACAGGCCAACAGCAGTATTGTGTTTGCTTTATGGCAAAATCCATCTGATTGATGAAGTGTTTATGAGACTCAGCAGACGAATGTTGATGCCTGTTGGGAGCACTGTGTTAAATAAAGCCCATTATTAGCCTCTTAGCTATCTGCATAGTTTAGCTGACTTATCTTTTTTGACCAAGAGATATTGATCATTGTATTCAGAAAAAACAGAAACAGACAAGACAAGTTTGGGATAACTAAATTGCAGTTTTTTTATAATCTAAGCATACCTGATTGCTAAGAAGTATCATCAACTATGACATTCAGTGGAAACTGATGGCCCTTAACACTTCCATGATACACAGCAGATTGGGGATCTCAGATCTTTGATTTCCTGCTATTTCTGTCCCACAGTGAAAATTAAATCCACAGCTCCAAAATGACTGCTGCAATGATTCTCCAGTGAAACGTGGGAGGCATCCATGTGAAGACTGCAGAAAATATGCAAGATATGCTATTTTCATAAATAAAGCCAATTGAAAAAACAATGTGGTAGGAGTGAGGGCAGCCTCCTTGAAATTCTTTATATATGGACTTTCTTAACAGGATAGCTACAGTTACTAAACTATCCACAGTCCTCCACAATCTATATCCTTCAGTCTCCATTACAGTAATGCTAATGAAAACATCCATGCAGTTCTCTCAGTCACATATCCAGATTAATGTAACATTGCTCTGATTTATCATGAACTAAGCAGAAGTGAATCAGACCAAACTAGACAGTGAACAAGTGCATCATGTATGAAAAATTTAAAAAATACCTCTTCCCAAGAGTTACTTAGTGCTACACTTTCACATCTGCATGTGATCAAAATCTAAATATGCAGATGTTTTCCAGATTCTGACTACTTCAAGAGAAGACCAACAAATGCGTTTCTTACGAATTCTAGAAAAGTCAGCCAAAGCACTTCATCTAAAAATTAGTTATGTAGGAATAGTACGTTTCTTTGCTTATTTATTACAGAAGCAGTTCAATAAATGATGCATTTTTTAATCTTTGAAGGAAAACATTATCTTTCCATCATTATTATCAATTAATTATCTCAATATCCACAATAAGTTTGTTCATTATAGAAGCATAAATATATATTGACAAATGAGGACTAATTTGATAAAAAAATTCAAGGGATTCCTGAGTTTCCTCTACATTTTGAGACACTGAAAATCTTGCATTCAGACACCATAGCCTTAACTAGAGTTTCATTATATTCTACCAGTGTAGTTTATCATGGCAACCTCACTGTTTAGTAAATCCAAGCTGACCACTATGATCTGTTACGAAGTACCAACTGGTACTGCCCCCTGAAATAGACAAAGTGTAAGAGGTGGTTTAAATGTATTTTTCCTTTCATGTACTAGTATGTTACAGTCTAGTACATAAGGTTGACATCACATACTCAACCATTTGGCTGCATCTACATTGCCCTAAGTTCTCCTCAAAGTGCCCTCAGCGCTAAACTGTGCATCTCTCCACAAGGCCCTTTCTACAGTACAAGCAGGCTCAGTCTTAAAGTGTATTATTGGCCCTGAAGTGCTTTTCTGCACAACTTCTCAAGCACCACACACCTCCACCCCAGTCAGTGGCTTTTGGACAGAGAAAGACAGTGATCCAACAGCAAGCAAAGTGGTGCCAGGTAGCACATTTTGACCTAGAATTCAGACAGAATCCTGGAATAACTATAAAAAGCACACTTTGTCAGTCATAACTGTTTCTAGGTAAGCAGGAAAAAAGCTAATGAAGTGGCTTTTCTATATAAAATGTAATCTGAACTGCTTAACTTCCTTACTTTGGTCCCAATTAGCTCTGCTTGCCTGCCTTCAAATGATCAGGGAGCTGACCTACTCCAACTGTTTTCCAAATCCCTATTTTCCACTGCTTTCACCTTTTTTTTCTTTAAATAAAAAAAAAAATCAGAAAAAGTACATCCAAAATTCACTCCTAGTAACCTCAGCTTCTGACTCACCTTTCAAAGCTCATGATGTTTCAGATTAACCATTGGTCTGCTTCTAAACCTTCTTGCTTTATTTGTTATCCCAAGTATTAGCTCCTAAAGCTATCCTAAGTTAGCTCCTAAATTCAGACTCTGCTATTCACCTTCTTGTGCACAGAAATCCCAGCAGGTCCTTACATATTTCTTTAACAGAGTGTAGGGATAGGATGAGGTGTAACAATTTTTAATTAAAAGAAGGGAGATTTAGATTTGATATTGGGAAGAAATTCAGAGCATAAAACTGTTTGTCCAGAGAAGCTGTGGATGCTCCATCTCTGGAGGCATTCAAGACCAGACTGGATGGGGCTTTGAACAGCTTTGGCTAGTAGGAGGTGTCTCTGCCCATGGCAGAGAGGTGGAACTATTTGATCTTAGAGATCCCTTCCAATCCAACCTATTCTGTGATTTCTAACCTATTCCATGATTCTATGATTTCAACTCCTATCAAAGTTTGTGCTGTGTCGTGTGAGAACCATCAAGTTCAAGTAAAGGGAAAGCAATGAAGAAGAGACAGTAATTAGATATTTTGGGACAGGACTAATTGCCTTCTATTTCTATGAGACACTGGTAGGAGTGAGACAGTCTTTTGCATAGGACTGTAAAGTAAACTATTAGAGATACAAATAATTCAGGGCAGGAATAGAGCAGAGTGATGACATATTGGAGAATTTGAAATGATCGATATAATAAAGGTTGCCTCCAAGTATCCCAATATATCTGCAGCATGGATGTCCTATTTATTCTCCTAAAGCTCCATTGACCTGCAACATAGACAAAGTAGTCTAGCTTTAAGCAGCCTTACTGCAGCTGCCATCAGAAGAGCCAATTCAAAATAACACATGTAGTTGGAACTCACTGACATCAGCTGTTATATTTTCTTCCGATATAAATCATAAGTAAATCTTCTTTAGCCATCAACCTTGAGATCCAACAAAAATGCTTAATTAATTGAGTATAAGTCAAAACATTCTGAAAATCAGGGCTGTTTTGAAGGTGTTTCTGGCTGAGCTTCCCAGAACTGAGGCACCAGAGCTATTGGAGAAAGAATCAGTCTGAGACAGAGACAACAATTACAGGTGTTTACATGTGTCGATGCTCATATGGTCAGTGGAGCAGTCCAAGAATGTGACTCAGCTGACAGCTACAGACTAACTAGGTATTTGTAATCAAGCAACTAAAGCTAACTCAAGATACCTTTTTTAGAGTGAACTGTAGTGATTTCTAGGCTTTACTGAGTATAAAAAACCCTACATTCCTAGATACTTCATGTCTATTAGTTTTGTACTTTTCTCCTATCAATAGTCACTTCAAAACTTATTTCAAAGCATGTCATGCTTTCTTCACCTATGCTGTCTGAAAACAAATATTTATCTGTAATTTTCTGTGTTTTCATGAAGGAAAAATGTATGTTCAGATAAATTGAAAAGAAATTCAATATAAATGCTGTTCGTATTTTTTTTCCAACTATAAAAATTCTGTTTCAGTGATCAAATTAAAAATGTGTGCCAACAAAAAATAATGGAAAAAAATATATGGATATACATACTCAGGATAGGAAATATTAGCCATGGAGATTTATGAGAGCTCACACAGAAAATCAGTGACATAACTGATTTAGAATTCAGGAGTTCATGGCTCTTTGCCCTAAGTTTAACTCACATGCCACAGTCTGGCTGACTCAAATAAGAGTTTTCTACTCGTGAGCGTGCTGTCATTTCTCTTTTCATCTGTACTCAAATAAGACAGGCCATACTTGAATCGCTGTCTCAGCTCTGTCTCAGAGCACATAAATCTGTTTCAGATTGGTATGCCTGCATGTCATTTCATTTTGAAACAGCACAGGGAAATGAAAAACAGGTTTGCAATTTTGTGCTGGGACAAAAGCATCACCATGGCTACAGAAGTCTGAGACTCCATTCTCATGAATGCATCAAACACACAAAACAAGCAAATCTGTTTGCAGACAGATAAACATTATTAATGAAGCCTTATTATTATTGTGATTAAAAAATATTCTAATTTAGACAGACAAATAATGAGACTGACTTCTCAGCTACACAAACATGTTTAAAGCTCTTGCTCCAGGAAGGAATCTGAAGTTGCATGTGCAGGAAAGTACCTTTCTGAGTAAATGGATTACCTTCAGACTCGTAAGGCAGCAAAAGATGCATTACAAATACTTCTTTTAAAGTTCGCTCTCCAATACAACCTTGCAGCAGCACAGTCATTCCCTATTCCTTCAGGGGGTTACAGGTATAGGACCAGTTGATTTCAAAGCAAAATTCAGCAAAGAAGCAATGCTAAGAGAATTTAGAAGTGTTGAGCATCAAGTGTTAGGTGTCAAATGTCAAGTTCTGCCAGTACAACAGAACAAAACTTATTCTGTAGACCCAAAGCAGAAAATCCACACTATGCAGCAGTAGAAAGGAATGTGGGAGGAATAGACCTTAAAGGGAAGTCTGTTTAAATATGGAAACTCAAAAGCAACAATAACAAACCCGTATTATCTTTCAGGATTCCAGAAGTCAATCTGTGTGATGGATCTGCACTGCAGTCTTTCATGTAACAAAGCGAACTGGCCTGTAGCAGCACAAAGCAGATGAAGCCAAATCAGTTCATCTTTTCTGTTACACCAGACAGAATATTTGACTCAAACACATGAAAGTCTGAGGTCTGAAAGGGGGATGTTGCTGTAAGATGAAGGAAACTGGGAGACCAAGTTTTCGATGGACAACAACTATTATTATGTTGGATGATAGAATTCAAGTTGTTGTGTTGTCTAGAGGCTAGGAGTAACCGATGAGCTTGTGGATGCTGCATTTGCTGATGCGTATCTACAGACTCAAAGATGGACTGCTTTAACACAGACTTTTAAGAGTAAATAAGAATCAAAGGGAATAAATGAATAGCCAGTTTCCACAGTGAACCAGTAGGGATCTACATAAATGTGTTGTTTAACACACTGCTAGGAATGTTGGCAAAAAATTCTGTAATATCAGATTATTCAGAGTAGTAAAGATGAACTTACTTACTCTCGAAAGCAGCTGAGAAGTAAAACAGTAGGTGAAATCTAATATAAATAAAGATCAGTTTAAACCCTAACTTGCAGAATCTGAATCTGAAGGAGAATCTTGCCATGGTTTTTCAGAAGCTGAAGATGTCACACACGAAAACTCTGGGAAATCTGGCTTTTAATTTCAGCTGCTGTCTATTCACTTCCAAAATTTTAACATCGGCCTCGTTAGTGCTGAGAAGCCAGCAATATAGTAAATGGTGGAATGCAGGTGTGAGATTACAGACAAACCAGTGCTAAAAGGGTTTATAGGAAAGAAAATGTAGAATGTTTGTTTTCCTCAAGGCCTTCCATTTAAAGTGTGAAATCAGGAATGCGAAGCCAGAGGCAAATCTGCAAACAATATGCATGCATTTGAAATGACCCATCCTGAAATACAGTATTGGGTCTGTTCTCAGTTAACAAGTTCCAGAGAAAAGTTACACAAAACACGTATTTAAAAAAAATGGGAGTGAGAGAGCTGAATTTAAGCACACAAGGGATGCAGAGAAACTGTTTTTATTTTTATTATCCATATTCCCTATTTTGAAGGAGAAAACTCATTATTTGGTAGCAAGAACCTTTGATGAAGGCCAGGCTGGATGTGGCTCTGGGCATCCTGGTCTAGGTGACCCTGTTGGTGACCCTGCTTGTGGCAGGGGGTCTGAAACTAGATGATCATTATGGTCCTTTCCAACCCAGGCCATTCTACGATTCTATGATGAAATTCACTAAACCATAATACAACTCAGAACATAATTTCTCAGATAGCATCTGTCTTCAAATGCTGTGGATGCATAAGAGAAATGGCAATCAAGGAATTTTAAATGATGACTTTTAAAATGACACATGGTTCAAAAGAAGTAAATGAGATGAATAAATTTAAAGACAGATTGAACTAATTGAAAGGCAGTATAGATGGACTATCAACCCCAGGACTAATTTTCCAGTTTTCTCACAGAAAAGCAGATCAATTCTACAATTCCAGCTTTCTTTGAACACTTAGGTTGAAGATCTTTAGGCTTTTCAACATAGATTGTAGAAAGCACAGAGAGAACACAAAGGCAACTGGAATAAGCTGAATGAAATCAAGAAAATATGACTTGCTATAAGGCGCCTTACTCTATGATTTCCTAAAGAGTGAGTAGTTGGGGAGAACAGGCTTCATCGCAAAGCTGACGAGGAAAAGATTATTCAGAAGTTCGTATTTCATGTTATCTCAGTCTGATATTCAGAATGGTTCAGAATAAAAGAGGATGGTGAGGATTTTCAACCACCAATGGCTAAATGACAAGGAAAGCAAGTCCAGTGCTTCAGCATTAATCACTGAACTCTGCAGAAGATTTTAAAATGTAAAATCTCTTAATAGAAACAAGCATAACAAACACCAGAAACATACCGCAGGATTTGTACATACATCACCAAATCCTTTCCTCTCCCCAGACTATCATCACAAATCCTGCAACATTTCCGAGAGGACCACAACGTGGGCAGAATCTCTCAAGGGATTCTTGCTGTGTAATTACAACACTCTAACATTATTACCACTGTACAACAGTTGTACATATGGTCATTATTTTTTTTCTGGTGATGTTCTCAAGTCCAGATATAAACGAACTTGGAGGCAGTGCTGAGCTTTGTCCTCGAAAACAGTTGTTCCCAATAGCACATACTGCTGAAAAGTGTTGACATCAGTAAGATGTGATTGTGAAGGGAAGTATGTGTTTCTCTGGTAGTGAGTTGAACATCGGATAGGAACCACACACATTCCATTGGAAAATCTACAGCTGATATATTTACACCAACTTAAAATGGAGTCCCAAACGTTCAGGAAAAAAAAGAAAATGATGCTCTTTTCTGCTATCTTGAAAGTTACGCTTAAATTGTTTTATAAAAATGGAAAGCACGGCTGCCTGTTTTTCGCCGTTCACAGGGGCAGCCCACCGAGGGGCGGGGCTCATAAGTTCCGCCCTGCCGTCTCCACGGCAACGCTGACAGCCCGTTCCCGCCCACTGTCGAGCCCCGTCGTCGCCATGGTGACTGCGCCCGCCCCTTCCGGCAGCGAGCGGAAGTGGCGGGGCGGAAGTGGCTGTGAGCGCCGCGGTGGGCAGAGGAGGGGGCGGATGTGCGGGCGGCGGGGGCCGCAGTGCGGGGGGCAGGGCCCTGCGGGAGGCCGGCAGGTAACGGAGCGCGGTGCTGCGGGGCTGTCTGTGCTGGGAGGGAGGCGGCTGAGGTGGGAGGCGACGTCGCGGCGGACCCCTGTGCCCAGGCTTGAGGGGTGGAGAGGGATAGGGTGTGCCTCAGGAGCAGAGGGGCCGGCCTGGCAGCTGGGCTGCCGCGGTCTTTGGCTCCGTCCGTTCTCTGCCATCCCTCGGATTTAGGCCCTTTGCGAAGTCGGAGGTGCCGTCGAGCAGTGAGTAATGGTTGGGCTGCTTCCTACAGCCACCCTCTGTGGACTGCTCCTTGCCCACCGCTCAACAGCAGCTTTCAGGCTGGTGTGAGGCTCTGTATGTTTTCTGTGGAAGTTGGTAACACGTTGGAATTGCTGAGCAAGGCTGTGTGCTGACAGATGCCCGTTGAAGTCTGGGAAGACATTCACCCAAAATAATACTTTCACAGAATTTGTAGAATGGTTTGGGTTGGAAGGGACCTTTAAGATCATCTGGTTTCAATCCCCTACTATAGGCAGAGACACCTCCCTGTAGACCAGGTTGCTCAAAGCCCCATCCAGCCTGGTCTTGAATGCCTACGAGAAGGGAGCATCCACAGCCTCTCTGGGCAACCTGTTCCAGTGTATCACCACCCTTTCTTCAATAAAAAATTTTGTTCTTATATCTAGTCTAAATCAACCCTCTTCCAGCGTAAAACTGTTTCCCCTTGTCGTGTCACTACATGCCCTTATAAAAAGTTCCTCCCAAGCTTTTTTGTAGACCTCCTTCAAGTACTGGAGAGCCATTATAAGGTTTCCCCAGAGCATTCTCTTCTCCAGGTGGAAAAACCCCAAATCTCTCAGCTTATCTTTACAGGGGAGGTGCTCCAGCCCTGTGATCATCTTTATGGCCTTCCTTTGGATTCACTCCAAGAGTACAGTGTTATTGGTTTGGGGAATCTAGAACTGGATACAGTACTCCAGGTGGAGTCTCATGAGAGCAGAATAGAGGGGCAGAATCACCTCCTTCACCTGCTGGTCATGCTACTCTTGATGCAATGCAGGATACAGATGGCTTTCTGGGCAGCAAGTTCACATTGCCAGCTCAAGTTGAGTCTTCCATCAGCCAACACCCCCAAATTCTTCTCCTCAGGGCTGCTCTCAAGCCATTCTCCACCCAACCTTGTGTTTGAGATTGCCCCAAGTCAGGTGCAGGACTTCGCACTTGGTCTCGTTCAACTTCATGTCGGGTCGGCATGGGCCCACTTCTGAAACCTGTCCAGGTCCCTCTGGATGGTATCTCTTTCCTCTAGCATGCCAGGTGCACCACTCAGCTTGATGTTGTCCACAAACTTGCTCAGGTTACACTCAATCCCACTGTCCATGTTGCTTACAAATATGCTAAATAGCACCTATCCCAGCATCAGTCCCTGAGGAATGCCACTTGTCACTGATTACCCCTTGGATATTGAGTTGTTGACTGCAACTCTTTGAATGCAGCCTTCCAGCCAATTCCTTATCCAACATGTGGTTTTAAATTCATTTTTCTCCAATCTGGTGATGAGGATGTCATGCAGGACAGCATCGAATGCTTTGCACAAGTCCAGGTAGATTGCATCAGTTGCTCTTCCTTTAACTACTGACTCTGTAATTCCATCATAAAAGCCCACCAGATTTGTCAGTATGACTTACCCTTGGTGAAGCCATATTGATTACCACTAATCACCTCATTTTTATTTTCCACGTCCCTCAGTAGGGACTTAAAAGGATCTCCTCCATGATCTTGCCAGGCACAGAGGTGAAGCTGAGTGGCA
Source organism: Perdix hodgsoniae (assembly GCA_035772895.1). Taxonomy (NCBI): domain Eukaryota; kingdom Metazoa; phylum Chordata; class Aves; order Galliformes; family Phasianidae; genus Perdix; species Perdix hodgsoniae. Next base: position 7,951,197 of record JAPSGF010000008.1, read on the forward strand.
TGTAGTTTCCTGGATGATCTTTTATTTCCTTCCTGAAAATGGAAGTTATGTTTCCCCTTTTCCAATCAGCGGGAACTTCACCAGACTCCTATGATCTGTCAGATATGATGGATAGTGGTTTGGCATCTTCATCCGCCGGATCCCTCAAAAGCTGTGGATGGGTCTCATTGGTTCCATAGACTTGTGTACCTTCAGGTTCTTTAGATGATCTTGAACCTGATCTTCACTTGCAGCAGTCAGGTTTTCCTTCTCCCATTTCTTACCTTTGCTTTCTGCAGCTTGGGCAGTGTGGCTAGAGGCCTTGCCAGCAAAGGCTGAGGCAAAGAAGTCATTGAGCACCTCAGCTTCCTCTATATCCCTTGTGACCAGATCTCCATTTTCATTTCAAAAGGGGCCCATGTCTTCCCTGACTTTCTTTTTATCAACAAGATGCCTGTAGAATTTCTTCTTGTTCTCTTTTATGTGCCTGGCTAGAGGCATTTCGATCTGGGTTTTAGCTTTTCTAAAGCTGGTTGTTCTCTGAGGTAACCTGTTCATCTTCCTGTAGACTTTCTTTTTGTGCAGAAATAATTCCAGGATCATCTTGTTGAGCCACAGAGGCCTCCTGGCAAACTCTTACCAGCCTTCCTCTTCCTCAAGATACACTGCTTCTGAGCTTGGAGGAAATGGTCCATGGCCATTTTTGTAGCCCTCTGGACTTGCTCCAGTAGCTCAATGTCCTTCTTGTGTTGTGCGCCTCAGAATTAAACATAGTTCTCCAGGTGGGGTCTGGAATAGAGTAGAGGAGCAGAATCACCTCTCTCAACCTGCTGGTTACACTTCTCTTGATATGGTTGGCCTTCTGGGCTGCAGGCACATATTGTCAACTCGTATTGGGTCTTTCATGAGCCAACACCCCTAAATCCTTCTCCTCAAGCCATTCTCCACCCAATTTGTATTTGTGCTTGGAATTGCCCTGACTCAGGTACAGGACTTTGCACTTGGCCTTGTTGAACTACAGGAGATAAAAACAAAACACTTAATTGGGTATGCTAAATATTCTGGCTAGTTGTAGTTAAATATGAGCCTTTTGTGCTTCCCTAGTTTTGGTGCTTGGGGTGCCTATGGTAGAACACTATATTTGATTGTTTAATTTCAATTGTATAGTTATTACTACTTCTATTTTGTAGAAGTAATATGATTGTGTGAAGTCATTAGAATATGAACCCTTGAACTGAACAGAATGTGGTGGGGTTTTTTTCCCCCCACTTTTGAAAGAAAGGATACTGTGGAAATGAGATTTAAGTACAATTAACTGTTTTTTGGGTTGCTCAGTGATGTTGAGCACCAGTCCCTGAAGGTGTTCAAGGTCAGGTTGGATAGAATCCAGAATCCTGGGCAGCTTGAACAAGCGCCTGATTTAGGGGCTGGCAATCCTGCCTGAGGCTGGGGGGTTGAGGTAGGTGGTCTTCTTGGTCCCTTCCACACTAAGCCATTCTATACTTTAAAACATTGTATCCAGATAGAATGCTTGTTTAGTTGTGTAATTATTTTTTTTGTTTCCCTCCTTGATCTTTCAGTACCCCAGGTGTGACCATAAAATATGATTCTTTGCCTGTTGCGCCAAACTTCATAGCTACTTATCTCACCACTTGGTCGCCTGGCTTCAACTATAATGGTAAGTTATAATAATATATTAAGATAATTTATTTTTAGATCTTTTTACTGGAGTCTGCTAGCTCTGACTGAGGAGGATAGAGTGATTAATATTTGATTATTTGATTTCCTTAAAAAATTTGATCTTGCTTATTGCTCCTGAGGTGTCCCCCCCCCCCCCCCTTTTACTTTTTTGTCAGCTTTCCTGACAAAAAAGTGCAAATACTTTTTCCACGCTACCTTTTTGTATGATCAGTAAGTATACAGATGTTCTATATAATACAAAGAGGTTAGGCTGCTAGATTATTGCATTTGAAAAGATAGTCAGAGATAAATGGAAAGTGCTCACCAGTTTTGTAGGCTCACAGGAAATTCCACAAGGAGCAATCTCCAGAGAAAGATCTGTCCTCAGTGCCAGTCAGCCCTTAAATGATGTCTAAGAGAGGTGAAGCCAGGCTCCACCCCTTCTGGTCACACAGCTGAATTGCCTTCACCTGTGCTCCCACAGCTGACTCAGTGCTTACCTCAGGTGCTCAATCAGGTTCAGGCCATGATTCAGCAGTTCCCATACACTTTTTTAATGTTCTTTTTGCTGTTACTCATTTTGCTATGGATTTTATCTGCTGTTAAGCATATTAGAAGTTTAGAATTGTTAAGGTTAGAAAATGCCTCTAAGATTATCTAGGCCTATCATCTACTTACTGATATTGCCCACTAAACCATGTCCCTTAGTACCACATCTACGTGCCTCTTGAACACCTCCTGGAACGGTGATTCACCCACCTAACTGGGCAGCCTGATCCTGTGCCTGACCACTCTTTTGAAGAAGAGAATGCAGTCTGAACCTCCCTGGCACAATTTAAGGTCGTTCCTTCCTGTCCTATTACTTCGACCTGAGAGAAGAGGCTGACCTGCACCTCACCACTACCTCCTTTCAGGCAATTGTAGAGAGTAATGTCTCCCTGAGCCTCCTCCAGACTGAATAATCCCAGCTCTCTTAGCTGCTTCCCGTAAGACTTGTGCTCCAGACCCTTCACAGCTTTGTTGCTGTGTTTATGGACAGACACAAGGGTCTCAATGTCTTCCTTGTGGTGAGGGACTCAAAACTGAACACAGTAGTTGAGGTGCAGCCTCTTCAGAGCTGAGTATTGGGGAACCATCACCACCCTGCTCCCGCTGACAGCCGTTTCTTACACAAGCCAGGATGTTGTTGGCCTTCTTGGCCAGCTGGGTACATTGGAGGTTCATGTTCAGTCAAGCGCTGACCAACACCCCCAGATTCCATAAGAATGGTGTGTCATAAGAAATTTCCATGTTTTCTTGCATACAGAAATAATGTTCTGAGTGCAGGATCTACGCTCCCTTTTTGTAGAAAAATTACCATTCTTTGGCATTCGAGTATGAATGTTAAATGTTTTCTGCGTGGGCTGTGCTGTTCATGAAGACTTTGGCTTATTATTGAGTTAGCAGCTAGCTTAAAGGAGTACTGATTTTCTACTCTCTGTAATTGCTTTTGTTAATATTTGTAATTACCTTTTTGAGGTATAATTTCTATTCCCATTTTTAACTCTAACTGCCTTTCATTGTTCTTCGTAATGTAGCCAGAAGTTTGCAAATGTAGACACTTGGTAGCGGGATTAATTGTTGTTAATGTAGTTACTTGAGGTTTTGTTTACTAAGTTTGGTGGGGCCAAAGAATATTTGAGACCACATTCTATTAATTCATTTCAGTAGAAATTGAGGGGCTTCAAACAATTAATGTGCTTTCTAAAAAAGCATCTTTATAATCTTGCAGCAGCAAGCTTTAGAACAAGCACTGGATCGAGCAGAGGTAAGCAATAATTACTTGCTGGAGCATAGTATATTGGGATCGCACTTAAAGTATAAGAAATGCAATTGTTGAAAGTAGTGAGAGGACAGAGGGTGTGTTCATGTAAGTGTGTGTGTGTGTGTGTGTGTGTGTGTGTAAATAATGACTCACAAATCTAGCAGTGGGTTTGCAAAATTCTAAAATTGCTAGGCCAGCCATCTGTCTCTTATCCATTGTACTGAGAATATCTGATGCTACGATTATAGACCTTTAAACATTTAAGTTTTTCCCCTTTTAAAAGCAACTTATCTGTGAGCAGTGAAATAAAAAGTTTTAAAATCGTGATTGATGATAGAAGAAATATATGGCAAAGTTGTGTTTAACAATAGCCCAGTTAGAATGAAAAGGCAAGTGTTATTTCATGTTGGTATAATGGTTTCCTACAGTAGTGCTCATGGCAATAGGTTTTCCCACAGAAACACATTTTCATTGAAATACTGTTAATCTAAACTGTTTGGAGAAGTACTTTGGAGAAACATTTTTGTATAGACATTTGGGTAAAGTTTGTTAGAATACTGGTGACGTTTAATGAGATGGTAGTTTTATTCATATTGTTTTCTAATTAGGTTTTAATTAGTAAATGTATTTAATGTAAATGCAAGAGAGTAGGGTATAATTACATTTCTGTAAGTTGGCCATGTTGGATGCACAATTTATAAAACACTGTTAAGCCAGTACACATTAAATTGATTATCTGAGAAAGTTATCTTCAGTATGTTAGTGTGTTAACTTAAGCAAATATTTATTACTGTAATTACAAAACATGAATGTAAAATTAAGTCTTTGCATGCAACTCATGCCATAGCTGTGTAATGCTGCATTTCTCTGCTAAAATGAGATGGCTCCTTGTTGATGGATATACCATACATTGGACAACTTTTAGTACATTTTTAACCATTTATTCTGTTAGTTACTTACTCTCTCTATACACAGAACAAAGTCTATTAATGACTAAAATCACGTTAACTAGAATTCTATTTACTTGTAGGATATGTACTATTTGATTTATTTTTCTCTTTCAGTACATCATTGAAAGTGCTCGTCAGAGACCTCCCAAAAGAAAATATTTATCCAGTGGAAGGTAGTGAGAGTTTCAGACTTAATATCTTTTCAATAGCATTTCTTTGATTTAATTTTGGTTACATTTTAAGGTGTTGTTCTTTTTTTTTTAATTTCAGAAAATCTGTATTTCAAAAACTCTATGATTTATATATAGAAGAATGTGAAAAAGAGCCTGAGATAAAGGTAAGTGAAAACTTCTCAGCATATTTCCAGTGCTGTCTGAACTGGCAAGTTCAGAATAGATTATTTTGTTTTTCATTTAATTCCTTTATTGAAAAGAGGGTGAGAACTGGTGACTGTAGTAGTTACCGAAGGTTAAGACTTCAGTAGAAACAGTTAATGATTTGTGTGGATTAAACTGACTGTATAACCTTATAGAATTTTCTTAATTCAATTTGAAATAAAAGCAGGATGATATGAGTGACATTGACTATGGTGATAACCCCAAATCTGTTTTTAAAAGTAATAAATTTGAATGCTACCAGAGGGATGTGAAGATTTTGCTTCTGAGATGCTTTTCTGTATATGGAAACAAGATGAATCTGAAGTAGTTGGCTTTATGTAGTGTATGATGCTGATTCATATCACAAATGCAAATAAAGTGTTAAGCAAAATACAGAGACAAAAAAATTAAGCCATCAGTAGCAAGTGGGTAATAATATTTGAGCAGCAAGGAGAAGGTTGGGATTGCTAAACTAGAAAATTTGGTAAAATTAGGGTTTAAATACAGTAGTTACTGCTAAATCTGGACTAAGATGTGGGTAGTTAACTGATATTGTGGTCTTATGCTCTGGATTCTAATTGCTGAAAGTGAGAAGCTCAAAGATTAAGGTGTGATGTTCAGAACACAATGGTTTTATGAGACTTCATCCATCAACATAGGACTGCTTATTGGCCTCAATTTACTACAACAAGAAGGAAATAATATTCTGACTAGAGATTGACCAGCGACTTCAGAGATTTTTATGTACAGAACTGCCAAAATTTCTCTTGCTGTGCTGCATCCTTTTAGTGGTGTAATTTGTAAACAGGTTGTCCATTCAGAAAAAACAGTCTGAAAGTGAGGAAACAGTTGCCTCTAATAGTCCACTTTAAGTAAACTGTATCTCACTAGGGTGAAACAAACAGACTTTAGACCACAGCTTTCCTCAAAGTTGATTTGTAAAAGCTTACCTTATGTATTAGTTATGAAACAAAAGTATTTTCTTGCATCTGCTGCAGAAGCTGCATGCTTGTTGCCTTTACTAGCCATGTACAAGTCTCTGTGCTTAGCTAGCAGTTGCAATCTTCTTAAGAATTTGACTTATAGTCAATTAGGTCACAAACATCCTCAGGTTTCAGTTTACTCCTTGTATTTCATATCCAGAAAATGATGCATCTGTGTAAGTTCTGCCAAGTTTTAAGGTTGATTGTGGTAGGGTAGGTTGTTTGCACGGGTAGCTGGAGTATCATATGAGACATGTTTTTTTCCCTTAAGGAATAATTAATTTTGGTATATGAATTATTCTGATTGTTTTGGGCATATTGAGTAATTAAAACTGGTTGACTGTGGAATGAGTATTTCAGTACATTCTCACCTCTGCCCTTTACTATAGTTTAAAAAAGAATGAGTATGTTGTATGAAGAATTGTTTCTGAAAATTAATTCTTAAGTGTGTACCCTACAGGAAGTATTCTGGAAGAAAACTTTCTGTAAGATTTGTGATTTCACTTTGAATAGATCTTGGCCTTTCAAAATTCCTTCTTAAGTTGTCTAACAGAAAAAGACACTGAAAAAGGCAGTAGCTTACTGAAAATAGGAAATGCTGAGTGCTCACTTTTTTTTTTCTTAAGCAATCAAAAATCTGGCTCTTTTGTCTCTTGGAATAAGAGACAATAAGTGGAATAAGGCAGGATACATACAGTGAGATCTGTTAACTTTCAGGATTTCAAGAAAGTGATGTCACTGAAAATATGATAGCTGTTAAGAAAAATTTCCTGAAACCAGTGAGATTATGCAATAGGAATAAAATTATACAAAAAAACTTAAACTTTGTTTCTTCTAATAACTTAAAATTAGAAAATACTATGAACTATGTGCAGATTATGGTGGTGAGCACAGACAAGCTCTTCTTTATTGACAACTTATTCCAGTATCAGTACCTGCAAAGACTTAGTGATTGTACAATCAAGGGAAAATAATATAATTGAAAAGTACAATCAAAAATAGATATATAGTCAGGGTGTGAAAATAAACCAACAAAAGAGTTGGGCACAAGGGTAACAAAGAGAAAATAGGTGGAACACTTGCCCGTGCAGAGGGCTCACAGTAAAGGGCTCCAAAGGAGTGGATCTCTCAGAAGAGATCCTTCCTCCCTGGCAGTCAGCGCTTAAATGGGTCTGGAGAGGTGGAGCCTGGCTCCACCCCTTCCTGCAGCACAGGTGAACTGCTTTCACCTGTGCTCCCAGGGCTGACATACTGCTTGCCTCAGATAACTAATCAAAGGTTCAGGCTGTGATTCAGCAGCTCCCATACAGTGATGTTGTCCAGTCTGTGATCATGTACCTTCTCTGTGTTTGTATAGTAATGCTGGCATTAATGAAATATGTGTAAAGGCAAGGGAAGAACTCTGTTAAGGACTCAACTGCAATACTGCATTCTAGGCCTAGGGCTCCCAGCACAGTAAAAATGCAGAGCTGTTGGAACAGGTCCAGAGGAGATCATGAAGATGCTCAGAGGGCTGGAACACCTCTCCTGTGAAGAAAGGAGAGGGAGGGAGCTGGGCTTGTTCAGCCTAGAGAAGAGAAGGCTCCAGGGAGACCTCATTGTGGCCTTCTAGTATTTGAGGGGAGAAAGGATAAACAGAAAGGATATCAACTTTTTACATGGTCTAGTAGTGATGGGATGAATATTCTTTTAAACTAAAAGGGGGGAGATTTGTAGTAGATGTTATGAGAAAATTCTGTACTCAGTGGGTGGTGAGACTTTGGCACAGGCTGCCCAAAGATGTGAGTGCCTCATCCCTGCAGGCATTTGAGGTCAGGGTGGATGGTACCCTGAGCTGCTGAGTGAAAAACTTGCCTGTGGCAGGGGGGTTGGTACTGGATTGTCTTTAAAGTCCCTTCCAGTACAAGCCATTCTGTGATTCTTTTCTTAGATTTTCATTTCACAGATAGTAAGTAGCTACAAGGCTTTTTTTTAAATTTATTTTTATGTAGATATTCTCTTTATGTTTTTTGACCCATTTTTCAATTGTACAGGCAATTGGGAAAATTGATTTAAGGTGTGATTGATTATTATGAGGGGCAAGAAAGGCACTTATAATAATGATAAAATCAATTTTTGTTTAACAGTGATGCATTGTGTGGAAGACAAAGATATTAGAGTTAACATTTTAATTATAGCCAAGAATGAAGAAGTAACAAACATGGCATAGAGCCACTGTGTAAGTCTTGTTAGGCTGGAGTATTCAGTATTTGTATGCTCAGGGTGTTTTCAGGGAGACAGGGGTTCCACTTTTCTGCAGGTGATGTCAGAGAGGGTTGGGAGTATTAGCTGATATAACAGCGGTATAACAGCTGATATAACAGCAGTATAACTGACCTGGTTGTTTTGTGTCTGAGCTCTGTGATGAACATTTGAGAAATTTAATCCATCTCAATCTACTTCGTAATCTTTAAAGTGTTTCCATACATCTGAGCTTAATGTCAGTTCAAAGTTAGCACCTGCAGTAGCAAGCTCAAAGGTGAAAGCTGATTCTGTGTTTACGGACATTTTCATCTTAGTGAAAGGTAACTAACTTCCAGCTTACTGAAACTTCTGTTCTTAAATGCCAGTTCACTCCAATGACTTGGGGAGGTTTTTTATTTTAAAATGTACTTAGCTTCCATCTGAAGAAATTTAGCTCATATGGATGAAGTGCCAGAAAAGTTCCCAGGTGTGTTTGTTTGTTTGTCCTCTGCTCTTTCCTTTGCATCCTTTCTCATATCCCTCAAAAACAAACAAAAATACCTGGTGAGCTGTAATTGGTTAACGATTACTGAATAGAAAATAAATACTGAAAGGTAAACCTAATGTCTTTCCCTGAATAAATTTATGTCATAGTAATGTGATTAACTCAATTTAATTACTTTTACAATTGAATTACCATTGTATATGTTACTTATCAGATGTTTGAAGAGCATAGTCCTCCTATAAAAATAAATCTTGTGTGCATGGACAGATTTCTGGGGTAAAAAAAAAAAAGGGGACTTGTTTATTTAGAATTTTTTTGTGATTACTGGTTCGTTAAAATTATTCTGTGCTTATAGTTTTCATGAAATAATGTCCGTAGTTGAATAATCATTTTTCTTAAGCTCATGAAAATAAAAGGTTGAACATGTTTTTGGTTGGTTTTTTTCAATTTTACCTATAATTTAAGTGTAAATCATTTTCTTAAAACTGTCTTGCATATCCTGATCGAATTTTAGTCTTTGGTAATTCACATATTTCTTTCTATCTTCCTAATGCCATTTTAGTACTAAATATGAAAGTATTGATGTAGAAGGTGGGTAGCAGGTTCTTTTTTGTTGGTGCCCAGTGACAGGAGAAGAGACAACAAGTACAAACTGGAATTGAATACGAGAAAGAGCACCTTTTGAGGGTGGCAGAGCACTGAAACAGGCTGCCTGGAGAGGTGGTGTAGTCGTCTTCTTTGGATATATTCAAAACTCACCTGGATCCTTCCTGTGCAACCTACTGTAGGCAACCCGCTTTAGCAGCAGGTCGGACTTGATGATTTCCACAGGTCCTTCCTTTAGGACTGGAGGGAATGGTGTCAAGTTGCTCCAGGCAGATTCAGGTTGGACAATAGGAAAAATTTCTTCTCTGAAAGAGTGATCAGGCACTGGGATGGGCTGCCCAGGGGGGCGGTGGAGTCACCGACCCTGGAGGTGTTCAAGGAATGTTTAGATGTTGTACTGAGGGACAAGGTGAATGGGCAAATATTGGTGATAGGTGGGCTGTTGGATGGGATGATCTTGGAGGTCTTTTCCAACCTTCCGGATTCTATGATTCCAACCCCTCTCTTCTGTGAAAAAATGACCATATCAACTGTTAAAAATGTCAGAGCAGTTGAGTGCTGACCTTTTCAAATAGTGATTACTGTACCCCTCAGTACATCACACTGTGTCTAAGTGAAGGTGATGGCTGGCAGATGGTACATAGTGTTGTGCTGGCAATTGAAGCTGTGTCTGTGCAGTCTCTTCTTTTGGGTAGATATCTTACAGGAGTCTTATAGGAGTCTTCACTGAAGATTTTATTTACCTAATGAGCTACACCTCCAATCAGTGGCATTCTTTATCTGTCTTCCTTGTTGCCAAGATGTATTTTCTCCTCTTCTGTTCCATTCCTCCAGTTCTTTCCCCATCTGTTTTCCAGAATTTTTGCTACTTCATTCTTTCCTTTGTGTTAACTTCTACAATTTCTAAACTGTAAAAGGAAGTAGAATGAAGTCACCACCATTCATGATGAATGGACAGAGTTAACTTTGTGCTGTTATTCCAAAACTACTTAGAGATGAAAGATTTTCCTCTTTTTTTTCTTTATATATACCTATTAAAGTGGTCTGTTGCATTACGTTGCTGTGCTTACTTATGTTTGTTGCTTTTTTTGTTGTTGTTGTTTTGTTTTCTCTTAGGAATGGTTTCTGTAGAAGTAATCATTCTGTTTCCTGTTCCCCCAGTTATCTGGAAAACAAAATCTATTCAAAAAGAGCCATCCCATTACTATTTAGTGGGTGTATATGAAATAAGCAGTTCGGCAGACTTACCAGAGCACTAAGATTACCCTTCCAGTGAATACCTTCATCTGCTACTAGTATTCAGCTATGAATTCTAGCCTCCAATCAAAAGACATAAAATGACTTGAAGTTTAGAGATCACAGTTTTAATTTTTAAATTCTTTAAAATGTCCATTCATTTATATATATATATATATATAAAAAATATAGTTTTTCAGAAAAAAGATCTTTCTTACACTTAATAGGGAAGTAGTCTCTGTAGCTGTTACATCAGATTTCAGCAAATACAAGCAAGTCAATGCAATTAACAAAGGCTTCCAAATGCTTTAATTCAGTATTTTAATCTGGAAATGTAACGTTCTTTCAGAGTAGTAAATACTTCGTTGTTGGTATCAAACAGTGTAAATTATATTTTAAAAGTGCACACAGTGATGTTACCAAAGAAAGGCACACCATAGATTTATGACATAGTAAGTTTTAGCCTAAGGCCATTCTTGCTAACTGTGTTGCCTGTGGACTTGAGATTGTTGGTGTTTTGGTTTTTTTTGTTATTGAAATGAATGATTAAAAAATATGTGTGCAAGTATGTAAAATAATACATAATGAATAAATCTACTGAATACATTCAAATTAAATTTAACTGGGCTTATTTAGATTACTGTCAAAGCATGTATCTTAATAGTATTCTGATTCTGGCAATTGTTTTTAATGCTACTAATTACTTGATAGTATTATGTTCATGAGCAATGTTTACTTTTAAAGCAGAAGCTGAGGCGAAATGTGAATTTACTTGAGAAGCTGGTTATGCAGGAGACGTTGTCATGTCTGGTAGTGAACCTTTATCCGGGAAATGAGGGTTATTCACTTATGCTCAGGGGAAAGAATGGTTCAGGTAATATTTTTGCTACTTAAATTTTAAAACTATTCAGAATGCTATATAAATAGTTAAAATGAGTTTCTATTGCTTATATTTAACTGTTTTGCTTCCAGCTTAAAAAAAGCTGTACTTCAGATCTTCGTTTTCTCTAATAGCATAACATAAATCAGTAGATAATGATCTTTGGATAGCCTTTCACTCTCTTATTTCCCCATAGCTTCATAACTGTTTCCTTTTCTTCCTGGTTCCCTTATTTAAGTTTTCTCACTTCAAGTTCCTTCTCCTAAATAATTTGTTTCACTACCTCCTATATCTGCACCTGCTAAAAGTCAGCTGCTTTCCATTTTGATCATACCTTCATGCCACCTGGTACTGTAGCATGCAGTAAGAATGTGCAGTGTCCAGTGAGATATAAAGGAACATTGTTTTCTAGCACAATAAGAATAAAATCATGCTCTGGGAACAGAAATGCATACAAAAATTAATATAGTGGACAAAAAATTGGTGATTTTGATAAGCTTCCACCAACCCTGTTTTAGATTTCACTTTGTTAAAGTCTGAACGCGAAAGGCAAAAGATAAGCAATGTTCTGTTTAAATTCAGATTCTGAGACCATTCGACTGCCTTATGAGGAAGGAGAGCTGCTTGAATATTTGGATGCAGAGGAGTTACCACCTATTTTGGTTGATCTCTTAGAAAAATCTCAGGTTTGGAAGTTTTGTTTTCAAAAATAAATTGCTTTGTACCTAGATAGACTTTGAACTGTGAATGCTTCACATAGGAGATTCCAAAAAGGTGTAAAATACTTGTACATTTGAAGCTAAAATACTGAATGCCTCAAATAATTTGTTGATAACTAAAAAAAAAATCATAGCAATGAGGGAGAATGGGATAGAAGGTTTTGCTGTTATTTAGGCTGACAGGCAACTTAGACTCTGTGCTCAGCAAAACGTTCTTTGTTTTTTATTGTAATGAAATATTTGACATGAGAAATTCTTACCCCTACATTGCTCACATGTGAAAGAAAACATTTGAAGCTCGTACATAACATTTGTGATAACATCACTGATGTCGACAAAATTGGTATTTTTATCCAGTATCAGTAAATATTGTACAGTAAGTAATGTACTTTTTGAGGCTGGGGTTGAGGCACATAAGCAAATATTTGGATATTTACAAGTTGTTCTTTCTTTCTACCAGGTTAATATTTTTCACTGTGGATGTGTCATAGCGGAAATACGTGACTATAGGCAGTCTGGTAACATGAAATCTCCAACATACCAAAGCAAACACATTCTTTTGCGTCCTACAATGCAGGTAAGAAGTGTTTCATCTATTTCTCACTGTTACAGTAGTTACAGCTCTTACTGAACATATATTAATTACTCACAAAGCTAACTATGATTGTGCCTTTCCCATCAGACCTTAATTTGTGATGTTCATTCTATAACAAGTGACAACCACAAATGGACACAGGTAAGTCAGCAGTTATTTTAAAACTTTGCAGTGATGTGGTGATATGCTTAGCTTAAAAAAATCTGATAAGCATAACTCACAAAATTTTGGACTTACTCGAACTGGTAATGATGTGCATAGCGGTGCATGCTGTATGCTCCTGAGAGCTGCTGAATTAACTTGTTAATAGTATCTTCCCCTAAGATGTCACAGAAAATGGTAGGAATTGCTAATAGAATCAGATCTTGTCTTTTGATAATGCAAAATGACATTATTGGAATTACTCTAACTGGTTTACCTTACTTCAGTAATCTTCAACATACAACTCTGAAGCAGTAATTACAGTCTTGTAATACAATTTCTCCTTCAGCAGCACATTGCTATTGATGTTATTACAGTAAAGAGAATCTTAAATACTTCTGATTGTACAGTTAAAGTTAGTTAAACATTGTAAAGCAAGCAACCAGTCATCTGTTTTTCAGAACCATAATCTTGCTGAACTACATTTCAAATTGTAATCCAGTGTCCCAAGCAGCCCAGTGCGGTTGTGGATGCCCCCTCCCTGGAAGCTTTCAAGGCCAGACTGGATGGGGTTTTGAGCAACCTGACCTAGAGGGAGGTGTCCCTGCCAATAGTAGGGGGTTGGAACTAGATGACCTTAAAGGTCCCTTCCAACTCAAAACACTCTGATTCTGTAATCTTTATGTCACTGATTGCCCGTCCATCAAGATAAGAGAAAATTGATTTCATTCCCACTACTGTGATGTAAACTTAAAAAGGGGAAGAAAAGAATCCACACTCCATTACAGTAGTTTCTCTGTTCCTTTTAGAAACCCCAACCAAAGCTCTGTAACTTTTAATGACTGCTGACATAAATGTTGGGTATTTTCTCTCCTGGAGTATAGGTCTGTATTGACTTGATGTGGAAGTTTACATTTTTACATTTATTAATAGCTGTGTGTATTACAGGAGGACAAACTCCTACTTGAGAGCCAACTTATTTTGGCTACAGCCGAGCCTTTGTGTCTTGATCCGTCAATAGCAGTAACCTGTACTACAAACAGACTCCTGTACAACAAGCAGAAAATGAATACTCGCCCCATGAAACGGTATTTTTTCATTGTGAAGCATGTTTCAAGTTTTTATGGGGTGTTTCAAAGAGAAACAAGCTGTGCTTTGCACAAAAACTTGGCCTTCTGTTATGCAGCGCTCAAATTAGTATCTACTTAAAAATCTGGGGTATAGAGAACAGTTATGAAATTGAATCTTATTTTGAACTGTTCCATTTTGTAGTGTGTTTCAATAATAGGTACAGCAGTATGCTTTTTTTCTACCTGAAAACAAGTGTTATACTATTTTGACATAACTCACTGTAAATAATGTGGAGTCCACTGCATACAAAATCTTGATATTGCTTCACTTCTGTGCTGGTGATTCGCTGCTTTCCACAAAAGCTTTAAATAGTTTGTTATTTTTTACTAAAAGAGATATATTCACTCTGTAGAACTAAGAAGTGCTAATGATCAGTTCAGTTTGCTGAAGTATTTTTAAAACAACCAGTGGTGCTGATTGAGTGTAAAAAGAGAAATCAGCCACGCTGCTGTTAAAATTAGAGCATGGTGGTCAACAAGCATTCCATCAGAAGAGTACGCAGGTGTTAAATGAGTGTCCAGGATAGCTGAATATGTGCTATAAGATTGGGTGTGACGCAAAGAATGAAGAATAGTTCCCGTGCCTATGAATTTCTGAATGCACAAGCAGTACACAAATATTTTGGCAAAATTGAAATCTTTTATAATATACTAATCTTGTGAGTTTGATACTCATTTTGACATTTTAATTATGTGTTTCAAAAATAACCCCATTCTTAGCTCCAAAATACACTAACAGAATACTGATATTCTTAAGAATTTGAGATTGAGTTTGAATTATGCTGTATAATTAAACAAATGAATATTTCAAAACCTCTTTTCTAGTTTTAATTAGCATTTCACTGCATGTTTTTGTGCTCGTACGTTGACAGTGGGAAATTTCATGTGATGGATTTACAGACTTATCTGTCATCTTACCATAGGTGTTTTAAAAGGTACTCAAAGTCATCTCTGAACAGGCAGCAGGAAGTAGCTCACTATTCAACTCCACCTCAGCTCAGATTAGTTGACTACTTACAGAAAAAGAAGGAGAAGAAAGGAGCCCAGCAGTATGACCTCAAAATTTCTAAAGCTGGAAATGTGAGTCTTCTAAGACATAGGTGGATGAACTTCTTAGCTATTTATTTTGAAAATTAGCACACTAACACCATTTTGTTCATCTTCTAGTGTGTAGATATGTGGAAACAGAACCCTTGCTACTTGACTGCACCTTCTGAAGTGGATGTAAGTTTGATTGTTTCTTTTTGCACTTATTAGCAATTGTAGTCAGTTGCTTTATATGAGGGAAAAAAGGAAGTAGCTAAAAAAAAAATTGACAGTTGAAGTGGAATTTTCTTTAGGATGAAAACAAGCTACATTGGAATACATTGCAACTGCAGTGTGATAATTTGGATAAGATCAACAGTGCAAACTGACCTTTAATGTTGTTCATCTGTGAGATTGTCTTCAAGTGTCTATTTGAAGTTGTCTTGATAATATGTTAAAAAAATAAGGGAAGTATTTTAAAAGGAGTTGCTTCTCAGCCTGGTAGAATTTTTCTTTGTCATATATACTTCAGGACGTAGAATTATCTGTTTACAGAAATTGAAAATGATATTGAAAATATTCATTGGAAATTCTTCTCAAAAGTCTGTATGCATTCTGATCTCAAGGACGTGCCTATTCTTGGCTTTTGGCACTGCATACTACTAGCATACAGAAGGGGTTGGTAGACTAGCCAGGTTTGTATCTTTTTGTCACATGATGCTATAGTTTTAAGCCACACTTTCATTTAACATAACAAATATGGTGTAACAATAAATGTAAGGATCTCCAATAAATGCAAGGATCTCTGATTTAACTTTTCAGAGTGCTAAATACAGACGGTTGCACACACTTTTTGAAGGCTTTAGCATTATCCACTTCAAATGAAGAAGCTGTGCTAGGCTGACATTAACTTGGGCCAATCTGATCATTAGTTTGGGGATTTTTTTTGTTTCTGTTTTTTTTTTTCCTATCTCCATTTTAAGGTGGAAAAATATGCCAAAGTGGAGAGTTCTATCAAGCCTGATGACTCACAACCAACTGTTTGGCCAGCACACGTGAGTAATTCAGACCTTTGACCAAGCTTTTCTGTCCCTAGTTAAAATGTCCCTCATTTCAATAAAATCTAAACCAATACGAGGATAATCATCCCTCTTCCAATGTAATTAACTTTAAATGTGCTACGTATGTTTGGAAACATTATTACAGAAACTTGTAATTTCATACACAACAATCTCATACATATGATTAGTGTTGTAGTTTCCTTCCTGTACCAGAAACACAACGGAAAGCAATTTTAATCTCCAAATTAATGAGCTGTTACTTATAGTAAATAAATATAAGAATTTACAGGGAACAGTAATTGATCAACAAATTGCTTTCTTCATGCAGATGCTGTTTCAAAAGAGATTATGTAATATTAAATACCTCTTACAGAAAGCCCTTTCTGTGGTGCTGAAGTTAAGCCTTCAGATTTGATGCAAATTGCATGATTTGATAAAGAAAGGTCATTTTAACATAATTAGTCATAAATCAGTTCTTTCTCATTTCTGAGGCATTATTAACAGTATCTTTATTAACAGCACCTATCAAGTGTCTTTTCAGACTCATGTTAGGAAAAAGTAAAAAAAAAGCTTCGTTTTCATCTCTGGGATTTTATTTAGAACTTCTTTTTTTTTTTGGACTGCCACTATTTTTATAATACTTTGTACTGTGTCTACCTGGACTTCCTTTCAACATCTAACATCATTGCTTTAAGATTTGCAGTGTTATAATATTTATTAAGAGATGGTAAACTTTTTTTTCCCCCTTTTTCCTCCTAGTTTTTGTAGTAGCAACTATATCTATTCTTATCATATGTTTATTTATGTCTTGTATTGCATAGGACTGCCTTATTTTACTGGCTCTTTTTTGCTACTGTTTTTGTAAGATTTATTTGATCTTTTTTTTTTTCTGTCTTCTAGGAAGTAAAAGATGATTATGTGTTTGAGTGTGAAGTTGGTAATCAGCTGCAAAAAACAAAGCTGACCATTTTTCAGTCTCTTGGCAATCCGTTGTACTACGGTAAAATTCAGACACTCAAAGGTGATGATGAGAGTGACAGCTTATTAGTTCCACCACAGTAAGTTGTGTTCTTTTAATCTGTGCTGTGATCCAACAAATGAAAGGCAACAAACACTACTTAACATTTTCTGGCATGAGAGCATTCAGGCGCTAGAAATCTGATTCAGGAGGTTTTTTTGTTTTGAAAATTTCAGCTAATAAACCTCATTAAAATAATTCTGGTGAGAAGATATTTAAGATATGATGATGGTAGAGTTCCTTTATACTTAGTCTGAATGCTCTTATATGTTAAAACTATGCTTTAAGAAAAATCTCCGGTTGTGAAAATGTTATGCCTCATCCTGGTTAGCATGTGTTTCACAATGGTTCTCACAGTTTTAATCATTCTGATAAAATCTTCCAGATGCTGTGAAAATATGAGACTTGATTATACTACGTTTACCTTTACCTTTATATAGAGAATTTAAGGCTAAACAAATGAAGGCAGTAAACATGAGCTCCCAGAGAACTTTAGTCCTGTTTGTAATATTGGTTTGAATTTGCTACTGTTAGCTTCAGTTTTTACAAAGGTTCTCAATTCTTAGCTCTTCTTGTTGTATGTGATGCTACTTTCAATGGAGAAACCCGTGCAGCAGAATGGGCAGGAAGCAGTTAGCTTGAGCAATCCTTAGGTCAGTTAAAAAAAGAAAAGAATTTTTATTGTTGTATGGCATATAATTGCTGTGTACTGCTTTTTTTTTTTTTTGTTAAAATCTAAGGTTCTCTTTCTCTACTTAATACTGATCTACTCAGAACAGATCTGGTTTACAGTTGTGTAATAACACTAGGAGTGAGGAGGAGTTGTTTTTTTCTTCTTAAATTAAAACATTAGCAGAAGTAATAAGATAGTTTGCAAACCGGGAGCATTAAACAAAAGAAAAATGTTTGATTTTGGAAAATGGTGGGAAACTGGAATTTGGACATGTGACATCAAACAATGGAAACCAAATGTTGAAGTCCTACAGATAGGACTGGTTTTGAAATACAGACATAAGTGCTGTATGGGTATTTCTGTGTTTTTGGTTGGTATGTTGATTTATTCTTTTCACAGTAGCAATGCTGTAGTAGTTACTCACTTCCATTTCTTTTAAAGAGAAAGAATTCCATGTTCTACCTTTTACTTAGTAAGTAGTTTAAAGGCACCTGTACTAGACAAACATGCATGTATTGTACCCATGGCTACGAAGCTAAGATTTTCCTTCAGGAACTAAGTAATACCTAGTCCATCAAATGAGTAGAGTATCTCTTGTCTTTGAGAGAGTCTAAGAAGAGAATAGCATTAATATTCTTTCAAGGTTCATAATTATAAAAATCACACTATTTTAATGCATCTCATCACTGAAAATGTTTTTTACTTTTTTACATTTCAGGTTCCTCATTGGTTCCAAGACTGATGCTGAAAGGTAAATTGTGTATGCAACAGATATTGTGTATACGACTAGCTGAATTGATGCAGAATAATTAATTTTGTTCATTTTTGCTATTATGACTGTTTATGTTGTATTTCTGGAAATGCACAGAACAGATAAGCAAGATAAGAGGAATTAATTACTGTGATAATAAGTAGGATAGCCTGCAGTTCCAACATTTCACGAGCAAAGAAATATAGAGGAAAACAAGAGTGTAATATGGCTTGTCCCAATACCAAAATTGCAAGCATGTTGGTCACTGTTTGCATTGTTATTCTCGATCACACAAGTTGTGATAAAATTCTGAGAGCTCCTACAAGGAATTTTGTCTTGAGATTTTGTGTGGCAAGTCAGCAGTCATGGAAGTTGTTAATTTCAGCTCAAAGAGTGATACAGAACTTCATTTATTTATGTTTTTTTAATTGCTGCGTATTGTTTGTTTCAGCTTTCTTAGAGAAGCAAATACCAAAACAGCTCTCCAGTGCATTTAGGTTGTAGAATGATTGGCATAGCGATGCTGTCTGTGTGGTAGCAAAATAAGGATTTCTGTGAATATTTACCAGCATGCCTGATGTAATTGGATGTGTGTGTACCTTCTTGCATATGAAAGCAGAACCTTTAAAAAAGTAGTTTTTCACAGTGCTAATTGCACATTTGTGCCCTCTTAGGAGACCTTGATGTGGTACACATGCCATAACTGCTCCCCATTCTTGTATGCCTGGCAGGAGATGAATCCCAGATTTCATAAAACATCGTAAATAGTACTCTTTGTTTTAGTCTTTTACTGATCAAAAATACCTATTTGCTTCTCTAGAGCTTTTGTGCTGATAGAGGCTTTTGTTGCTGGTGCTGCAAGCTGAATTGAGGAATTGTTGGCTGAAAACTAGCACAATAGTAATAATACAGGGGTTTCGTTTTGATCAGTCTTATGATTGATTTCACATTTACTGCTCTGTCCAAGTCCTTCTATCAGAATAAGCAGTTGGGTTTCAGGTGTAGCACAGGAAATAGAGGTGGAAGAAGACAGGGCCGCTGTTTGGGTACATAGCTTTTTATTACTTGTCCCACTTCAGTTCTGGATTGTCTAGGTTCTAGTTGGAGAAAAGGTGGGCTGCCTCCTTTTCGCTGTTGTTAAGCCTTGGGCCCCTGCTTATGGCTTATTACATCAGTATTATACCAAATTAAAATACAGTTCATGGATGTTCAACCTTTTGGCTTGCCTTGGCTGCATTGAGTGAAAAGAAATTGTCTTGGGGGGCCCATAAACACAGGTCGCTCTGAAAGTAATACCTCCTATTTATTTTCATGGAAACTATAACAGATACAGAGAGCAATGTAACAGTGTGTAACAGAACAAATTATCAGCTACAAAACACTGTTTTTCAGCAGAATCACCACCATTAGGTGTGCATCTGCCAGCCTTGAACAAGAGCCTGCATGCCACATGTGTGAAAATCTGTACCAGTGGAGGTGACCTGCTGTTGCCACTGCTGAAACACACCACACATCACCTCATTGTGTTCACATCCACTGCTTGATCTCCAATAAACGCTCAGCAAGCACTGATGAATGTCAATGACTGAAGTTGGTTTTTGCATGGAAGCATTCAGTTCCACACCTTTTGTTTCATATGCACTTCCATGTCAGACACCACTCTGTCAGACTTAGTCTTCTTCTACCATCTGTCACACGGCAACAAAATGAAATGGAATATTGATGAGAAGGTTCAGCCTCTACTGCCATACCACCAACATCTGCCTCTGATGTCATGGGCGAACAGTAGAAGTATTACTTTCAGAGCAGCCCTTGTAAAATTTATAAGATAATTAATGTACATAAGTAACAAAACTTATTTTAATCTTTAATATTTTTTATTATAACATTACAGAAAGAGCAACAAAAACAAAACTAGTGGGATATTTGTGAAAGTAATGCATCAGTCTGGTTCAGTGTAAGCAGTTGCCATTCTTAGTGAGTTCTCAGGGTGTTCATCAGAGACCTATGAAATTTTTCTCTGCTTCATCCTTGAAAACAGTTGCTTACAAATGTACGTACTGCCAAAACACAATGAATAAGTGATAAGGCATGATTGTGGAGGGTGGGATATGTTTCTCTGGTAAGATAGGTCTTACAGAAGCTCAGGCTTTATGTGGGAAACTGCTTTATCTGAGGAGCTGTAGTTGGCATTGGAAAGAAGAATAAGAACAGAACCCAGTAGCATAGGTCTTTATGTGTGTGTATTTTACATGGATATGTCCCTTTTATGCATGGTTATATATTTATGTATTATCTGTGTTTATATTATCTTCAAATTATTTATCTTTTAAAAGTTTTTATGTATTTGTTTTTTTCAGGGTGGTGAACCAATATCACGAGTTGGTAAAAAGTGAAGCTAAATGTCCTGTGAAAATGTTTCATAATTCAGGTGGATCAATCAATCTTAGTCATCTTTCTCCAGGGAAGGAAATGGAAGTGAGTTTATTGGGCTGAATATTTTTTATTCACACTTGATTATTGAATTATTAGAATTCTCCTAATCGTTCACATGTGTAAGTAAAATAATGTAAAAATTCAAGCTGAGTTATTTTAAACACATTGCCATAATCATTTATGGTGAATATATTGACGAAGTTAGAGGAAAGCACTTTTGTTTGTACTATTCAGTAATTGTGTATTTCAGCCATGACTTTTTTTTACAGTAATCTGTATTAGAGTTAGCTCCAGTGGTTTGATGCAGCTTTTTTCTCTATTCAGATTAACCTTTCCCAGAGCAGTATAGTACAGTGCACCTGTATGTTATATAAAATGCATCAATAAACATAAAAGTAGATACAGTCGCTGAACTTTTCTTTTACCTTTAAAACTTATTTTTCCCTTAGTTTTCTCAAATAAAACTGGAGGTGCATATGTTCATATGTATGCATCTGTTAGAAATTTCCTACATTCCTGAACTTTCATGCTTGTTGACATTGCCCTGTGCCTTTCTTATGCTTGGTGAGATTCAGTAGTAACTTCAGCTAGTAAATGAATTTGTGTCTCTTGTGGCTATTTGCGTTGCTACATCTTTCTACTAAATAACTCCTCTAAAGTGCCACAGCCCTGCTCTGAGAGTTCTTTGTGTCAGCCAGAAGAGCTGCAGCAGTTACAGAAAAGAATACGAGTGTTTTAGTGTGTGTGTACGCATCTACATGTGAGTGTACATGTGTGTACACATCTACACACAGCTCACACACTGCAAAGTCATAGAATAACTTAGGTTGGAAGAGTCCTTCTGAAAGCCATCTTGTCCAGCCATACAAGCTCCTGCTGAAGGGTGGACCAAAGTTACTTATTTTGTTTTATTTGATTATCTATTTTGAATGGAGCTTTAGTCTTTGTTTTCAAAATGGAGAAAGGAGTCTTTGATAGCAGAAGAGAAACTAACGCTCAGAAGTTTCCTCAAAGTACTCTTGTTGTTAGCAGTCAGAAATGGGGCGATGTCTCTTTTTGCTACAAGTGTGTGTTTTCTCCAGAAAAGTTAATTCTGCACAGTAACGGTTGCTCTGATTTCTTAGCCTGTGTTAATCTGGCCTCCAGCACTGAAATATTCTGTTTGCTTTACTGAGAGCTTGATTTTCTAGTTGCAGATTGTTTGTGGATAGTAGGCTTGTTTAGACACCACTTTCATTTATCAGATACATGTTTTATACATAGTCTATATATGTAAATGTGTTTCACTGAGTCTTTGATGATGTCAGCTGTTGAAATTATGGATTTAGGGTCTGTTGTGGGTGACTAAGAACTATTCATTTGATTTGCTGAAGTTGAATTGTTTTTAAACACTCTGAGAAACATGTTAACAGAGAGAAAAAAAAAAAAACTAGCACATTTATTATAAAACAGGCTAGGGGAATTCTGATCCCACTGAAGTCAGTGAGAAAATGTATTGATTTGTACACATTCAGGATTTTCCTGAATGTATTCAGATTCCCATTCCTACGAACAGAAATCTTCTTTGATTGGAATAGCAGATGTTTGCAGTTGGTGAATGAGTGACATAACGTAATTTTTCGAGTAAGAGTAAACTGTTTTTTATTTAAGTGCATCTGTCACTTGCATTTGTAAAAAGTTATAAAGAAAGACTTCAGATTTGAGAAAAACAAAGTCCTTAATACTTTTTTTCTCAGTTTAATTTATTCTGGAAGTATGGAGTTTCTTCTTGATGGTAAGCACTTTATCTGAAAAAGATTTTTCGTAGCTTAATTTCTGGAAAAAAAAAATCCTGAAATGTTTTAAGGATATTCTGTCATCATTTTGAGAATTCTAATACCAGTTAACTGATTTATGTTATCTGTCAAATATATGGAAGCTCACATTATTGCTCTGGTAGTGTTAATTTCTCTTTCCCTCCTAGCAGCCCGAAAGTATATCAGGCTCTGTTCAGTCTTCAGTATTGGGGAAAGGTGTAAAACACCGACCTCCTCCCATCAAATTACCTTCAAGTTCAGGAAGTAGCTCATCAGGTAATTATTTATCCACTTCAGCATTTCCCTTCCATGCATTCTGCTTATTGCAAAGTGATATGCTGACCCTTTAGTTAAGTTTTGCATTTTAAAAGTCAGTATCTTCTCTGTGAAATGAGATTTTTATGTAGCACTTTGTTAATTTCTGATTGTGTCATTCACAAACGCATATCCTAAAAGATACTTGAGTCATCTTGTACTTGTAGAACAAAAAGGTATTTTCATTTTGTTTGTTTGCTTGTTTTCAGGTAATATCTTTAGTCCACAGCAGTCAAGTGGCCATCTAAAATCCCCAACTCCTCCACCTCCTCCACCTTCTTCTAAGCCACCTGGTCTTTCTCGGAAACAATCTATGGATCTTAACCAAGTTAGCATGCTCTCTCCAGCTGCCATGTCTCCTGCGAGCTCTTCACAAAGTGAGTCACGACCTAAATTCTCCATTAAATCTTAGGCTTTTGCATAAATGCTTCCTGAGATAAAACTTCTTAACCTGTGGAATGATTAAAGTTAAGTGTACAGTGTACCCTAAATTGTATAAGTTATGCAGCCCGAGGCAGGTCTCTTGTTCACTGTATGTATTTTTCTGTTTATTGTAACTGTGTTCGTTTTTTCTGTATATATGTATGCACCCTTTGTGTATACGTTTTAATACCTTTTATGCAATTAGTATAATCTCCTCTTCTATGAAAGGCTGGTAGATGATGTGATGAAATTCCAAAGTGTAGATTTTTCCTCCAGTGTAAAAACAGTGTGTTAGATCAGTTTGCCTTGACATAATTTAAGCATCTGATTTTTTAAATGTTATAGGAGCTGATGCAGTTGTATCTCTGTGTATGTATATAATCTGATCAGTCCCGAGGTGGTGATACAATAAACTATAAGATGATTTTTTAAAACACTCCTACACTGTTTTACAAATCATTGCTGATTGCAAGTGTGGTGGTGATGCTGATGATGATAGCACCGTATTCTCAGGTGTTAAAATGTAAATTCCAGTAATAAATGACATCCTAGCTTAACTATTTTCATTAACACTGACAGGATCGTTGTAATCACAGCAATAGATCAAACTCCATTTTTAAAATATGTATGTGTCTTGAGACATTTTGTGAAAAGATCTGTACAAAGAAACCATAGCTGCAGTTTCAGTTTTAATGAATAATCATGTACTGCACATTCCAGTATCCTGCACAGTGTTATAATATGCATTTTTTTCATTAAATAATTTAAAATCTCTGTAGCTCAAAAGGTGTAACTTTTCTGCCTTCTTGTTTTGCACAAAGAAAAACTAGAAAACTTAGACAAGTTTTCTTCTACCAGATTTACTCGGTGCTTATTTTAGTGCTATGGATTGTGTAAATTTACTGCTCACAGTTGTTACCTTAAGAAGTAAAGCCCTGATCACAACAGCTGGACATCCACACTTCTTTCCTTTCTTTCTGCAGGACATGAAAGCTTTTTTTTTTTTTGAGAGAGAGAGAGAGAGAAAGAGAAAAACACTGAGCTTTTTGGTTGTTTGTTAGTTTCATTTTTCTATTGATAAACTATGCTAACAGCATCCACAACAAATATTGCTACATACAAACTACATTTAAGTAAAGGCACCAAACAGTAACTTGTAAAGATGCAGTATTATCATCTGGTTCTGATTTTAGAAGAAGTTGTTCATTTTATTTGATCAGAAGTTGGCAAATGGGAGTTTAGCTGTCTGATGAGATTCAGAGTGACCCCCATGATGATTTAGTGGCAGTATCTGTTCTTTGTTGAATCTGTTGTTTTCCATGGTATGTTCTTAACATGGTGCTATTGTGCAGGCAGCGCATACAGACTGTGTGTTTAACATTTTAGGACAAAAAACATTAATTAGGCTAAGCTGGTTGCTAAGAAATTGTTTCGGTTTAGTTCAAGTATTTCTAAATAGAGTTATGACTTAATGTGTGGTAAACTATGGAAGGTTCTTAATGTAGGATACAAAACAGTGTTAGATTAAAGGACGGAGAATGGGCTTTCTGTGTGATTATACTGCATCCTTAACACTGAGTGTGTGCTGCAACACTTGTGTCATGTAGAAATTAACACTTGCCATTTAAAAAATGGGACAAATTTCAGTGCTAAATAAGATTCCATTAGCCTTATTATACAAAAAAAAAAAAAAAAAAAAAAGAAAAGAAAAAAAGAAAACAGGCCTTTTATAACAAACTAGCACTTTTTATTTTTCTCAATGAGCAGGGTCTGGAACTCCTAAACCATCTACTCCTACTCCAACCAACACCCCTTCATCGACCCCACACCCTTCTGATGCTCAGAGCTCAACTCCTATTACCCCTTCTGCCACCCCTACTCCCCAAGAATCAGGCTTCACCCCTCAGCCCACTTTGTTAACCCCGTTTGCTCAGCAGCAGATGTCTCTGAGCCAGGCACTGCCTGTAATGACCATTCCTCTTTCCACCATGGTAACATCCATTACTACAGGAACAACCTCCACCCAGGTCATGGCAAACCCTGCAGGACTTAACTTCATCAATGTAGTGGGCTCTGTGTGGTAAGTTCTTTGTTATGACGATTTCTTAGTTTGTCCTAGATGGGTTGGTTGGTGGTGGATGGGGTTGGGGTTTTTTTTTCATTTTCTTTTTTCTTTGTTTCATTTATGGTTTTTTGTCCTTTTGCACAAAGCAGTTCAGCATCCTTTAGGAGGATAGATATTTCTCAATATCTGTGATACAAAAAGATCATTTCCTTTGTAATAATGAAGTGAAATCCCACTAGAAACTATTTATATTTCTGAAATTTAAGGCCTTTGCTATCAAAATATTGAAAGAATTCCATTAAGGAGATTTTACTTTCAGCTTCTCCAGATGCATATAATTGAATTCCATAAGCTGTGCCTTGATTTAAGACCTCTCTCCATGAGAAATAGAAAGGTTTTCATTTTTAACATGTCTATGAATGGAAAGTGTGTAAAACTTAAGAAAAGAGCAAGTATGTTTTCTGACAGTTTAATCAAACACTGAGGTAAAAAGTCCTTCGATCCGTAAAGCTCATTTTGCGGTATTAAGAAGTAGTGCTGCTGGTGAGAGAAGGTTATATGGTATAAAGTGAACTGCTTTTAGACTGAACGAAAATACCACGGTCAGTATAGGATGGACTGTGTAAGATACACAGTACTCTTCAATGCACTGAAGTTGCTTATATGAGGTCTTGGCAGTTGATCAGTGCTGATTAGCTGAGGAGACTTCAATATGGTGCTAGAGGAAAACATGAGCCGTTCCTCAGCTTTTTGGTGCAATACTCCAGCCATTCTGAGGGCTGATCTTTTCGGTTTTTCTAAAATATAAGAACCACTTATGTTTTCTATGGATTAAACTAAATAAGAAATTGTTTGCTGGAATATGGATTTACATATTTGTTATACCCTAGGCATAATGATTTTTTTTTTACACTGCCTTGATGCTTTATCCATAATCTTATTTCTGGCAAACAATTGAATAACTTTCCACAAGACAGAGGGCAAAACCTCAATTACTTGGCTTTGCTTGTACCACTTGGATTTGATGTGTTGTCTTTCCTCTTCTACAGTGGAGCACAGACATTGATGAGTGGTTCAAACCCTATGTTGGGGTGCAACACTGGTGCCATAGCCCCTGCAGGTATAAATCTGAGTGGCATTTTACCATCAGGAGGTCTGGTACCAAGTGCACTGCCCGCTGCAATGCAGTCTGCCTCTCAAGCAGGTTAGTGTGAAAAACATGGAAAGCCACCCTTCAGAGAGGGACAGTGTGAGAACGTCTTGGGAGAACAATGGGCCGAAGTGGCTGTTTGTGGATGAATGGTTTCTGATGACTTGAGCTCCGGAACAGCATAAATATTTTTCACATTCCAAGTGTAGGCAAATGACAGATTATTTGACTATTAAAACCTTGGCTGTGGAAATATACTCTACATCCAGATTACACTTGACATGCCCAGCAGGATGTTTAAGGGCAAATCCAAATTCAGGTACAACTTTGATAACAACTGTGTGGAGATAGACATGACTGAATGTAGAAAGAGGCCTCCCTTTTTAAAAGTGCAGGGTATTTTATTCTATTCTATCTATCTATCTACTTAGTTCTAGATGGACAATGAATTTGTTTCTTATTGCTTCCAAATATGACTATATAAATAAGTCAGTATGCTTCAATATTTATTCAAGCAGTATTTATTATTTTCAAAATAATAAACAAAGAGAAAGAACCTGAAGGTATGATTACTGAATCGAGAGGATAGAAGAGACATCAAAATATGCATCTCTTACACTGACAATGTCAGATCTGTCTAAGCTCAGACTGAGCTGTCCGTATCTAAACTCTCCATAAATACCTTTGCTGACAAAGATTCTAGTCTCCCTCAGTAGCTGTTTAGAGTAGTTCATTATCTGTATAAAATGTTTTCTTCTAATCACAGCTCATCGCCTTAATTGCAAGTTAAATTACTTTTTCTCCTATTCTGTGCAGACGTGGAATATAGTTGTCCACCATTTCTCTTTACCTTCTGTCAGAAACATGCTGTTGTGTCCCACATTTGTCTTGTCTTTCTGATAGGTTGTATTTTCAGACCTTTCACAATCCTGTCACTTTTTTCTAGACTGTCCAATTTGCTTACATCCTTAAAATGTGATACCCAAAACTGGACACAAGCTTGAGCTTGGCTGATTTACCACTGGGGAGCACAGCAGAATAATTGCATCTCATCTCTTCCACAGCATTCCTGTTAACATTTCCCTAAGTGAGGTCTGCCTGTTTTTATTTGCATTTTTTGTTTTGGTTTTTTTTTGGTTTTTTTTTTTTTTGCAATGGAATTGCATTAACCTACAATTGGCTGTAGTGGCTTAGGCCAAAAGTCCGCCCAGTTTATGTTCTGTCTCTGACAGTGACCGTTAGAGGATGCTTAGGGAAGAGTTTAAGGTGAGGCAGATGTAAAGCGATGCATCCTTTGGTCTATGACTGTACATCTTCTGGCAGTCTCCAGCTGTGGGGCTTTCTCAGCTGCAGACTGCTTAATAACCAGTGGCAGATTTAATTCTGGGATCTTACTTGATTGGTTTTTGAAACCCATTTGTAATTTTGTTACCTGCTGCACTTTGCAGCAGTTTCATAAATGTAAACTGTGTGAAGAAGTTCTTTTCTTCTTTGCGTTCTATAATTTGTGCTACGGCTTATTCAGAAATACCTGTAACTTCTGTAATTTCTCTTTTTTTGTGTGTATAGATGCAAAGCTGGTTACTCAGTTTTGTACTTGTTTGTTTGTCCCTTTTGAATTCAATGTCACTGATTTTGGACTTTATTTTCCAACTCATTAGGATCTTCTAATTCTAATCCTGTCCTTCTAGGCATCATCCACCCTTGCCAGTTTTGTCACAGATTTTTACATTCTACGCTGTCATTCACATAACAAATGACAGTAATGAGGTTATCTAAGTCCATGGCAGACCGCAGTGGGGATTCTGTTTGACAGCTACTATTTTACTGGAGCATTCAGATCGGTTTGGTACCCACCTCAGATAACTGCATGTAAACCTTTTTAGTGTAGCTTGGAAGAGTTCCATGTGGAGTAATGCCAAAAGCCCTGCGAGTCAGATGCATCTTCACAAGGGCATTTGGAGAGGAGGGCAGCTGCTAAGGTTTTGAGGTTTTGTGGTTTTAATGATTGAGAACAAGTGGACTTGGTACTTCATTCAGTTCTTGGCCATTACTTTATTGTGCAAACAATAAAATGTTTCAAAGCCAGAAGGAGAATCGCTGAAGAACTGCTATAATGTTCACCACGTTCATCCTTGTCCTAAAAGCATACACAAGTTGCAGGTTACTGTGTACAATGTTCAGTAGTTTTTCAGTACAGCCAATTGTCTTTAAATCTGGATAACTGTGAACATTTCAACTTAAAGGAAAACATAGCATTCATGTTTAAATGCAAAATTTAAGCTTGCCAGTTTTCCAGCTTCAAAATGTTTACAAATAATCCCAGTGAAAGGGTGTATTGATTGCAATACACTTATATAAATAAGTAAAGACTTCCTACTAATGAAAAGATGTTTTCTTTAACAGGCAGCCCTTTTGGTTTGAAAAATGCATCAAATCTTCGGCCCTTAAATCTTCTACAGGTAATTGATACACATGGACACAAACCTTTCTTATATTTCTATAGACTCGTGCTCAGTGCTGTTTACTATATTTAGCCCACACGAATCTTTGAAGCCAGTTGATTGGATAAATCATGTACTGCAATTGTTAATTGATTTTTTTTAAGACATTCAAACTGGAGGGAAAAAGTTATTTCCATAAAGATGTCAGGTGGAAATTATGTTCTCAGCTCACAACAAAGCAGCTAGTTTTCAATGGCAGTGTAGAAGTGCTGACATTTGAATTCAAGAGATTAATCCAAAAATACCGTGTTAGAGATTTTATTGCAAATCATTTTTTCTTTAAACTAATGTTATGTTTACATGAGAAGCAAAAAACAGTACAGTAAAATCAGTCAGGGTTATGCATATAAGGCCTAAAAGTGGACCTGAACATGCACAGATAGGTGCAGTGTGGACTTTAAAGAGCTGCTGGCGATGAAAGTAAGATTTGATGTGGGATAGGCAATTAGAAAGGTCTGTAAATATTTTATTTCCTTTAAGCATACGTACAGGTAGAAACACAAGCAAAAGGTGCTTATTATGTCTGACCTCCGTTTTGGGGCAGAACAGGGTGTAATTTCTGGATATTCAAATAACTGCAGAGGTTCAAAATGCCACAAAGGCTGGATGTGGCAGCCTGGTTTAGTGGTTGGCAACCCTGCACACACAGCAGTGGGGTTGAAACTAGATGATCATTATGAACCTTTTCAAACCAAGCCATTTTGTGATTCTATGAAATGTTGCACCCCATGGTACCCAAAAAATGGGTACCGGTAGGAGATCATGGGCAGCAGTACCTACTTCATTCTGCCACTCCCATACACACTGCAGAGCTGTGGGAAGGGCACAGCACAGGAGGCAGATATGCCAGAATAGAGCGCTTCTACAAAATTAAGTGCTCGTATTTATGTGAGTCCAAACTGAATTATACCCTTTCACACATGAGAGGAAATGGCCTCAAGTTGCACCAGGTGAAATTTATGTTGAATATCAGGAAAAACTGGGTTGTAAAGCACTGGAATAGGCTCCCCATTGAGTCACCATCCCTGGATGTGTTTAAAAACCATTTGGATGTGGTGCTCAGGAACATGATATAGTGGACAGTTGTTAAGAGTTAGGGTTGTATGGTCAGGTTGTGGTTGGACTCAATGGTCTTTAAGGTCTTTTCCAACCTGAGTGATTCTATGATTCTATGAGACTTCCTCACGAACAACAGTTGTAAACCAATCAATTTTAAAGATTATTTTTTTAATTCTCCAAGGAGTACATCATTATCAATGTTGTGTTCATCCTAGGACAGGGGGAAACACAGCAGTTTGATTGAATTATGTAAGTCTAAAATTGCAGTGGAAACTGATCAGTCTTCAAAGTGACAGATTTTGACTGGTTGGTACTGCCTGTGTCTAAAAATATTACAAGCACCAGTACAGCAATTTGGGAAAAGTAGCTGCTCTGCTTTTACGCTTCTGAGAATTACATTTGTCTTCCCAGATATGCAGGACTTCTGTACACAGAATTCTCTGTGGTTACACAGCTCAGTTTTTCGTAATGTTCATTGTGCTGCTGTAGACTGTTCATAAGTGACTCTTTAAAATGGTTTCACGGTGTATAACTCCCTGCATCTCAGGCCTCATTCTGGAATGTGTGTCCGTTTAATGGGAGACTTTGAGATTTATTCTCAGAATCCAAACATCAGTTACTTTTTGAGTTTCTAAAAAATCCTGCGAGCTCGTTCTCTTGGTTTTTATTTTCTAGATATTGAACATTAAGGGCATTCATACAAAGGCTGATTTGAGCCTAGACCTTCCTATGACAGAAAGTTCTTTTGCAGAAGATCAGTCTCTCTGCATTGGCTAACTTGCCCTGAGGAACTGGTTTTTTTACCACACCTTACAGTTTAGAGCTAGGGGTCACGAAGCGAGAATGAGCTACTTTGTATACTAAATGCCACAGTTTTTACTAAGGACAGGAAGGGATGTGTTCACAGTGCTATGAAGCAATTGCTTAGTGGAAAAAAAACTTTGGCTCAAAAAAAACAAAAATTTTCTGTGCTGCCAATAGAATGCATACACAATTCTTAGGTTTTTTCTTCCTGGTGTTGGTTCTGTGACTTTGTAAGTCTTCTTTGTGGTCTTCAGTGAGATTATGATGCATGTCTCAGTGTTCAGTCTTTTGGTCCAATTTACCCAAATCTTAGTGGCATTATTTCATATGGTCATTCAAAAGAATTGATGGAAAGGCACCAGCTCAAAAACCGGTGGAGTTTTTTTCCTCTTTAAGACATTAGCCATGCAGTTTCTGTAAGTCAGATGTGTAATACATACTTTATTTTCCTACCTCTTGAATAAATGCATAATTTAAGTTCTAGAAAAGTGTGTGATGCAGCACCCTTTCACATCAGTAGACACTGAATCAGGTTCCAGTAATTCCATTTGTGTGATTAATGTCAGAGCTACTTTGTTTAGAAAAAAAAACTTCAAAAGCAGTATTGGTATTTATCACGAAGTTGAGGCACATGTCACACAGTTTAATGTTTTTATGCTTACACTGTTTTGATTATGATTAGGATCTTTTGCATATAGATGGCGTCAGGTGTCCCCTGAAGGCTTTGGGCTAGAGAGGAGACATGATACCATTACAACCATAAACTGTAATCTCTGCTGCCTGACAGCAGGGAAGCTGCCTATCTGCATGGGGCTTCTGCTGGGCAATGAGCATAATGCCATTTCTCCCACACAGCTGTTTGGGGGCATTACCATCTGTTTGTTATGCTTCGGTAGCAACTCCGGTATAGTTTGTATATGAATGCACCGTGATAGGTAGAATTAAATGTTTTCAGGTAGCACTTCAAAAGATTGTCTTCACACTGGCTTTATTTACTTATTTGTACTAAAGTTTGGTAATAAGGATCAAGCTTTTCATTTTTGCTAGGGGTCTGACCAAGGTCCATCAAATCAAGATCAGGCATTGTCTGCCCAACAAGCTGCTGTCATTAACCTGACGGGAGTAGGGAATTTCATGCAACCTCAAGCCACAGGTATGTGCTTGCTGAGCCTCCTTTTGTATCTGTGTAAATTGATAAATTCACACTGAAATGAAGTTTGGTCTTTCTGATTTAAGAACAACACATTATGTATTATGAGCATATGAATTGTACAAGAAATATTTGACTTTTAAAGCATGCACTTCTCTGCTTTGTTCGGCAGCTAAGTGTTGTAAATTTATTATATCGCTGTAACATTTTATCTGAAAACAAGATACAGGAAAATTCCATGCCAGACTTCATTGAGGAATGCTTAACTGTGTGCTGAACATCTAGTATAATAAACCTCTTTGTGTCTCCACAAGCACTTCATAATCTAATTATGTTCTAACTAACCAAGTATGTATATCACATATATTCTAATCTGTACTGTTTCCAGTTTTACTCAGACTAATTCTGTTGACTCTCCTTTTCTGTTACATTCTTCCTATGCCTTCCTTTCCCTACCCTGATAAACTTGACCTGACCTCTTTGACCTGCCTGCTTTCCCCTTCTCCTTTCTTAGTGTTGTCTCAGCTTGGCTCTGCCATGAACAGACCTGGGCAAAGCCTTCCTCAGCAGAGACTCCAGCTCTCTTCTGCCTTACAACAGCAACAACAACAAGCCTTGCAGCAGCAGCAGCAACAGATACAAGTAATCCAGCAACTTCACTCTGTTTAAGAAAAGAAAACAATAATACAGTTCTTAGCTCCAAATTCAAAAATCTTGTTTTCTGTTTTGTTTTTCTTTTTGACTGTCATTATGGTCTTACAAAGAAACAAACCTCTGAATTTTGGCAAGTGATCGTGATCAGACTTGAAATCTGTGATTCTCTCAGCTTGGAGCACTGAATTTATTTTTATTCATTTAAGCCATCCACCTTCCCAATTTGATAACATTCAAGGAGTGCTTGTGGCACATTACTAAATAAACTGCCAGGTGCCATTAGGATTCCAAACCAACAAAACTGTAAGCACCTGCAAGTTCAAATGTAGCGCAGCTATAGGCAGCATGCGGAAATGGCTACGGCAAAGCATTCCTTCAGTATCATCATTCATATAGTCTTTGAAAATATTAAAATACTTCTGCACAGTCTCCTTGTGAGGTACATAGAAAATAATACATGCATGGAAAATGCATTATGCTAAAAGAGTGTCACCAAATGTTTCCTGAAGTTGCTGAGTTACTGCAGTGGATAGAAAGGGCAAAGAAGTAGCTGTCTGAGAATACGTGTAAAACATGAGACATGCCCTCAGGCTTCTGTGCCACTGGTGCTGCTTGACTGTACTCATTGCTCCCCTCTACATGATATGTTTCTTTTGTTCACCCAGCGCTTCCTCTGTTTTTGTTTTCCCCCCTCCCACCACCTTACTGTCATTCTTTCTGATGTGAACCACAGTTTTGTAGCTAACACTAACAAGCTTTTTCTCCTCCTCCTTTGTGGCAGCAGTTGCGATTCTTGCAGCATCAAATGGCTATGGCAGCAGCAGCAGCACAAGCAGCTCATCTACGACATCAGCAGCATTCAGGCAGCCACTCAAAAAGTAAAAGGAAAAGAGGCACACCTGCCCCTCCAAAATCCTGAGACTTGCTTTTTTTTTTTTCCTCAGTATAAAAATGATTTAAAGGTGTGGGTTTTTTTGGTTTTTTTTCCCCCTTTTTAAAAAGGATAAAGCTTAAAAACAAATCAGTGTTTTATAATGCTGTTGGGAAACTGAACTTTGGACATTACACTGAAAAAAGATGAACTTCTTGGAAGCCAACCCTACATAACCTGGTGACTTCATCAATAAAGCAGCTGGGGTCTGGCTTCCTTAAGTCACTTAATTTTTTAACAGAATGTTTTATCTTGTATTTTTTACCATTCAGCAGCATTGTACATAGTAAAAGGGTGAA
This sequence comes from Perdix hodgsoniae, assembly GCA_035772895.1. Classification (NCBI taxonomy): domain Eukaryota; kingdom Metazoa; phylum Chordata; class Aves; order Galliformes; family Phasianidae; genus Perdix; species Perdix hodgsoniae. Next base: position 7,985,120 of record JAPSGF010000008.1, read on the forward strand.
AAACATTTTAGAAGAAAATGAACTTTGTAAATGTAGTATTAGTATTTGTTTATTTAGTATAAAAAGGTTTGTGAACACCGTAACAAATACAATTTTTATAAATCCACTTTTGAAAAGATCTTTTTGTTCACTTGGGCTTTATACTTTTTATGACCTTGTCTATCAGCTTCTTTACTTCTTTGTGTCTTGTAATGGCTCTGCTGATACAGTCCTGAAGCTTGGCTCCTGTCAGAGGACTTCCACCTAAGAATTGGGACCAAAAAAAAAAAAAAAATGGTTTTTCAGTTGTACTTCAGTTACATATCCCTAATTGTAGTTTCCAAATCAAAGTATTAATCTAGTAATTCTCCCAACCAGCAGTTTTCACCTGGGGAGTTATACAGCTTCCCCAACTATAACCTCAAGCACAGGAAAGAAACATTAGGGCTAAAATGTAGGCATGTTCAGAATCTGCCTTTTGCTATACAAAGGACCAATTATGACTTTTTAACATCAGTCGTGCTGCCTCCTTCAAGATGGATTTTAAGAGTAAGTGGTTCAATCAGTACTTAAGGAATCTGTCATCATAAAGGGCCCACATTTTACAAAGAAATGCAGGTACATAACATATAGGTCAAGAAAAGACCACCCTCTTCTTTAGTTCTTGTGTGATAAGCTTGGAAGTACCTGGTTTGTGGACAGAACAAAGTCTGTCATCTTCATCTGTGACAACAGTCACTGTTCCAGTTGCTAAGTCTTCTTCTTCAGCAGTCGGGTCAACAATGAGTAATGTGCTTTTGAAAGAAAAACACACACAGGCATTAGTATGTGATGTACCATAAATATCTGCAAAAAAATGTTACTAATTAATTTTAATGTAGTCTTACAAAATACTTCTAGACTGATGTAGTGCTCAAGCTTATCTATTTTCTTATCGCACTGTACCAACTGAAAAAAAAAAAAAAAGGATGTATGTCTGTTAAAATATTAACTGTTAGAATGCATCTTTGTGCAAGTTTCAGAGAAGCCCAACAACCAACAACCAAAGTTCAGCCTTTGTTATTTTTTTTAAAGGAGAAAACTAACACTACACAAGAAAAACCTGCAAAAACCACCACCAGCATTACTAACGTTTAGCTGCACCCATAGCACACAATCTAAAAATACTGAAGTGCATGTATCTCAACAAGAAAGACTGTATGTGAAGTTTTCATGAAATCTGAAACACTGGCACAGCTGCCCAGAGAAGCTGTGGGTGCCCCATCTCTGGAGGCACTCAAGGCCAGGTTGGATGGGGCCCTGGGCAGCCTGAGCTGGTGAGGAGCAATTACCATAGCAGGGGATTGGGTGGGCTTTAAGGTCCCTTCCAACCCAAACCATTCTATGATCCCATAAACATTCTGTAGAAAAGTAAGTCAGAATTCAGAAACACACACACATGCTTATTTAAGAAAGTAAGACTTCCTAAACAACTTGATGCAACACTCATTTTTAGTGAAGTAAACAAAGACCAAACTGAAAATTTTCTTCCAGAGGCTATTTTTGGTCAACTGGGAAATAAGTGATTTATGTGCAAATAATAACCTCCTGGCAACTGTCTCCCTGTCACGTTATCCCAATTCCTTCACTTTCAGTCTACATCAAACTTCAAGTTCAAGAACCAATATTTAAGCCATTAATAAAAACATTCTAAGTTATTGAGAGTTTTCTACTTTAAGTTTGGTAGTCATTTGGATGACATTTCAAGTTTAGCACTCCCCTCACTCCATCTCATGTACTGTAAACCTCTATTAAGCACTTAATCAATTTTGTAGCACAGTAAATAGTAGTTGTGGTTTTCTGTGTTTATTCTATGGAGCAAAAGAACACATACTGAACAGACTATAGAAGAGCCAGTAAATAATTTCAGGTGAGCAATCAAGTTATCGCATGTGATTACTCTGATCTCTCAGATCCTTACCTACAGGAACAAGGACTTAAGAATGCTGGTCATATTTCAAGTTGGGTAAATATGTTTCCATTATCAAGAGATTTTGTTCTAACTGGACCGATATTTTGTATTTCCTCTGTTGACAAATACTTGATATAAGCTGTTCAAAAATTAACATCTTTTATATCAGTTATGTATACACACTTTTAAAAGATTCAGTGTTCCTAGAATTCTTTTGTCTCAAAGATACTGCATAAACATACAACATCTATTCCAGAAACTTCAATCCTAGACTACTTTCAAGCTTGTCTTAGGCTGGGAAACCATTCTGCTTTCAGTGACAGGAAGAAGGACAGACTGTTTCATTCTGCTGCATACTCATTTGTAACAGAACTACAGATCAGCAGGACAGGCCTTGAAGCAAAAGCAAGAGGAACAGGCCTGCCCGACTGTTCTTCACTAGCAGAAGTGGATGAGACATGCAGAACTGTCATCCTAAGCACCTTCTGGTTTTCACTACTTCCTTTAAATACTAAGCAGTTTTTTAAGTACAAAACAGTTACAGACTTACTCATCAAATATAGCAAACGATGTGGCAACTGGATGCTTTCTGATAACCAAGGGATTCTTCTGCTTTAAATTAACTTCGGACAAACCAGTTTCTTCATTTATAGTAACAGATGGCAGTTGTACTGAAGAAATGAAAGCACTGCATTGGTACGATATTGAGCATTGCTGTTTTCAGTAGGCCTAGAGATATCCAAGGCTATTGAAATAGTTCAGCTGTTCTATTACCATATTGGTAAGCCACTGAAAACAGATGAGAATAGAGTTGTGGCTACATTACTGGTGCTCCTGTACAAAGTATTTTTTAAACTCAAGGAAAGTGTTCAACTTAGAACTACCTGGTCAAGTAAGTATATAATATTCTTCATTACACAGAAGCATTTTCTGCTTCCAAATACCATACACTCACAATATCTTTAACAAAAAGCATTTTTCCCCCCCAAAAAGCCTGCTGGACATATAGATATTCCATAAATCTAGAAAAAAAAAAACAAAAAACCAATCTGATCACCAGGTAGCTCTTTGCCAACCCATACAATGTTGGAGACAGAGAAATCATGAGCAAAGTAGCTATAGGAATTCAAAGGCATGCAGGTCACACTAAGAAAGCGAGCCTTACTGTAAGCTTCTCTTTATGCTGTTCCTACATGTGTGTTTAACCCACATCTTGTGGGGATCAATCCATACACTGCCTGCATGAAAACACTTAATTCAAACTATAGTGCATTAAGCTTGGAATATTCTGTTCTGCCAAATAAGAAAGCCCCCAACTTACTCTGCCTACACAAAATCGATGAACAAGGGAAGATGAACAAGGTAAGACATTTAAATTAGTGACCATTTCTGCCAGCAGCAGTAGTCAGAGTGTGTTTTACTCCACAAAAGACTTACCGTTTTTCAGTGCTGCTAACAAAGCAAATGTACTGGCATCCAAGATGTTCCCATCGTAGTCCAGACATATGATATCACAGTATAACACCCAAGCAAGCTACCAAAAAAGATTTGCACATGTGAGGTATTACAGCAGCTAAATAAATAGTGCAATATCTAAGAAAACTGGCCACATGAATAAATATACTTTCTCACATGAGAAAGAAATCTTTGCACTTTAAACATAAATCAAGCTATGCTGCCTAAAAGAAAAAGCCACCAAAATCTATAACCCCCATAGTTTCTTTAAAGTTGTAACGCTCTGAACTTGCTAATATGATCCTCTTCATTTGGAGACAGAACTTACCTTGCCATCTGCAATACACAGATCTTCTTTTGCTATGATCTGCGAACTAAAATAAAATGAGTGTAAAAAAGGGAATAGAAACTCATCCTACAGTTTTCTTGTATTTTAAACGCAGCACAGTGGCTCTTACTTTTCAATCACATCTGCAATGAACTGGCTTGCTGCTTGAGCCTCTTCACCAGGAGGTCCAGAGCGAAACCTCGTTGAGCAGAGAGATGGCAATTCTACATTTGGAACTAGGGAGCAAAGATCATTAGTTGTAAACTAATGGAAAATCATAAACAGAAATAGGACAATATGTACTTCTAATACCATTTTATATATTTGAAACGAAAGGTAAAATCAAGACTTTTTCAGTCAAGCCTTCCTACCTCTCCCCTCATAAAAGAAATCCAATATGGCTTTGTAGTAAATGACTTCTACAAGTCTGTACTTGGAAATACATAGTCCATTGAAAAGCCAATACTGACACATACCATTTTCCACTTGCATTCCTGCTATGAATATCATGACCACATACAAACTCTTCCATAAGTGTTAAGCATTCTTAATTAGATCATGAAACAAAACCATATTTGTTCCACTGCCTGGCTTTACTGGTATGCTGTCTGTTCTTCTTCAACTGTTAAAACTTGATGCTTTTGATTGTGTGTGTGGGGGGGGGGGGGGGGGAAAACCTGAGACCAGAATCAAGTGCACTGCAAACAACATACTTTGCATAAGATCTCAGTTCCACAGAGTTAAAAATCATACAGGAATGCAGATGTACTTTGATTTCTACAGTTCCCTGAGAAATAAGTAGATTTTAGTTCACTTTTCACAAGAAGCACTTTTTGTCTGCTGAGACTTCAAGAAAAAAAGATGCATGCATTTGCACAGCCTTATTTCAGAGATGAACTACCTCCCTCCTCCTAACAGTGGAGGCTTATTTTCAATCTTGGCTGGAACCAGGAATGAAAAGATATCTTTGCATGGAAAACTCACAAGCAGAGCAGGGGAGTTCTGAAATTTCAGAAGCAACACTTCCTGAATGCCAATTTGGAAACTGATTTCAGGGAAGGTAATACATTCTAGCCATTTTCTTTCTCTTAAGAGGCCTTCACAGCACACTCAATCTGTCTCATGATTACAGCCCTTTAGATGAAGGGAAAAGATCTGAATGATACCAAAATCTTACCAATATATCCCTTATTAGCAGAATCTACTGCAGGCGCAGCAAGCTCCTGGAATTAAAAAGGTAAAAATAAAGAGCTGAATTCTGTTCAAAAAGATTTTCCTGCTATTTTGTTTATGAAGTATCATTTTCTTGCCAGTTACTATTACAATTAGACTTAAAAGAACTATTTTTAATGAGTTGGTTGCAAGTTAATAGGTAGCAAACTGTCTCTAATTTACCTATGGGAAAACTTCTCACTGCAGGGGTGTGATGTGATTTGTCTCAAAGTTCATGGCAGGCCACCAGCAGAGCTGAGCCAACAGGGCATTCAACAGCTCAGCCAGCTATTCACCAGCCCACTTACGGATCAATCATCAGGAACTCACCAATTATTGTTTGTCATTTCTGAAGAAAAGCTCTTATATCCTTGTGTTATATCTTTGTGTATATACACACATCACAAAAACAAACATTCTCTGAATGTATAAGTCACACTGGACAACTAAATAATTATTATTTAGGTTTGAAGTAACTCAAGTGAAAGACTGTAATTCTGCCTGACTGGTATGTTATTGTAAATCTGTGGGAGAGGCATTCTACAAATGAATGTACAAACTCAGCTAACAGACAAGTTAAGATAAAAAACAACCATACCGCTTTCACTCCACAAATTACTGTAGTATTTCCCAATTTCACCAAGGCAGAACCATCTGCAGTTGTAATTGAACCTGAAGAGAGAAATTGCTTTTTAGTAAGATCTGTTCTTTTTCATCCAAAGGGCCTTAACTTCCACCTTTACAGTGTTTATTCTCTATTATTCTAAACCAAACAGTCTCAGCAAAGTCTTGATGGACCCAAGATGGAAACTGAGCTTCCCTTTCTAACAGTCAAAATACTGGATTACTAGCAGTCCTAAAATTCAAGCTAAGAATTGCTGAATCCATTATCCAAAATATATTTCTGGTATTTTCCCCCAAAATGTTACCAAATAAGTCTGCTTCATTATCTTGATCCAGTTTTCACATGATCACCATATTATTTTTGGCTCATTAATACAAATCTGAACTAAAAATATCTCTTAAATTAAAAGCACTCAGCGTTCTACTACAAGAAAATGTATCTCTTACCACACAAACAGGTAAAACAACAACAAAAAAAAAAACAGCTCTGAATGCCACAATCCTACTAGTGGAAAACTTTCAAACCACTAATCAAGGATGGTGATGACAAGATCACCTTCTGACTGGCTTACAGCAAGACCTCATGAAAAGGCAACGTTAGACAAAGGAAAAAACCTGCAGTGTCAGTTTGAGCAATGATCAGCAGCTATTCCATGGCAGTTTAATGCTAATCAGCACAATGCTTTTAGAAAGTGATGTCCAAGAAAGGCAGGTAAGGTCTCTGCTCACTGCCTAGAGTTATCTTGCCTCTACTTGAGACAGATGCTCATCAGGCTTTGCATAAAACAGAAGAAGGGAGAGCTCATCTCTGTCAAGGTGATAGGCACTGCCTGTTCACTCCTCAGTGTTGACACAGACGCTGCTTTCAGCATCTACAGTGTGAGCTGCTCACCTTTTAAACAGACAACCTCCCAAGACCCCCTAAATAATGCTTTGCACACCAGCCCAGGAGCAGCACTGAATAGATGTGAGCATGCTGTTATCTTTAATGCTCGTTGGAACTACAAATAAAAATGCTCCCTCTCGTTTCAAAATGTGAGCACCATGAAGACTGATCAGCAAATCATTTAGTGTACTGGCTATTGTGAGATTAATATTACTCCCATTGTTATCCTTATTCATAGAATTGTTAAAAGTTGAAGAAAATGACTAAGATCATCTAGTCCAACTGTCAACCCATCACCACTAAGCCACGTCCCTAAATAGAACTGTAGAATCATTAAAGACATCCCAAAAAAGTACTTACCTATGTTGACAGTGGTTGCTCGGAATTCACCTAACTCCCTCCCATCAGGTCGACAGTTCTCTTTCTAAACAAAATTTACAGAGGTCAAATTAGAAAACATTTGATTAAATAACACACCAAACACAGCATATTATATCAGAGAACAGAACAATGCATTTATCAAAGGAAAAAATAAAGCATTCTTTTTCTTTGAGTAGAAATATAGCTACAAAATTGTTAGGGCAAGCTCGATCTTATTCCGACTCATTTTTCTATCAAGTGATAAGCAGTTTGGGTTTGTAGATCACCATATTTTTTTATTTAATTTATTGAGAAGATTAATATAATGGATTCATTGGCTGTCTCAAGGATTCAGGCTAGATTCAGAAAACCATCCAGAAATGGATACTCCATTGATGACTTAAAATGAGAGTTTTTACCTGTCTACAACTCCCTTACTTACTCTCACCCAGCAGTTCTGACAATGAAGGTTAGAGTGAGTCAGACCAAACATAACACCTGTAAATACTGCCAAGTCAGACACTGTACAACAAAACCTGAACCTTAAATTAAAGGCAGCATCAATTCATTTTCATATTAGAGATGGACTACTATTCATCATAAGTTCAAGCTTCTCAAAAATCAGAGACTTTTGGTTCAATTACAAGAACTGTAGTAATACTGTACTCATTTCCAAGTCGAGACTATTTCAGTAATGTGCAGATTGCATGACAGAAAGTTATCAAATTTCCTTCACAGTTATGGTGAGCAGTCAGTAGCAATCTTTGCTATTAGCATTTAGCAGTATCTGAGAGCCCTTTTTAAAAGAGACACAGAGCCAAAAAAAGAGATCTGAGAGCCAAAGAGACACAGTATTTGCTCACCTGCAGTAAAACAGGAACACAACCACAAGCAGGAGGAAAAACAACTTCTGAGGTTCATGACCATTTTTCCCCAATTTGACAAGGTTTATGTCTTTCCCTCACAGCTTCAGGTTTTCACGCAGACAAGAAAGACACAGAGGCCAGAGAAGGGCAACAAAGCTATGAAGGGTCTGGAGCACAAGTCTGATGGGGAGCATCTGAGGGAGCTGGGGTTGTTCAGTGTGGAGAAAAGAAGGCTCAGGGGAGACTTCACTGCTCCCACAACTGTCTGAAAGGAGGTTGTGGCGAGGTGGGGGTCAGCCTCTCCTTACAGAAAGCAGGACGAGAGGGGATGGCCTTACGCTGCTCCAGAGGGGTTCAGGTTGGGTAGCAGGACATCTTTTACTCAGAAAGAGCACTGAGGTGCCAGAAAGGGGCTGCCTGGGAGTGGTGCAGCCACCGCCCCCAGAGGTGCTCAAGAAACGTGTGGAGACATTCAAGGCACTGAGGGGCGGACGTGGTCCGCACGCCTGCAAATGAAAGCTGCCAACATCGATGTACAACACGCACATCATCTTTCACTCACTCACCAAAAATCTTCTGTAATACTCCAGCGGTTCCACCGTTCTAAAACAGAGAGAAAAAGGGGGGTTCACGTGCAAGCTCCAAAAGAGAGCGCAGGAGGGAGAAGCAAGCCGGAAGCCTTCAGCACCACATCACTGACGTGATGTGAGAACCAAGGCGAGCAGCAAAGCCGCTCAGCAGCGCGGTCCCTGAAAGACCAGGCAGCTCCCGGCCCCAGGGCGCGCTGCTGCCGCTTTTAACCCGCGGGTTGACCCCGTCACCGACGAACCCCGCACCGGCGGCTTCCAGAGGAGAAGCCCCGCGCTGGCCACGCCGCCCCCCCCCAAAGCGGCGCGGCTCCGTCCCGGCGCGGGGATGGGGATCCCCCCGACTCACTTGAAAGCCGTCGCCATGGCGGCACCGCCGTCCTTTGCGGCCGCGGTTCCGGAGCTGCGCGGCGGCCCGGCCCGGAAGCCCGAGGTGGAGGCGGGGAAACGGCGGCTTCCGCATCGCTGGAGCCGCGGCTCCTTGCCGCCGCCCGGCTATGGCGTTGGCGCTGCCCCTGTCCCTGCCCGAGCTCGGCGCGGTGCTGGCGGCCCTGGCCGCCCTCCTCGTGCTCCTGGTGAGAGCCGCGGCCGTCCCGCGTGGGGGGGCGAGGGCCGCCCTGGGTCCCGTTGGCCGAGGGACCGGTTGGCCGTGACGGTCCGAGGTGCTGTGGGAGGAAGGAGTTCGCGCCGCGCCCGTGGGGAGACCCGCCTCTGTGCCCGGGGCTGCTGAGCCGCGTCGTGCGGTGGCAGCCGCCGCGCGAGAGGGTCGCGGCCCTCTGTGGTGCAGTCTGTGCGCTGGAGCGGGTTGGTCAGAGAGGCGGTGGGTTCCCGGCTCTTGGAAGCATCCCTGGTCGGGCTGGTTCATGCTCTGAGCACCCGGACCTGGCTGGTCGTTGCAGGAGGTTGGGCTAGATGACCCTTTCAGCCCAAGCACCCTATAACTCAGTGATAAAATCTACTGGTGATCTGTCCTCTTACCAGAACATCTTCAGTTGCCCCTCGTGGTGCGGTCAGCACTTAGATAAACCTTTAACACGATGCTGGTAGGTAAACTCAGGAGGAAGTTTTCCACCCAGAGGGTGGTGACGCACTGGAACAGGTTGCCCAAGGAGGCTGTGGATGCCCCATCCCTGGAGGCATTCAGGGCCAGGCTGGGTGTGGCTCTGGGCAGCCTGGCCTGGTGGTTGGTGACCCTGCACATAGCAGGGGGGTGAAACTCGATGATCACTGTGGTCCTTTTCAACTCAGGCCATTCTGTGATTCTGTTCTGTGATTCTATAAACAGAACTCAAAGGTTTTCTCTTCTTTTTCATTACAGGTCTGTATGATTGCTCACGTAACCGCAGTAAAAATGTCAACCCTCTCCCGACACACAGAAGAAAAATTCTTTGTCAGTGCTGAAGGCAGGAAAGAACCTGTACCGAGTATCCACGACCCCCCTGCAAAGGAACTCTCTGTTGTTGTGCCTTCATACAATGAGGAAGACCGGTGTAAGATTTGTCTTGTTTTGAGGGGGGGAAGAAAAGTGAAGCCTGTTGTTACTGTGATAATGCAGAGGTCGTTTTCTGTTGGCAGTAGTGTTTGACAGGCCAGATTATGGTCCTGTACATAGTTTCCAAAAAACTGACCAACTGTATTGAGTTTCAAAATGAAGATATTGTGTAATTTGATTTCTTATGCTAAAAATAGCATGGAACACTTGTAGCAATCGGCTTTATTTTAATAAATTGCAGCAGAAGGCTGCTTACTGCCCAGTAGTTGCTATAAGGCATGACATAGACACAGACTTCTAAAATTAATTAGAGAGCTTCCTACTCTGTAAGCAACAGCTGCAGTCTCAGACAAGCAAGGAAAAGGGTGATCTCTTGGCTCTCATTCTGCTGTTTGGTGTGGCCTTATTTATGAGGATGAAATACTAAAAAGTGAATGCTTTCCTATCTAATAGAAATCATTAAGCTCTAGAGCTGTACTTGTTGTCGATGTGTGGTAGCTGACATTATTCCTGTTCTTGGTTAGTGCAAGTACTGAGCTGTTCAGGATTCCATTGAGACGTGGACAGCAGGTACACCTGACCCTCTCACAGAATCACAGAATGGCTTGGGTTGGAAGGGACTTCAAGGATTGTGAATCTCCAACCCCCTTGCCACATGGAGGGCCATCAGTCTCCCCATTTAATACTAGACTAGGCTGTCCAGGGCCCCATCCAGCCTGGCCTTGAACACTTCTGGGGACGGGGCATTCACAACCTCTCTGGGCAGCCTGTTCCAGCACCTCACCACTCTCTCTGTAAAGAACTTTATCCTTTCTAGAGAAGAGTGCTTTCCTCAGTTCTGCTTCTCCATACGTTCTTCCAGTAAGCAAGGACTTCACACATTCCATGTGCTTTTTACTTAGTTATCTCTTTCTTTGTAGACAGAATAAACACTTGAACCAAAGGCAGCCATGAGGCTGAATATTTTCCTAACATGCAGATAAATCAGTTGCCTACTCTTTGGCATCATCATGGCTGACAGCCTTAGTAAGAGAGGACATAGTACTGACTGTCATTGGGAACTCCTCTTGATGTCCGTCGCTTTGCTTGAACAGGAGAAATCAGTGCTGATTTACGGCATCTGTCTTGGAGAATTTCATTTTTTTAGTATTTCATATCATTACCTAATTCAAAATGGAATATTGGTTCTTATCTTTAAAAGAAATGATTTTATGTCGTTGTGCATGTATGATTTTTTTCATTGCCTTTTTTGCATTCAGGAAGGACAGGGCTTTGAATCGCAGGTCCTAAACTTGTTCATTAGTGTTGTATGATTGAGGCAATTTGCTCATCTTACCTTCTGGTTGTTGTCAGCTTGGTTGTGCTGATGCTTTTTGGTGCCTTTTTTGTTTAGCCTGTTATAATCTACTAATTATCGTTTTTTTTATTTTTTTTTCCTCTAGTACCTCTTATGATGGATGAAGCTTTGGATTATCTAGAAAAAAGACAGGTATTTTAACTTTGCATTCAAAAAATGCTCTCTTTCTATGTGTTATATATAAGAAGTATGTGATCTATTAACTTTGTTATTTTGGTGTACGTTAAAGCAGTATCACAGCATCTTGGAAGTGAAACGTGTCTTATCAGTTCACTTTCTTTTGGATAGAATGCTGTAGGGCTTTTTTTTTAATTAAATTGAATGTGCTACTGTATGATGGGTGATATTTCTCCAAGACAGAGATGAGGATAAATGATACATTTAACATTCTAAACTACATATTGGTTGGTCCTAACTAGTTTTTAAACATTTTTTCTTCTTTAGGGTTGGTTATTTGAGTTAAGAAGATGTTTGGTTTTGTTTATCTGTTTTAGCAGTAATGTTGCTTTGAGCTTTCGTATTTTTATTATTTTTATTATCATTTTATAAATTAAATTGATTTTTCAGTTCTAAATAGTAGTTGAGAAAAAATATGGCAATCATTGTAATGGAAGAGGCATCAAATATGGCAAAATTATTTCAGTAGAATAACTATGTTAACAAATTTACTGTATAATATTGGAGGCTGTCTGCACACATGAATGAGTTGAAAGCTGCCAGACACAAAGAATGCTAATGCTTGAAAGGCCTACTGTGAACTTGAGAAATGGCATGCAATGCACTGTTTCTGTTTTTCTTTTTAAGAAACGAGACCCTTCCTTTACTTATGAAGTAATAGTGGTTGATGATGGTAGTAAAGATCGGACCACAGAGGTAAGGAAATAATCAGAGGTATGAGTTTTTACATTACAGTTTGGAAATATAATAATGATGTATTTTGGCACTTGAAATAATTGATTCAAATTCATATGTCTGAACGTTTTCTGTTATGGTCCTACATGCAGTATGAATATCACATATACATAAGCATACACATAATTATTTTTCAGATGCTCATATTCTTAATTGGCTGATGTGACAGACGCTTTCCTGCAGCTGAGACTCTAGAAGTTCTAATCCTAGCTTCAATAAACAACTTCTAAAGTATTCTTCACATGCAAAGTGATGTGAATGTGATCTTGAGGAAGCATAAGACCCCTTTTAAAGTACTTATACTTTGTTGATTGACAGGAGAGCTGACATTCTGTCTTTCTCTTTGCCATGTCTTTCATGACATTGTTCAATTAAAAATCCCAATGCCAGTAGCAGTGTTTCCCACATAGTTCTGTGTTCTTCTACTTCAATGAATGTTGACCTGCAATAACTGTTAGAGAAGAAGAGAGAAAAAAGCTCATGCTTTCTTTCCCCTGTAGCATGGAACAAAACCTGCACATCCCTGCAGTGTGAATGGGATTTTACATCACTGAATTTTTGTTTAAGACCACAGAGAGCAGCAAGACAAGTGAGAAGTAGGTAAAGACAAGTGAGAAATAGGTAGTAGTAGTAGAAAATCATTTTACTTTTGAATGTTTGTGTTAGTTTAAAAGGTCTGAAACAGTGTGGTATAAATTACATTAGGACTGGGAGTCTTCTGGTCTTCAGTGAATGGGGTTTAGAATTGCTTGGAGGAATATCCTTTGCTTCCTGAATATGAATGCCTCCTTCACACTTCTTGTGTTGACCATGAACTACTTCTTATTTTCCCAAACAGACTCCAGCAAACACTGGCTGTGTATTTGTTGAGACTGAAGTGATTATATCTCTGTGCTATTAAATGAAAACAAAGGAAAGGGTGAGCAATTGTAAACTTCTACCTGGAGTCTTTTTTCTGTTTTATGCTGTTCTTTTTGTATGTCTATCAGGTTGCAATGAAGTACTGCAAGAAATACGGAAGCGACAAAGTGCGAGTGCTTGCTTTGGTAAAAAATCGAGGGAAAGGAGGAGCAGTCAGGATGGTAATTGATACTTTCATCTCCTTCTCTGTCTGAACTACCTGTACCCAAATACACAGAAAATACAGCTGTGCTGATACACGTTTTGAATTCAATATAGTAACAAAATGACTCCTAGAAAGCTGAATACAAATTCCCTGAACTGAAGCAAAAACTCTTTACCACATAAACTTATTTTAGATTCTAGGAATGTAAAGTTCATATTCTTGTTCTTCTCAGAACAAGACTTTGCAGTATTGGGGGGGGGGGGGGAATACCCTCACAGATTAAAAGTTTGCAAATATTGTTTTCCGGGTTGCCCACAGAAGTTGTGGATGCCTCATCCCTGGAGGCATTCAAGGCCAGGCTGGATGTGGCTCTGAGCAGCCTGGTCTAGTGATTGGCAAGCCTGGACATAGCAGGGGAGTTGAAACTTGATGATCATTGTGGTCCTTTTCAACTCAGGCCATTCTGTGATTCTGTGATTCTATGAACATTCTTTTTTCTTTTTTTTTTTTTCTTTTTTTTTTAATAGAAAAGTACAGTGGAGTTTGTACTTTAAGCCCGCTGCTTGTCACCTATATTTCATAGTAGAACAGGCAGAATTTATGCTTCCACATACTAATATTTGCACATAGATCTTGTCATAAGATCACCCTATCCCTAAACATAAAATAGCTGTTACACATTTGGGGTTAAATTACACTGTACTCTTATGGAAAAGGATGGTATCATTTGTGAGCTATCAGAGCCTTTATGAGCTTAATGAGAAACTGTAAAATCTAAAGTTAGTTATGATTCCACTGGTATTTTTACTCATGCATACCATGTATGCAAATTTTAAGCTATATTTTTAGCATGTCCAGTTTCTCGGGTTTGTTTTATTGTTGTTTTTTTTTTCTTTTTAGAGAACATTAATATTTTATATATAGCAAATGGAGAAAGCATGATGTTGAGTCATTGAGTTATTTTTTAGTTATTCCAGAAGGAGGCTGACTGTGTATGTGATATAGTTTTGCAGTTCAGAGTGTAGAGTGAGGTCCCTTCATAACTTTTTAAGTCCAACATGCTCAGTTATGACAATACATTTGGCAAACCCTCTCCTATTTTTCTTGCCCTTCAATAAGCATCAAAGATCTCATTGTCAAGAATGTGGCAAAACAGGCTGCAAAACCTGCTGCATCATGGATGTTTTGCAGTGACACTGTATTACTTCTCAGAACTAATTTGAGATTGCCTCTTGAATTCTTTTGAAAGTAAGGTAGAAGAACATATAGCACTGCATCCTCCTTTCCATAGCTCAAATGACAAAGGAAAGCTGTCCAGTGCAGTGGTTACCACTGATTACTGCTTTGTGCTTCCCTGTGTAGCTGACTGTAGCAACATGTCTCACAATTTTAGTTGTAAAGCTTTTAGTTTGTAACCTTCTGTAGATAAGAGGGATCCTTAAGGTCCCATTTTTGTGCATTGTCTGTTGTTACGGGATGGTGTGCAGTATGGGAAGTTTCTAGGTGTTATTGCAATGTAAATGCAAGCACTGAATTGGAAGGTGTAGACTTTTATTGGCTGTTGTGATTGCAGGGTGTTCTTAGTTGTCGGGGGAAAAAAATTCTTATGGCTGATGCAGATGGAGCTACAAAATTTGCAGATATTGAAAAAGTGGAAGAAGGTCTAAAAAATCTCCAACCGTGGCCTGTGAGTATAAATTCTGTTTTTTCAGTTTAATACATACACATACAGATGGATTTTTATAATTCACTTTGAGTTGTTTGGAGTCCAGCTGAAGTTCTAGCTGTAAGTCTGAAAACGTTATGCTTTGAAGTTGTGAGAATGGGATGTCAGGAGGTAGCTTGCATGGAGCTCTTACCTCCTTTGCATTCACTGTGCCCATGAAATATGCAGCACGTTATGTTCTGCTCATCGTTCTCCCTATGAAGTTGTTACAGTCACTTTAATAAAAAGCATGTCTTCCTACTGACTTAAAAAATAACCTTTATTTTGCTTAGTATGTGTAGCATTTTGTTTTTATCCAATGTCATCTCGTATATCTAAGAATGCATCTTAATTTCACCCTACTTTCTAACTCTTTTTCAGAGTTGTTAGTTTAATGAGATTATTTGGGATACCTTTTATTGTAAATATAAATTCAAAAACTGTGAAACAAGATCTCCTCCCAGGATAGCCGTTGTCTTGTTGTGACCTGAAAGAACTGAGGTGTTGTGGTTTTTTTTCATTAGCTCAATGCTTAACCCAGAACAGAGGTGTATCTGGTGAGGTTTCCAAAAAGCAAGAAGTGGTGCTCAGCTGTTCAGTGGGAGCTCTTCTGGCTGCAGCTGTGTGACAGGTGGCAGCTCCCACTGTCCATCTGTGAGTGTAAGCATGCAGGGGCCACCGGGTGGCAGTGTTTCCCTCATTCTCCTCACAACCACGGCAGCTTCTGGGTCTCCAGCATCAATCCCATGTTCAAATACAGCAGGTTTGGGAGTTTTATAGTAGTTGTCTGAGTATAAATTTAAAAGTTCTGTTTTGATTGCCTCTTCTGATTTAATTTGAGATTATATTTGTGAGCAATACCATGGTAATTAATTTATTTGAAGATGCATCCGTGGAACAAGTATTGTTATCCTTTTCACAGTGCAAATTAAAGGGAAAACATACATTATAACCTTAGGTGCCTTGAAATGCTAAATGTTTATCTGTGCTGTTCACTACATTTCATAGAACGGTTTGGGTTGGAAGAGACCTTTAAGATCATCTAGTTCCAACCCCTTGCTATTGACAGGGACACCTCCCTCTAGACCAGGTTGCTCAAAGCCTCATCCAGCCTGGCCTGGAATGCTTCCACGGAGGGGGTATCCACAGCTTTGCTGGGCAACCTGTCTCACCACCCTCACAATAAATAATTTCTTCCTAGTATCAAGTTTCAATCTGCCCTCTTCCAGTTTAAAACTATTTTCCCTTGTTCTGTTGCTACATGCTCTTATTAAAAGTCCCTCCCCAGCTTTCCTGTAGGCTCCCTTCAGGAACTGGAAAGCCACTATAAGGTCCCCCCAGTGCCTTCTTTTCTCTAAGCTGAAGAGCCCCAACTTTCAGCCTGTCCTCATAAGAGAGGTGCTGCAGCCCTCTTATCATCTTTGTGGCCCTCTAGACCCACTCCAACAGCTCCATGTCCTTCCTTATGCTGGCAGCCACAGAACTGGATGCAGTACTCCAGGTGGGGTCTCACATGAGTGGAGCAGAGGGACAAAATCACCTCCCTCAACCTGCTGGTCATTCTTGATGTAACCCAGAATATGGTTGATCTTCTGGGCTGCAAGATCACACTGCTGGCTCATGTTGAGTCTTTCATCAACCAGCACTCCCTAATCCTGCTCCTCAGGGCTGCTGTCAAGCCGCTCTCCACCCAAGCTGTATCTGTGCTTGTGATTGCCCCAGCCCAGGTGCAGGACCTTGCACATTTATTGTATTTGTACTTGAGAGGAACAACGTAAATTAAATTGTTTATAGTTGATAGGTATGAATAAACTGCAGCAAGCTGTATGCACCATATACAATGTGTATTAGCCTTTAAATCATCTGCTAACTGTAGAAGAGATTTATTTTAAGCCTGGAAACCAGCAGTAGATAAAGTATGGCTACAGAAAGCAGAGAAGTGTATGGCTTTGAAGTTTTTATCGTACGGTCCTTATCACTCTTAAAGGTTTCATATAGAGTCTCAACAAGAGATTCCAGTGACTCAGAAAATGATAGTTTAACTAATAAGTCTTTAATGTGTATTCTTGTGCAGAACCAGATGGCTATTTCCTGTGGTTCTAGAGCTCATCTGGAAAAGGACTCAATAGCAAAGGTTTGTTTCCCTTTCCTCCTGTATACTAGTACTCAAATATTTCCATTATTTGATTCTGTTATACAGATTTTACAGTTAAATAAGCATCTGTAAGAGAGTGGGAGCTTAAAAATAAGAAATGCTGTGAGTAGATCTTGGGCTCCTTCACATTGCAAAGGATGTGCTCTACATGTCAGGCACCACCAGTTTTAAACTGGTTTCAGTTAGTGTTCCAGTTGAAGGATTTCATTTTCCTAGTTGAGAGCATATTAGAAGCAGAATTTAAATACCTGACAATCAATAGCTAGAGACCCTTTAAGTATGCTATTATTAGGAGATAAAGTTTTAGAGACAGGTCTGTAGAAGGTAACATTCTGTGACTGATGAGTTAAAGCTTCTACAGGAGTAGTCTCTGTGTGAATGTACATCTTCTGCCAGTACTGGTGCTGGAGTGCAGGGTGACTGATGAGCTCATTTTTACTGATTCTCTTCCAATGCAGGATCTTGTTGATCTACAAATCTTGAGATCTGTTCAAAATGAGTTAGGGATAATTAGCAATAAGCTGTTTGAAGGGTATCTTAATCAGTGGGAAAGTACTGTAATTTTTCTGTATTACTCATAGTGAAATTTTTGAGTTTTGAACACACAGATGGGTACTGTTCAGTATGTGGCTCTTGTAGAATAAACAGTGCTCCATAGGCACGGTCTTATCTTGCATCTGGTTTTCTGATGCTTTGGCAGTCAGTAGTTGACAAAATGCAGGCATTGAACTTGTATTGCAACAGACATGTTGCTGGACTAATTTTTCCAGCATCATTGGATGTGTTCATCATTTTGAATGTTCTCAAGAATCAGCTTTTTAATACTGATGTTTAATACTTGAAAATATTCTCATATGCATATATGTGAAGTATCAAATAGTTACAGAACCAAATGAAGTTGTGTTGGTAATGTTCAGTCCCTGGTAGACATTCAGGTTTTGGGTTTTTTTTTGGTTTATCAGATGGTGTTTGAACAGTTCTCTGGGAAGAGTTCCTATAAATACTTATGGGTATATGTCAATATCCTCAAACAAACAGAAAGAAAACCCACATAATTTTTAGAAATAAGGATAAATCTTTGACATGGAATTCACATGCTGGTGTGACTGAATACACCATTTGCTGTTACTTGTTAGTTGTGCAGCCAGCGAGTCCTGGGGGTTTTGTAACAACATTGTCTCCATAGGGCTAGGTGGAGACCATGTAGCTGATAAACTGTAGCCCACAAAAATCCTTCATGCTGTGTGGAAGCACAGAATATACATACATTTTCTTCTGTGCATTCATATTTCTTATCATCTTTGAAGGATCTTACTAAGTGACTGGGTGCAAACTGCAGAAATACAGTTTGCAGGATGAGAGTATTCCTTCTTTGCTTTCAGTTTCTCCCCTTGTTTCTTAATTTTGATGGTGCATGGTGTTACTGAATGACAGTCACAGGAGCCATGTGTTTCCTATCACACAGTAGCTCACTTTTGCCAGAATGCTAAAGAATCCACATCAGATCCACCATTAACCTGGGGCTAGAGTGCTTTTTTAGAGCTGTGAATTTCCTTAAGCCAAAGACTGTTACATAATAAGCTGAACATCATCTCATTTTGCAATCAAGGTTTGAAATTATTTGCTTTAAAGGCATCTCTTATCACCTGGAGATGTTTAACAGTTAAATTGCTGTCTCCTTTTTGCATGGTATTCAGCTTGTGGTCTTAGATAAAATCATCTTAAATTCAACTTAATTCACCAAATTCAGGAGTGAGTTTAGAAGTGATGGATCTGAGTTGCAGTTGTTTAGGGGCTGCCTCAAATACAAGACTGGCAGTGATTCTGCAAACACAGAATCAGCCTCTGGATTTCATTGACAAACATACCCATATGACATGATGTCAAAAGCACAAATGTAACCGAAGAGTAGACTGGGAGAATCACAGACTGTCACAATCTTGAGTTAAAATCCAGGTTTGGGATTCTGCTGCACTTAATACGGTACCGTCCGGAATGAACAGCTGCCATGGATTAGGGAAAACAGCAACAAGAACGTGGACTTGTAATATCTCTGTGTGTATCCTAACCATGAACTTGACTGGCAAGTCTCTCCCTTTCTTGCTGTAATTTTGTTTCATTGTAACAACTGAAAAGTTCTGGTTTGTTTCCTGCACTAAAGAAAATAATTTATGAACTTTGAAAGCTGTCTTGAAACAAGGCTCTTGTCCTGAGAGCCAGCTCTGTTTAAACACTGCGCTCATCACCTAAAGGAAACTATCTAACTTCTTTCCTTTTCTTCACAGCGCTCTTACTTTCGAACTCTCCTTATGTACGGCTTCCATTTCCTTGTGTGGTTTCTCTGTGTCAAAAAGATCAGGGATACACAGTGTGGATTTAAACTTTTAACCAGAGAAGCTGCATTGCGGACATTCTCAACTCTCCACGTAGAACGCTGGTAAATTTTCTTTGTCAATGTTGCTTTTCTTTTTTGATTAACATGATATTGGAAAAGTAATTTCAACATTGTAATCACTATGAAACACAGTGTGTTCAAGACCAGGTTGTATGTGTCCCTAGGCAGCCTGGTCTAGTACCAGATCTGGAGGTTTGTGACCCTGTCTGTGGCAGGGGGTTTGGAACTGGATGATCCTTGAGGTCCCTTCCAATGTAAGGCATTCTATGATAATATTTAGACTAAACACCAATATATTCTTACTCTTGATGTTAATATAAAATGCCTATAAAATCAGTTGTCTAATAATCCCTGCCCTAAATTCTTAAGCTTATTATTCAGAATATGAATATGTACACAGAAAGATTTCCTTCCATAACATCTAGAGTGTATCTGCTTGTCCTCTTGGGTGAAAGAAGAAGGGATAATTTCATTTCATTCTAATACGGGGCTCTAAGGTATGCCAAGTGAAGCAGGGCCAACAAGTGCTCATTTCCTGCCATCAACTACAGGGAGAGACTCTGGACAACTTGTACAGGAGTTATCTCTGCTGTAGGTGGCTGAAATTCAGCAGGGTACGTTCCACTCAGTGTAGTAATATGTAGGAACAAAATGTGTCAGAGGCTTGTGCCTTAATTGCATCGAAAGGATAAAACCATTCAGTAAAAGCCATTTGGACTACTAACCCAAACTTGTATCTAAGGCAGCTAGCTCAGTTTCTGGTCCATATAGGCAATGTCAGTGGTCTTCGTAGACTAAAAGCCAAGACAGTTCTTCCCTTTTGCTAAATAAATCCAAAAATGTCTGTACAGCAGACAGCACAAGTGTTAAATTAGCACTGAGTAGTAGGAGTCTGCACTGAAGTGCTGGATGTTGTCAAATGCAGAGCAGTACTTATCCAGTAAATAATACAGGTTTTGTCTGTGTCTCAGCAGGGTGATAACATGCCTCACTTAAGCAGTGTTAGGAGCACAGTTGCATTCTTGGAAGCTGAACATCTCATGTTCTGGTGATAGATATGTCCATGTAAGCAACATAGCTACCTGCTGCTAGGTCAGAGAGAACAAAAGACTGTTAAATAAGTTTCCATACTTACATTATCATCAGAAAGATCACAATTACACATTTACGGCGTTTTTAATATTTCATTAACACCATCTATACCCTGTGTTTCCGTGTTCACTTTCTGTAGAAAAAAGTGGGAGTGGGGAAAATTGGGACACAGCATCAAGATTTTTTCTGGTTTTATCATGCTTCTCTTCCCGCTGACACTGACTTGAATATCATCTCTTTAATGTTAAAAGCCCTAGAAAACTGAAACCACAGTTATCATCTTGCTATGCTAAGCTTGATTTATAGATGCTTATTTTTATGAAATCTTAAAAGCAAACTGAAATATAAGGGAAAGATAATGTTTTTATCTTTAGGGTGATGAGAATCATACAACAGTTTTTCTAGAGAGGCTGAGAGACTTCCCAGAATATTTTGTTATGCTGAAGTTCAGAAAGCATTTCTAAAATTAATAGATACTAGGTATTGTTTATATTTTTGATACTAAAAAGTCACGCTCAGATCCTAAGCAAGCTTTTCTTTTCCCGTTAATGTTCTTATTTACTTTTTGGTGTAACTGTTCCTCAGAGAGCTGGCTGTATATACACTAACAAAACCCAAACATTCTTGAAATTTACTTTCTACATAGCAAAGTTTTGACATTAGTTTGAAATAAGAGCAACCTTTTGAACAGAGAGCATATGCTTCGTGTTTTAGGTTCTGAATCTGATTACAGCACTAATCTATTTTTCAGAAATGGATGGAGCACGTTTTTTAAATTAAGACTTAAAAGAAAATTAAAAGAGGTATTTTAAAAACATAATGAGGACAGTTGGAATTATTCACTTTCAGACCCCAAAAGAAGCTCCATTTCTGCATCCAGTCTTGTCCTGGGGAAGTGTAATTTTTATGTTAAATTGTAATGCACAGGAAGAAAACTGGAAAATTAGATTGCCTAACTGACAGAATTTTTCTGTGCAAAATTTGATCACCGCTTTTTTTGTTGTTGTTGTTTTCTTTTGACTACAGAAGAGTCATAACAATTGTTCCAGACAGAATATTTGTTTCCTCACCCAGAAAAACTAGATGTGGCAGCAGTTACTTTTCTACCTGGAATATTGATAAAAATGAATGGAAATTCAGGGCGTATTTCATGCCCTGGCTTGATTTACAGTTTGTAAAGCAGCAATTTGTAATGATATTAAGCAGCTTAGCAGATCATTGGTTAGATAGTTTGGTTAGCTTAAAATGTTTATAGAGTAAAATGAAACAAATTATAATATTTTAGTCTATAAAAATTGCCTTGTGCACTGAACAAGCCATTTTTTTCACATTTAAAACTCACGTGTTCAGCATAAAAGACATCCCATGATTCTTTCTTCTATCACTAAGCTGTAAATGTGAATCTCTAAAAATTACAGGAAAATAAGTAAGTATTCCTTAGAAAAACATAAATATTTGTTACAGGGATGTTTTCCCACTGCTTTGGCATCATAGGCAACACAAGCAGTGGAGTGAATTGTTTTTTCCTGTTTTTGTGCAGGGCAAGTAGAATTGTTTATGAACATCTAATCATAGAATCATAGGATGACCTGGGTTGAAAAGGACCACAATGCTCATGTAGTTTCAAACCCCCCTGCTAAGTGCAGGGTCACCATCACCAGACCAGGCTGCCCAGAGCCACATCCAGCCTGGCCTTGAATGCCTCCAGGGATGGGGCATCCACAGCCTCCTTGGGCAACCTGTTCCAGTGCATCACCACCCTCTGAGTGAAGAACTTCCTCCCAATCTAATCTGAACCTCCCCTGTCTCAGTTTAAAACCATTCCCCTTGTCCTATCACTATTCACCCTCATAAACAGCTGTTCCCCCTCCTGTTTATTTGCTCCCTTCAGGTACTGGAAGGCCACAATGGGGTCTCCTCAGAGCCTTCTCATCTCCAAAATCAACACAAAAATATTTTGCTGTTAAAACTATCTCTGTTTTGTCTTGTAGAATTAAAATATTCTGCTCCTGGCAGGTGCACGTGGGCTTTCAAAAGCCTCGTTACAGCTGGAGCTTGTCACCATATTTCATTCTTTGGCCACTGAAAGTTACATCTGCCCTGTTAAGAGTTCACTAGAACAATGTGCTATCAAAGAAAAGTTATAAATTCCAGTCATAATGATATAACAGAAGGCCAAATGTTGCATATTTATACATTTGATATTAGACAAGCAAAAAAGAGCCTAATGGCAATTTCAAAATAACTGTTAAATTCTCAGGATATGGCAGTTGCTCCAAAAGTAATGTCTCATTTATTTTTCTGTAAATTTTAACAGATACAAAGAGTACAAAAATACAGTTTGATAGAGAAAATTCTCAGCT
This sequence comes from Perdix hodgsoniae, assembly GCA_035772895.1. Classification (NCBI taxonomy): domain Eukaryota; kingdom Metazoa; phylum Chordata; class Aves; order Galliformes; family Phasianidae; genus Perdix; species Perdix hodgsoniae. Next base: position 8,007,905 of record JAPSGF010000008.1, read on the forward strand.
ACAAAACACTGTTTTTCAACATAGTCACCACTGTTAGCAATGCATTTTCACCTGCAGTGAACAAGAGCCTGCATGCTACCTGCTGTCACTACTGCAGAAACACACCACCCACTGCCTCACTGTGCTCCCATCCGCTGTTTTGTCTCCATAAGAGTTCAGCAAGTGTTGCTGAATGTCAGTGGGTGCCACGTTTTCCATGTGGAGGAATTCAAAACACCTTTGCTTCAGTCATGCTTCCACTTCAGAAGCCAGACTGCCCCTCTGCTTCTGTTTGTTATGCAGCAACAAAATATGATGTGGTTATTGGTGGGAAGGTTCAATTTCTACTGCTATACAACCCATCTCTGAAATTGTGGGATGACGTAATAAACCAGAAGGCATTACTTTCGGAGCAGCCCTCATAGTGCTTTACAAGCTGAAACAAGTTTCGATTTGAAAGGGATTTAATTTCAGTTGAACACACACCAGCTTGGTGTTACATCAAGGTTAAGCCAGCATAGTCGTAACTCGTAACTTAGACAAAAGCATTTAGCGTAAATAGAGCCACATGGAAAAGTTTTCCAGTATTTTGTACTTCATGTTTGTGTTAATTAACACATAATGGAGCCACTTAGAAATAGATGGGCAAGCTTCACACCATATATTTTTGGATGTTTAACTTGAGGTACTTAAATTAAAGGCTGAAGTTCCTACGTGATCAAGGCAGTGTTAAGCTTTTTTAGGAACTCATTCAAGCTAGAGCCGCAGCCAGGTACTCTGAGCTGTGTTCCCCTGCCCAGAGGCTCTTACTTCCACTCTCTGTAGCAGGATCCTCTGAAGTATATGGTGTTAATAATACCTTGCAGTTCTAGCAGTGCTTCTGTCACACAGTAACTAGTTGCAAGTGGCTGACGTGCTGCTTCATGTCAAAACACATGTACTGCATTCACCAATTCATCCACTGGCATTGCTTTGATCTCTGGAGTTGGATCCACCTGAAGTACCCACGCTTATGTCCTAAAACTTTGTACCACTTGGATTTGGTGCTCTGCAGTGTGAGGGTCATATTACCATGTATGGAATACACTGCAAGCTATATTTCCTGATTAATTATTGTAGCATGCGTCTGTACTCAGCACTGGTGAGGCTGCACCTCAAGTACTGTGTTCAGTTTTGGGCCCCTCATTACAAAAAAAGACATTGAGGCCCTGGAGTGTGTCCAGAGAAGGGCAACAAAACTGGTGAGGGGCCTGGAGCACAGGCCGTATGAGGAGCGGCTGAAGGAGCTGGGATTGTTTAGTCTGGAGAAGAGGAGGCTCAGGGGAGACCTTATTGCTCTCTATAACTACCTGAAGGGAGGTTGTGGTGAACAGGGGTTTGGCCTCTTCTCTCAGACAACAAACAGGACCCAGGGAAATGGCAGCAAGTTGTACCAGAGGAGGTTTAGGTTAGACATGAGGAAAAACCTTTTCTCTCAGAGAGTGGTCAGGCACTGGAATGGCTGCCCAGGGAGGTGGTGGAGTCGCCATCCCTGATGGTGTTCAAGAGGCGTCTGGATGAGGAGCTGTGAGATCTGGTTTAGTGCTTGTGGTAGCAGTGGTGGTGGGAGGGCGCTTGGACTAGATGATCTTGCAGGTCCTTTCCAACCTTGTGATTCTATGATTCTATGAAAAGGTCGTGGGGAGCAGAGGAAGAACTGTACCCAAGCAGTGTACTAACAGAAGTTGTTCTCCTTCCAGGCTTGAATGGCATTTTGTATATTTCAGGATATGTTCACTGCTGCACTAATGGCAACCACATGTAACAACATTAATGTTCAACCTGATTAATTCCCATCCTTTTAGTCTTTTACTTTGAGCACTGTAGTTCTCCAAACTATTTAATGTTGCTGTGCTCTGATGTATATTGCTGACATTCGGGTAATTGGCTGTCCATAGGAATTGTTGCAAATCACAATTAGTTTGCTGGGCTAATACTTTATGGAGCAATATTTTTAGAACAGTTCATATAGTATAATTCATCAGACAATTATTCTGTCTCCTAAGTTTTTTAGTCAGTTAAGTAGTAAATATTACAAAATTAGATTTACTGTTAATACACATGACTCATAAACATTCAGAGGTGAATACATGTTTTTTTGGCTTACAGATGTAAAATGTCAGCAAAATGTCAAATAATACGATTTCAGTAAAAGACCATAGTATAATTAATAAAATAATATTCAACCCTAATTTAAAAAAAAAAAAAAAAAAAAAAGTAAAGTGTCAAGGCTGCTTGGCTCAGATTAAGTTGACAGGGGGAAAAAAAAAAACAACCTACATCAATTTATTCCTTTAACTGTTTTCATGGCAATTAAAAGGCCTGTGTTCTAATCAAAATCAGATTTACAGACAGGTTCTAAATCCTCTAAGCAAAATAACTGTAGTCTCTGTTGATAACTTCTGTTTATGCCACTCTGAAAGTTTTACTGCTGTGCACAGTGTGTCAGTAGTTCTGTCACACACATGTACAGTGCATGTCCAGGTTGATGTGTGTGTGAGAATGACCTCACCTTCAGGCAGTGTGCTGCAGTCTGTACTTCAGTGGAACACACACGTATGTGTCACACTTGAGTACATATTTTAGTCACTCCTACTGTTGCATTCATTAATAGTACAAGGAAGTGATGTCTGAATGTGGCTGGCCACCACCTTCAATATGCCTTTTTGCTTGCTTGCATCTTTTTGTCCCACAGCTGTAGTGTCAAATGAGGTTACTAATACCTTGAATTCAAACAACACCAGAAACACAAAGGAATAATGCTATTTTATTATTTTTCTGCATGCATTTTCTCCAATGGCAGCAGGTTCTTTTCATTTCAAAAAATTGTTTCGGAATTAGCAGTGTCAGTGTCAGTAGCAGCTACCAGTAGTTTCCTATGCTGATTTCCACATAAGCATTGCAAGCTGTGCTTGCCAAAGCATTTTTGTAATATCAGAACCCTTGGTGCCTTGATTCAGAGGTCCTACCTAAGCATTCACTTGCAGAAAAGAAATGCACAATTTTCTATGCAGAGAACAAAGAGGATTGAAGCATGTTTTGGACCAACTGGGTAGGGGGCAACTGACTTAATTAGGGTAGGATCTCCTTCCAAATTCATTTTGTTGCACAGCCTGCAGAGAATCATGCCAGCAAAGAAAAAGACTGGTCTCAAGAGGGTTTTGGTGTTGCACATTAAATGGTTACTGGGTTCTGTTATTGCAGATTGACATTGCCCGTTCGACTCCTTGGTCTTCAAAATTTTCTAAATCATGGTTGTGACAGAATGAAAAGTGGGCAGTGGTGTGGACACAGCATGAAATACACCTTCAGAAACAGAGTGCAATGAAGTGTTGTTATCTGTATGTTGGCTGTTTTCTTAGTCATTCAGTCAGGAAATTTATTTTCCCTTCATGTGCACTGGATCTGTAGAGAATTGGTATCAACCTTGTAACTGAATGCCAATCTCTTTTAAATTAACAGTGCCACCATCTTCCTCCTGGAAATAAATATCACTGAATTTGTTATTTGCTGTTCTACTGCAGGGCGTTTGATGTGGAACTCCTTTATATAGCTCAGCACTTGAGAATACCTATAGCAGAAGTTGCTGTCAACTGGACTGAAATTGAAGGTAAGGAAGTGCTTTTGTTTTTGTTAAGATTCCTTAAGTATCAATCCAGAATAAAATAGCTGAGGATTTTCTCAAAGTGAATCATATTTTACCCAATTTTGAGAGCACACAGCCTTCTTTCCGTACAAATTCAGAATCCTTGCCAGATTCTGTCACGGCAGGGTAATACAGACACAGGAAGAACAGGTGAACAGAGAGCAAGGGAGAAAAACTCTCACTGAAGACAAAAGTAGGTAATTATTACCGCTAGAGCTACCAAAGTAGTGGTGAAGCACTACTTCAGCACATCCTCTTGCTATAATGTGATAATAAAAATGTTGCTTTTGTAAAATGCTATGTAGAAAGCCTGACTGTCATTTTTTATTTATTCATCTCTGTTTTTCTGTATCTTTCCTTCCAAAATTCTCATTCTACCTATCAAGACCTTCTTTAGAGCACCCTCTGTTAAGATTTGGTTTGACTCTTTAAGATATGTACAGAAGTCTCTCTTATTGGGGTGCTAGGAAGAATAGCTCTGGATGTGTACCAAGAGGTACTGCTTGTTTCTACTTGCTTGCTTTCTTCCGATCAAATTCAGTTCCTTTTTTTGCTCTGATGTTTTTTTGTTTTTTAACCTGAATCTTTTCTCCTCGGCACAATCCTGAACAACAAAAAGTGTGATGAGTTGTGATGGTGATAAAGGATGCAGGCAAGCAGAGGACATCCTAAGCCAACTTCACTGTAAAAGAGAACGTTTTCTTTCAGTGCAGTTCCAGGTGTATTGCATCTACTATAAATGTTCACTGGGATGGAAGAGGAGTTATGGTGTGCATTCCTTACATTGCCTGGACATTTGCACATTCATATTGCTGTAAGGGAGCAGGAGATGGTTATCTTCTACAAAGTCACTCAGAAATCCTTTACTTAACTGTTGGTGTTCAGGTTCCTATTTACTTGAACAAAGCCCTACCTCAAGCAGTCTGTGTATCCTGTGGCATATGCCAAATTACTGTGCTGCTTCCAAACTATATCTCCCTGCTTATGGTATAATGTAATGACTGTAAGGCAATACATTTTAATACATATTTTTACAGTATTTGTAACATTCCTTAATTAAAATTAAAGTCTGTATTTTAAGGCTGAACATGATGAGAATGCAGAGGTTCACGAGTAGTTAAAGTATGCTTTGGCATTCCTCATTTTTTCTAACAATGTCCTTCTGATTTTCTTCTTCATTAATCACAGGTTCTAAGTTAGTTCCCTTTTGGAGTTGGCTGCAGATGGGCAAGGATCTTCTTTTTATACGACTGCGATATATGACTGGTGCCTGGCAGCTTGAAACAAGAAAATGTAATTAGGTTATTTACATTTTTCAAATGTATTATTATACTTAATGGAACATGAGAACAGTTTCAATCAAGTGGAATGGTGTTGAAAGCTGAGGTAATTCTTTATTGCTCCTGCTGTATGTTTCATTTTTGCAGCATGTATGTGTTTTGTAAGATCTCAACAAGGAATTTGTACAATGTTCTGTAAAGAGAGAGCATTTCCAAAGAACATTTTCTTGTCTGGTTGTTGGGTCTTCCTTTTATTAAATAGTTGCATTACCAAGTCGTATAAACTCACTCACATAAATATATCTGCCTTTGTCTCATCATACATTCAGAATTTCCGCTAGTAAAATTTATACAAATTAAAGAGAGGCACTCTTTTCTACGAGGTGCAGTATTGGGCTGTGAATGACCACAACTACTTTTCTCTGTAATATCTGGAAATATATGGCCATATTACAACTTGAATGATCAAACTTGATTCGCACTAATGTGTATTTAGATTCAGTGTTATGGGAAACATTAATGCATTTTACTGATTTATAAAAGCAATGTTCACAAGGCTGTTCTAAGAACTTCCAGTAGTCTCTTGACATTCCAAATGTTCTAAAGCTGTCTGAAGCTAAAACAGTTTGTCTGAGATCAAATTGCAGATCGCCTCCAGACTGCAGAAGTTCCAAGAGAAAGCACATTTCATTTCAAAACATTGTCATTTACAAATGTTTTGTTCATACATACTAATTAATACTGCATGCTCGAGGCTAGTAGTCCTTGGCATCTCTGAGTCTGTAGTGAAAAGGGTATGGAAAACTAATGCAGAAATGAGACCCAGTCCACACTTCGGGGCCTGTGCGTTAGCCATGCCAATAAGGAGTCTTTGAATGTGATCAGAGGAGATGGAAAGGACCTTGAGTCTTTCTTATAATGCCATACCTTATTATAGTGCACAGCTTTAGTGCTGTCAGAACAGTTGTGGACTGCCAACAAACGAAGCCAAATACAAATATGAACAGATTTAAAGAATGAAGGGTATATGGTCTGTACTTTCACATACTTTTCAACTGATGATTTTTCTTATTCTTTCTGCAGTGGTATACTGCAATATTGAGTTTTGCTTCTGTAAGGGTTACCTCAGTTTTCTGTATAATAAACTGCTGGAATAAATTCTTAGGATTATCTTCCATTTTGCAGATTTTGTTCTCCTGTTGATTTCACATGTATCTCTCGTTTCTGCAAAACCAATCACATGATTGACTGCTGACACTACTTAAGTAAAAAAACAGCTTCCCAGTTTTGGTGAGAGAGGTTGCCTGGATCAAACCTGGATACTTGTAACTCTGGCTGTGATTAATTAAGCTTTAATTAAGCTTAAGCCTGCTAGCTCACCCTCAAATGCAGATTCCTAAAATGTTCCTCAAATCTTACTTTAAAATTGAATTTATTTTAAATATAACCAACATAGTCCATCTTTTTCAAACAGTGAGACCTAGGTCATGCATTGTTCTCTGCATGATCTGTAAAAATCTGGTGACCTCTTCTTCAAGAAATTCTTCTTTTGTATTGGATGTCAAAGCTTGGAAAGGGGGGTGCTGTTTATGAGTTTATATATATATTATATTATATATATATTATATATGTTATATATTATTATATTTATATATATATATATTATTTTTTAATTTTCTACAAAGATCTTTTAAAACCTTGCAGATAAGACTCTCCAGTAAGTCTCACTATTGGGCTGTCTCCTTTAACAACTGTGCATAGGTCATTCCAACAAAAAAAAACTTTATCTTCCACCTTGGAGATGCAGAGGTAAGGCTGGATTTACCATTTTTGAGCTTCTGGGGATTGGACAATGGAACCTTGTTGGCAGAAATTTCTCTTCTGGGATGAATGGGGATTTTCTCAGAAAATTTGAGTCCTAGATAAAGGTCACTTCATGTCTAAATGGTCCAGAATCTGTACTGTGTCTCAGATCTGTAGGCATGGCACAGGTCACAGCCAAACATCTGTGTCCTTCTCAGCTGCCTTTCAGAGCAGGTTTGGCATATCCACACTCTGGGTTAGAGGTAGTCCTGAACCTCCACTCACTGCCACAGTGGGCCTGAAAAATATTTTAAGAGCGTGTGACAGACATAGGCAGCTGTGAGACACCTGGCACAATTCAGGTTACTTGTACAGGTGTAGCTTGACACATTCCCTTGCAAAGAGGATAAAGTTGAACTAGGATGAAAAAAAAAGAGTAAACTGGAACAAAAAGAGCACGGGGAGAAGCTGAAAAGGAGGCTCATCTGGGGCTGAGATTGGAGGGCAGTGAGTGAAATGGGAGACAGAGCATTGAGACTGCATGAGGAATGGGGTGAAAGAGCACTGGACTCAGCAAAAAAATACGAGAGCAAGGGAATGGCTAAGAAGACAGATCAATTAAGGATGGAAGAAGAAACGTTGCTAATGAGGGAAGGGGAAGCTGAAGGGGTTCGCTAAGCCAAGTCCTCCACAAGAATAAGGTTAGGACAGAAATGGCACGGTTTAAAGCAAGTTGGGACTGTGGATACGGCAATATTCAGAGTCTGGGCTGGAACCCAGGATCCCTTTCTAAGTGTTTCTCAGTTGTTATTTAACCTTCACAAAATCCTTTGGCAAATCATATCTCATCTTTCTGTGCCAGTCCTTAACTGGCTGCCAGTATCAGTTATTCTTCCAGCCCTGGTCACTGCAGTCTGTTCCAGTTCCGAACAGCATTAAGGATCAATGGACTCTTTAACAAAGATGCAGGAGACTATACAAACCAAACTTCAGTAAAAGATGGCTTTTCCGAATTAGAAATCCAGGTATGAAGAACACAGGAAACAAAAGTAGCCTTTCTGACATTTTCCCACATTGTGTTTATGTGCTGTGAGAGGAAATGTTTGCTTGAATAAGGACAGCTCTTCCTATAGTCAGATTTCTAGCAATTTGGAGTGATTTGAGAATTATAACTTGTATGGAAAAGGCGTCTTGATTGATTGACTTGTTTATAAATTGGAAGCTTGGATAGTGTGTTCATGAGACAAGGATAAAAGAGGGGCAGTGCACTCTCCTTCATCAGCCTAAGGTTACAGCAGGACAGGCAGATGGTTCTTATTCCCTCTCGGTGAAATGGTCAACGCATTCAAAGGGATGTTTAAGAGAATCCAAGCCCACATTTTAAGAAATGGTGAAAGGATTCCCAAACCATTCTGAAAGCCATTTCAAGGGGGTATGTTGACTGTTCAGTGATATAGATGTGGCAATATCTCTATCTTTCGGCAGATCAGACTTGAAAAAAATGCGTTCCAAGTTTGCTACAGCATTTTTTAGGGTTGAAACACTAACAGCTGCTTTTCTAATAGTACTTTGGATTGTTCTCAGGTCCAGAACAGTTTCCTGCCTTTGTTGAAGCAAGTGCTTCAAGCTTTCTTTGCTGCCTCTCCGCTGTTGAAGCAGAGGCAGCAAAGGATACTTACTTCAGCTGAGAAGAATGGTTAGCTTTGCTGCAGAACTGGAGTGAATGAAGAGAGCTACAGGCAGTAATGTCTTGAGGCTATTTCAAACAGATTCATCAGTGACAATACTTAATGTTTCACAATGTTAATATCCATTAACAGCATTCAGTAGTGCAAGGGGGCTGTCATGCTTAGTGCTCAGAAGTCTCCTGGGTAGCATTTTCAACTTCATATATTTGCAGATTATGAAAGAAGCAGAGGCTCACAGGTGAGCAGGGCTCCATCAAGCACAGGCTTTAACAAAAGTGAAGCTCATGCTTGGCTTGAGGCTTTTACTCAATCACCAGCGTTCCTCTAACTGTATGTTGGGCAGCCACACATAAATGTCACAGTCTTGAGGCAAAGGTGTGCTTACTTTATAGAACCCAACAAGGAGGACATTGGATTAGCAGAAAGTGACTTTACGCTATGAAAACTAAAGTGCATAGGAGCTTGTCCACAGAGAAATATAGTGTGTATGAGGAACTTCAAAAGATTCTACAGATCATGGCTTATCCAGATCAGTCCACTGCAGAGCAAAGATTTTGAACACTGACAAATTCCAGATTTGGGTCAGAAATCTTAAGTGCACTTTTGTCTTGAGACCCACGTCAGTACATAACAATGTATTAATAACTTAATCCATGTATTTACTGAACAGAGAGAAAAAGAAGCACAATGGCGAGTATAGACTGAAAACTATTAAGCAAATATAAAGGCTAAGATGTTGTGAGGTACAGAATGGCTACGAATTTCTTACCTGAGATGACTGTGTGAAAGAGACCCAAATTACAGCATCTGACAGTTCTGACGCCCGAGCAAGCAGTAGTCTCTGACACCAAAACATTTTATACAAACCAAAGAGTTTTATAGAAATGTCAGAGTCAAACTAAAGGAAAACATAATTAATTTGTTTGAAATTGTCAGAAGTCAGATCCCTTAAAAGTTTATGACATGTTACAAAAATCTGGAGCAGTCAGAGATGCTGTGTATTTGCATGAAATACATACAGTAAGTCATTCATATCCTGATCCGTCTCCAAGCTTTTACCTTAAAAGGAGGAGCTTTTCTTGTGAAATCTGTACATTTTTAGATACTAAGTGATGACTCAGTTTAGTGTACTTCCAATATCTGTATGCAACTATCATCTGAGCCAATGGGAAGTTTGGAATCATGTATCTTGATCTTCCCATGAAGATCACATCAGATGACAGCTTTTGGACTGGATCCAATGCATGACTTCAGAAGTTAACCATCAGGTTCCTGGGTGCCTGACCTTGTGGTTATTGGAATCCAGAATCCTGAACGAGGCACCTTTTACCCGTGTGAAGCACTACTTGTCCCAGACCAGTCTGTTGGCTTTAGTCAGCGCTGTCTGACATCAGCCCCTTCAGCAGGCAGAGAGGTCTGTCTGCTCACTGCACAGTCCAGAACAGAAGCCTTTCAGAAAAACAGGTCTGAGCTTTCCCTCAACGGAGCAGGAGCCTGCTTACAATTCAAATCAGTACCTAAGAAATGGGAGACCAAGAGCAAACTCCCACACTGGAGGGAGATCAAACCCATCTGTCCCATCGGATGTTCTCTAAATAACTCATTTATCATAGCACTTAGCTGAGGGTGAGGAAGACTTAGATGCCTTCTCTTTGGGGTATTTACTCTTTTACATCAAAATCAAGGATAGATTTCTTCAAAGTACTACTCTTTTTTGTGTTCTTTCCGGCATAACATAGTTGGAGTTGTTGCACAGCAATCCCAGAAGCAGCAGAAGATGCTCCTAAGTACCATCTCAGAAGCAGCTGTGCTGGTTTAATTGCACACAGCCATAACAAGTAGCATTCCCTCTACACCTGTTCTGAGGCTGCTTGGAGTCTCTTCACCAGTTCTGCTTAGTACAGTGGCAGGATGCCATTCTCCATTTTTTGTTTTTCTTTGCTCCTGAGATAATTTTCTGTCATTTCAGTGATTTTAAATGACTCACTGAGTGCTCCGGCAAGCATGCATTAAAAAGCAGCAAAAGGAGGACTTCCCCTTTTGACAGTCATGAACTCACCACAAGCTTGTAGAATGACTTGTCATCTATAGACTAAGCCACTTTCCTAAAGTGGGAAATAAAAATTTAAATTTCTTCTTTCCTCTTTCAAGTTGAGACAAGAGGTGAAGGTGCAGACCTCCAGCAGGTAAGTCCTGGTGCTGTCTCTTTATGTATTTCAAAGCCACCACTTGGTTTTATGCAGTGCCACAACACAGAATGGGAGGCTCTAGCAGGCAAAACACTGATTGATTCGAGTTAGATGTAGTCCTACTTAACTGCAGAGATTCTATAGAGAGCTGAATTGTAAGTAGATTGCTTCCCTAATCACAAAGCCTCTTGTCCAAACAAGGGCTCTGCCTAGCTTTTCTTCATTCCTCTTTGTAGGGGAAGTTTAGGTTAGACACTAGGAGGAAGTTTTTTCACTCAGAGGTTGTGAAGCACTGGAACAGGTTGCCCAAGGAGGTTGTGGATGCCCCATCCCTGGAGGCATTCAAGGCCAGGCTGGATGTGGCTCTGGGCAGCCTGGTCTGGTGGTTGGTGACCCTGCACATAGCAGGGTCTAGAAACTAGATGATCATTGTGGTCCTCTTCAACCTAGGCCATTTTATGGTTCTGTGATTAACCAAGTGCAAGGTATTGCACTTGAATCACAATAATCTCAGATACATATACAGACTGGGAGAATTACTTGAGAGTACCCTGCTGAAAAGGACTTAGGGATCCTGGTAGATGAAAAACTTAACATGAGCCAGCAGTGTGTGCCTGCAGCCCAGAAGGCTAACAGTTTCCTTGGCTGCGTCAGAATAGGGCAGCAAGCAAGAAGAGGGAAGGGATCGTCCCTCTCTACTCTGCCTTTGTGAGGCCCCATCTGGAGTAATGTGTCCAGGTGTGGGGCCCCCATCACAAGAAAGATGCTGAGCTTTTGGAGAGGATCCAGAGGAGAGCCATGAAGATGCACAGAGGGCTGGAGCGCCTCTCTAGGCTAAGGGAGCTGGGCTTATTCAGTCTGAAGAAGACAAGGCTGCGAGGAGACCTCATTATAGCCTTCCAATATTTAAAGGCAGATTATGATGCCCTTTAAAGGTCACATCCAACTTTAAGGATTCCATGATTATGATTATAAACAGGAGGGAAATTAACTTTTTACATGGGTAGATAGTGATAGGACAAGAGGAATAGTTTTAACTAAAGGAGGAAAGATTTAGATTAGATGTCTGGGGGAAGTTTTCTGCTGTGAAGATGGTGAGACACTGAGAGAGACAGCCTGCCCACAGAGGTTGTGGATGCCCCATTCCTGGAGGTGTTCAAGGCCAGGCTGGATGGGGCCCTGGGCAACCTGATCAACTACTCGATACAGCAATTGGCAACCCTGCCTATGGCAGAGAGGTTGGAACTTAATGATCCTTGAGGTCCTTTCCAACCCAAGCCATTCTATGATTCTATGATTCACCAGTTTTGGTAACTCCCCAGCATTATCACAAAGCATGGTAACCCTGAAATGAATAGTAACACAGCTGTAAGCAGTTCTCAGCCTTATAAAGTAATCAGAAATCTCTATTGTGGAGCATAAACAACCAAGCGCAAAAGACAACTCCAGTTCATTCCGTATTGAAATGTATCAGTTTACAGCTCTCAGAGCTCCTGTGCAGACCTTTCAACGACCAATAATGCAGAGAAGTCCAGGTAAGTGTTTCACCGCAGAGAATGAAGTTGTATTCATATGTATAAACATACATAGCAATAACTCCAAGGCACTGGATAGTCCCAGCCAGTACATAACTTGAATCCCTCTGCCATTGTTCAAGACTCTGGAGACCTATCCGTAATTATTTATGTATCTATTGTCAAAGTGTTCTTTAGGTTCATAGGCATCATGCTGACTGCAAACTAAAAATAGTCTAAATGAAGAGACAGACAAAGATAGGAGGCTGCAATGAAGTTTCTGTATCTCAATCTTTATTACTTAAAATAGCATCTAACCTTATTTATGATCTGTGTATGTTTCTTAGGGATGCAGTGGCACGTCTGTTATAGCTCAAGAGGCATGAATTAAAGTAGCGTTCAAGCACTGTTGAAGACTGCACCCTGCCAACTGAACCATAAGTTATTTACCTCTTCGGGATAGGGATTCAGAGGTTAGGAATTGGAGGCTGCTATGTCGTGCCTGTTGCGTTAGCCAACAGCACATAAGGGAGTCTCGACCACAGTAGCCCAGTGGGTCACCAAGACTCAGGGGAGAAGCTACAGACAAACCTTTTGTTTCTTGCTGGAAAAAGAGATGGTATTTTTATATGACTGTGCTTAAATAATAGTTGTGAGATCATAGCTGAGAGGAGTGGGTTAAATATGATTTCATTTGAAAGATCTATCAGTAGAGAAAGAGCTAACTAGCCTCCATTTTCCTGGATAATTGTTAAGATTTTCATAGATCCATCCATTTCATAAATTGTTCAACTTTCCTAACTGCTTAAATAGGTATTTCCCTAGCCTGAAGAAAATAAAAGACCTTTTTTCCAGTTCCCTCATGCTTGGAGAAGTCTTTCAGATACCAGCACACTTTTGCAGGTAACAGTCAATCAGTTTGTAAGTTGGCTGTCTATCTGCCAGATTCTTATACTAGATACATACATACACACACAGCCTTAGTATATGCACATTCATTAGTGCCATGGATAAACCTTATTTTGCTAAAGCAATATTTTCCACGTCTCCCTTTCTGCAGAAGGAGGTGAACTCTTGCTAGATGTAATCCACTGGTAGGAGCACTCAATAGCTGGCAAGCATAGGGCACCCATTTTAGAAGAAAGCAGCAGCCAGCCCATTTCAAATCAGCAGCCTGGTCAGCACAGAAGGTCTGTAAATGCGTGATGGCAGTCGTTAGAAATAATTTGACGTACTTCAGGCAAATGGGAGCAGCCAAGCTGCAGCAGCACAGGGTTTGCTGTAGGAGTGTTGCCAACTGCAGTGTAAGAACTCCTACAGCAGGCCCACAGGGAACGCTTCAAACTGCCCATGAGGAAAGCCACTAATTGGGAGTGCTCCTCCTGGGACTCCTTGCAGCTGCCAGGTATTGCATCAGACCCTCCTCACTCACACCTTTTCCAAGGACACGTTTTACCATCACTGAACAGTAACTCAGCCATCATCTCTCTAACAGGTTGTGAGTGGTTATCTTCGTCTACATGCACTCTGCCACACTTCCCAGCACTGCCGTACAAGCAGCAAATTATACAAACAACTTCCTCAAGCTCACAGCTTCTTTCCATGTGTTTGTTCAGGACTGGACAAACATCTTCCAGTAATGGCTTAGCCACAGGTGATCCTTCTTACCTGCTCGGCTTTCAGTCCCTCTCAGGTCCATGATTCCACCAGCCAGGCTCTGCTTTCCTTGTGTCTTCGTGTTCTTCTATTGAGATCACTGCCCTCCTTTGAACTATCAGTAGTTTATTGTTTTAGTAGAGTGAGCTTCAAAATCTAGATTGAATCCAAGCCTTTGCTGCTGGCATGTTCTATGCAATATTCTTTAAGAATGAGGTGACATTAACTCTGGAATTCCCATCTGTTTTTTGCCATGTTCTAATGTTTCATCTGGGTTATTCTGAATCCGTATAAGGATCCCGCTACAAAACAAAGAGAAATACTGAGTGTCAGCTTTTGGACTGGAGATCAGAAGAGCTGTTTGAACCACAGAATGATGAAGAGTCATTCAGTTCTGCAAACAGTTTTGGCAAATCCACTTTGCATGGTCTCTGGAAAGCAGCCTTCCACATGTGGGACAAATCTTTATCTTCCTATCTTTGTTAAGCCGTGAGAAGTTTAGCCATGGAAGTCATTCAGTTATGTCAAGGACAGGCTTTATCCTGTAGCCACATTGCAAGCTCAGTTGCACGAACTGTCATGAGCTATCCTGCTGCATACTCTAAATCATCTGCTGTCAAACCAGGAACTAGGTCAAAACCACAAGGAATTTCCAACTCTTTTTGGTTGACTGTATCTGATGCCATTTGAGGTCTCAACAACAGAACTGCTGATAACTTTTCTATCTTGTTGCCAAAAAAAAAAAAAAAGAAAAAAAGAAAAAAAAAAGAAAAAAACAACACCATATCCATGGCCATCTTCCAATCTTTAAGCCAAGTCATAAGTTTTGGAAATGCTAATGCACTGTGTCAGCTCTTCCTTTGGTAGTTTTACAAGTCTAGCTAGATTCTGCCTGTTAGAAGCTTTCGTGATAATGAAAGCTGAAGAACAGATGAGGCCAGGACAGACTTTACTGTTTTTTAATCAAACAATAAAATTCTGGTCTCAGAAAAAAAAAATAAATAAATAAAAATAAAATATCTGTCTAATTCTATTGCTCTCAGTGATTTATTTTCTCAATAAAACGCTCCATAAGAATAGGAACAAAATTAAAAATCACCAGTTTTCAGCAGAAGTGCTGCAATGGCACTACAAAAAGTACCAGTTACTCTCATAAAGGAGACAGCGAGTAATTTCATTTTAGTGTTTGCTAGAAGTTATAGAAGAAATGGTTGACTACATAGGAATGAATTAGATTTAAGCAACTTTAGGGTACACTATTCATTTATTCATGCATTGTCTCAACTTCTATGATACATCTGAAATTCTTTTACCCACACCCCTGCCTGCACATAGGGCAAACGATCCCATTGCAAAAAAAAATATGGAACTTTTCATTTAATTTATCAAAGGGATCAATTATTGGGAAATTGTTTACCAGAATTAGTATATACAGCTAAACTATGTATTACAGCCACTCATCTGTAGCCTTTACTATTACTTGCTATAGCCATTGCTTACTGTTTTACTAGCCATTACTTACTATAACCATTCTGTTCTATTCTATTCTATTCTATTCTATTCTATTCTATTCTATTC
The DNA here is from genome assembly GCA_035772895.1 of Perdix hodgsoniae. Taxonomy (NCBI): domain Eukaryota; kingdom Metazoa; phylum Chordata; class Aves; order Galliformes; family Phasianidae; genus Perdix; species Perdix hodgsoniae. Next base: position 8,023,277 of record JAPSGF010000008.1, read on the forward strand.
TATT
>JAPSGF010000008.1:8023290-8223709 GCA_035772895.1 Perdix hodgsoniae
CTATTCTATTCTATTCTATTCTATTCTATTCTATTCTATTCTATTCTCTAAGTGGTAAACAAAAAATATGCAATACTATGACCTATCAGACCCTACACAAATAATGCAGAATGGAGATGTAACCCAGAATTTTGCCTGTGCCATCCTAAGTTTCATGCTAACCAAGGAAGAGCTAACTCCATATCCTGTACACTACCTTCTCTAGGTAAGTGAAGAGAATCAGGATAAAATTCCAAATACGGGGTCACTGCTCAGGTACCCTAGGAACGAGTTACACCGGAACAGCTATTCAAAGGAGAGTAAACATCATGGCTGCATCTTACAATCAGAAAACTGAAAAGACCGGAAGGAAGAAAAATCCAGCACAAGGCCCACTCCATTCCCCAAAAGCATGGATGTTGCACCTTCAATACTGGAGGAGTTTCAGATAAAATAGTGAGAGAAGGTTGATCTTGCTGCATCACCCTTCCTAATGAAAGAATTGTTTCAGGAGTGGCTTGAACAGACCTGCATGTTTAAAGGAATCTAATTTTATATGTACTGATTTATCTGGGTTGTAAAATAATGAAGCATTCTTTCTATTTCTGGCAACTTGTGATTTATGTAAGATTATACAGTACATCCATCTATCCCTAATCTGGAAGGTGGGCATGATAATTTATTTACACTTGAAGAAAAACAAAAAAAACACCCAACTACTAAATTTTCCATTGTGAGGGCAAAAGATTTTAATACATTGGAATAAAAGCTCCTCACAGTGACTATCAAGCATTCACAGGGGGATATGAAGTGATTTCATTGACCCTGTTTACCCTTTCAGCAGGCTGCACTAAAAATCCTGGGGGTTTAGCTCCTTTCTTCTCTATTAATATAAGCATTATGCATATAGTGCTGTAGGTGTACAGTCAACATCAATCAATTATATTCCCCACTTTAAGGACATATTATTATGTGGTGATTACTTTGGGGAGAATACTTCTGCTACTAAGTGCAAATCTAATGCATACTAAAGTTGTACATGATTGAGCAATGAGCAAGAGCTTTTATTTTTCCATCAAGCAAGATGTTTTGGGAAAACGTTTGCAGAGTGATCATTCATAAAGCCATCTCACTCAATCCTATAACCTCAGATTTAGGAAAAGTTAGCAAGCATGCAGATTGGCATTCTCAGTTGTACATAGGCAGTAATGTAGAAGGAACCAAAAAGTTTCTCAGGAACCACACATTCCTAGCTCTGCAAAAGCTTCATTTTTTTCATATAAGACTCCATGTTTTGCTGCAGACTTGTAAACATTTTGCCCATAATTTGATCTGCATTTATATTCACTTACAGTTTAATCCCATACGGTCCTTCCAGGTAAGACTGCATCCAGTATAAATGAATTCTTCATTCTCAAGGAAGAGATCAATATGAGCAATGTACCTATGGTGGTTGTTACCTCTGCAGACAGTAAGACAGTTAAGAACTTCAAAATAAACTGGCTCACAGTTCCGAGGGCTTTGCTTTGCACAGCAAAAAAAACTGATAGGAAACATTCACTGTATATAAAGTCAGTGGCAAACATTATCTTTCATAGCCAACAAATAAATTAATAATAGGGAAAAAAATGAAAGACGTGATCATTATTTTAATAGGACACAAACCTGACATCAAAACATTATGTGACAACACAGCACTGTGTTTTCTAATTGCCACTAAATCAAAGTGTACAGATCTTCCCCTGCATGAAAGTCTTCAAATGCCAGAAGAGGTACTGCTATGACTATTTTGGTTTCCGTTGTGAAGTATTTTACATGCACACTACATTTCAGATATAGACATCATTTAGCAGATTGATTGTATTAGTGTAAGGCTTCTCAAGTTTTATGATGCCATGGATTTTTCAACAGCAGGGAACAGTCAGTCTTACAGATCTACTACATTTTTGCCAGAAAGTAAAAGGCTAATGACGTGAAATATGAATGCCACAGTAAGGCATATGATTAATAGCCACTGAGTAATAAAATCATTGCTGACAAAACATGTCCAATGAAAAGTTTAAATCTTTTCCAATGAAAAGTTTAAATATCCTCTTGGGAAGGAGTCCTGGGTCTTGTTTTCAGTGCCGCAGATTCATTTTATTCAATGACTTGACAGGCAAGAGTTGTGAAGCAGTTCCCAGCACATGGACGAGAACCAAGAATTCCCATTCTCAGACATGTCCCTCTGTAAAAAAGGAGCTGTGTACTTCTCCACTTAGTCTGTGTCCTCAAGGGTCTTGAACACTTCGCTGGACAACAGCCCAATTTCAACAAGAGTTCAGGGACCTGATGCTACAACTTCCCATAGCTTTCCATAGTATTTTAATAATGAAGAACCACAGTTTGAAATTTTAAGCTAAGAAGGACCCAGAGCCCCTCTGCTTCATTTTGCTGCAATCATTATATTACTGTGCTAACACAGCCCTCACTTCCTGCCTTCCTCCTTAGCATGGTACTCACTCTCCAAAAGAGAGCTGCAAGTCCTTTGTGAAGCCCTCTTGTCAAATGCCTTTTACAACACACCTCTTTATGTTGATTTCTAGCAGCTGATTCCAAACGGCTTTGCTCCCCCAATATAAAAATGGAAACAGAAATTGCAAAAGCATACAGAACTTCTCTACCATCAATACAAACACATCGCTGTGAGACTGCCCTAGTGTTAAAAGGTGTGATCTTGATCTTCCTGTACATCCTCATCTCTTCCCTCATGTCACTACTGAACAACCACACATATATCAGCATGTTATCCATCTGAACACTAATGCATCTGAAGAGTGCTGTGTTTTCAGCTGTTCCTGTTATCCATCAACCTCCCCACATTCAGACCCAGTTATAAATGCCTGCACAAGGGAAGGCATAGCCAGGAAGGGTAGGAAAGTCCCTGCTGATAGCAGCCCTGTTTTGATCAGCTAAAGACCATCATGTAGCTGCTCACACATCACGCTGACTCCAGTATGGGAGCACCCTGTCTTGTTCAGTGCGAAGAGCCCAGCCACCTCAAGCTGTGAATCATAGACTCATAGAATTGTCCAGGTTGAAAAAGACCTTCAAGATCATCAAGTCCAACTACAACCTAACCATACTACCCTAACCCCTAACTCCTACAACCCTCCACTAAATCATGTCCTCGAGCATCACATCCAAATAGTGAAATTGTCCTATCTGTGACCACATGTCTACAGTTAACAGCTTTCATCAGAAGGGCTAGGGCATGCAGGAAAAATTATGTTAGCTGCCATCAAAACTTTACCAGAAGTGGATCATACATTCCTGTTGTAGAGATGAGCCCCATTCCCAACCTCTTCATTAAGGCATAATTAATTGGGAAACCGCTGTTTTATAAGCAACAGACCATTCAGTTATTTCTGCTAGAGAAAACTAGATTAGAAGGTTCAAGGAGAAAGCAAACAAGTTGAGCCGGGAAATTTTTCCCAAACATGATCTCATTTCTACATCCCCTGAAGAACCACTGTGGGGCAGTTTTTATCAGTCGGTGATACACACTGTTAGGTCTTGCCTTAGCAAGACACACAATGCAATACCCCAGGACATGATGCCAGTCCATTGGAACAACCAAATAACATTAAGACAACGTGAAGTGAGGAGTGGCATCAGCCAAGGGCTGGGTGGCAGATTCCAGCTCACAGGGTGGCTGACTCCACTGGGAAAGTCTCCTGATACTGTCAGTGAGCCAGAACACAGTCTCCTAAGGCAAAGATCTCACCTGACACCTAGATACAGGGGTATCTCCACCACAGCCTGGCCCCTGCCCTCACTTCTTTTGTGCCCCAGCATCCTTGGCCTGGTGCCACTCCAGTCTAAGCCCAGCTAACTATTGGAGGGGAGGGCAGCATCCAGCTCCTTTCCCAAGGCTGCTACCTTTTGGCCTGTTCTCTTTATTTATACGGGTTGGCCTCTCGGACCTGATACGAGAGCAGGAAGAGCACTAAGTGCCTTCCCTTCATCTTCCCTACCCACCTCTCTCTCCAGCAAAGCCCCACAAATCCACACCTGCCCCACAGCCGTCACTCAGTTCAAACAATCCAAATACAAAGTACTTCTGGCTCTGCATTGCTTTCAGTGTATCTGTAACTCTCTTTTCTGGTCCAAAACTCACAGCTGCTGCTCTTCCACCATCCAGATCTCCAAGTCCTTATTCCCCTAGAATGAAGGCTGGGAGGCTGCTAGGCAAGACAGTGAATACCTCACACATGCTGGTGCAGAAACACTTCATTTTATCCCATCGCTACTCAAATACCAACAGTAGCACAGCAGGCCTTTGATCCATCCATAACAGAAATGCCAAATACAACAAAACTCACTCACTTCCAGCTAGGATATAATTTCCCATGGTGATTCCTCAACACTTGCAACTTAGCTTTCCTACACAGCTGGGATGATGATGATGTAGATCATTAACGGCCCTAGATGCCCTATGGCAGGCTCGTGCCCACACAGGCTAACATGCAAACTGACTTAGCCATGCAGCCATTTGCACAGCAAAGAGTAACAGAGCTGTGGCACTGCTGTAGGCCCTACTAAGCATGAGGTGTTTGCCTGAGACCTTATGTTTTCACACAGAGCTGTGATTTGTTATCCACACCTAGGCAGAGATGCCCAGGCCGCACCACGTTTACTCTCTCTTAAGAGCTTAAGAACGCTGCCTTCCCTAAATGTAAATGGAGAGTCTGAGGAAACACAAGCCTTTGATGTGTGTGGGGGGAGATGTAATGCATTTAGGCAGAATATTTTAATTATGTGAATTACAACAGGGCAGCCTGCTCTTTTTCTTTTTTTTCATGCTGAGTCATTTCCACTTGGACTCTGCAAACATGGAACCATGCACTGAGTGTTTAAGCATCTTGAATAAACTCTAGCTTTGGCAAGCCTTAAGCAGAGAAAAAGAAATCAGTTCTATTCTTCTTTATTTCCTTCAGCTTATTAGTGGCCCCTTTGGGAAAGACTGGAGCTAGCTGACTCTACCCATTGGAGACAGGCAGTGCCACAGGCCAGCATGCTGACACCATCTCACCCCATTCCCAGGAATGAGTTCTGAAATGTCTCTGAGGCTGTCAGCTGCCATTCAGTCCCATTTGAATATAAAATATGGAGAGATGAATGAGAGTAATTTCTTGTCCTTCATGAGGAAAACCTGATACCCTGTGCATAGTTGTGGTATTTCTATACAGTTCACATGCTCGCCACCAACCTTTTTTATTTTTTAAGTCTTTTGATTTTCTTCATAAAGCAGTTGTCCTGCTGAAGTCCAGCTAAATTAGGTGTTTATTCAGCATCTGTTCTTTCTAAATATTTACTAATGAAGGACTTTAAAAAACTTTTCCCCTCAGCCTGCTCGCTAGGCAGCTTAACTTTTTCCATTTCTTTGATCCTGAAGTCCCCCCGTATTTTTAATTATTCTTCCCTTGGCAGCTGAAGGAAAATGTAGCAATATGCACCAAGCCCTTCCCCACCCCTGCAGTTAACAAAGATACTGGTTGTAGATCAAAGAATCCATCAGAACACACTGCTTCCTATGCAATAAGCCCTCTGTCTCTGGAATACGCAAGTTTATCTTCATTGTGCATTCCGATAAGATGTTATTATAGTAGTGACTTTAATTACATTTCTCATTATTGCATTAGTGTGCAGTAACACGGGGTTTCACTGCATCTAAATGTGATAGTTTGTAGAACATGGTGCCTTTAAGTCTTGGGAGGGAGGGAAGTAAAACTTCAAAAGCCACAAAACAAACAAACAAAAAAGCTTCATTTTACACACATCTGAGCAAAAGTCCCTGTGGAAGGAGTGAGAAAATTTTCTGGAATGTGGCCTGGGAGATGCAAAAGGGTGAAAAAACATAAAAAGGCAATAGTGTACACACCTCTGTGCATCTCTGTGATGCAAAACCAGTAAGATTCTAGAAAATAAGTAGAAAACAAATTGAGAGAGAGATACCTTTTGTCCTGCCTTCATATAGTGACATACGTGGAAGTATATTTTAGTGGAGCATCTTTAAATGTGGATCTTTTTTTCTATGTAGAACTATTTATTCTATAGTAAGATCAGAAGTCTGACAGCTGTGAGACTAATGCGCTATCTCAAAGTATTTTGTCTTAGGTAACAAGTGGGTTAAAAATCTTTGTAAGTGTAAAATATTCATTATGGTTTGTATATTGTGGATGTCTAACAAATATCAGCTGAACAGATATTCAGTAAAACAGATTTTCATATAACTCAGCTTCTCTGATAACTTGATTAAATACGAGGCCTGCTATTTGGTGCCAGGTGATTCCCAGAGGATTGAATTTATCACATGCTTAGTCTTGCAATCTTTACTTAATAACTGCTTAATCCATAACTTATTGAAGAATGGTGATAGTTCCCATAAACAGCAGTCAACTTTAAATCAGAGTATAAATTATCAAATGCATTTCTCTTTGAGAGGCATAGACCTCGAAACAGACATTTGCTACTGGTGCTATGGAATTAGAAATAATTTCATGATCTCCAACTGAATTGCTGCTGCTGTATTTTCAAGGGGCGGATTGCAGCTCAACAGTTTTCTTCTTGAAGCCTCTAGCCAAAATATTCAGTCGGTCCCTGGCTTGTCTTAGAGCAACTACGTTGTAAAATGGTGCATTACTTGACCCCATTGCTTGAAGCAACTGTAAGTTCAGGAGGCTTTTTTTACTTCTGCCAGATAGTGAAAATACAGATAGGTCTGATCCATATAAATCAAGTTTTTAATTAAAATACAGTGGGTTTGCTAACACAGATGGCATTTTTCCTTCTATTCACTGTATCCTGCTTCAGTGCCAACACTGAACATAATATAAGCTGTGCTTATCAGTACAATGTTTTTGTCTGTCAAATATCACTAAGGTTTTTTTTTCCTCTCATTATATTTGAGTTTCAAATAGTCTAGTTTTTTTGGATTTCTTCCCCCCCCCCCCCCCCCCCCCCCGAAAGGCATATATTCTATCTTTGTTTAAAAAGTGGGAGTGTTTTAAAATAAAACATTATTAAGGAGATGTTTGCCATCAACATTAATTGTGAACATCTTTTCATGTTTTCATCTGGAGAGGGAAATCTGAGGACACAATTCAGTGAGGAGAGTTTCAAATAACAATTCCAAGATGGTCTTTCATAGAAAATGTAGCATGTCTGTGCAGAGATTATCCTTTCTATTTTGAGACATTTTTTAATGAGGCAGTAAGTCCATGAAAAAGGAAGACAGGAAAAAAATAAATAAATAAAAAAGAATGTTGCCAACCTGTTGATTTGATTGTTGTTTTCCCGTTTCTACAGCAAGAATATTAAGAAACCACATGAGCTTCTGAGGATCCAAATAACCTTACCTTCTAAGTAAACACAACACGCAAGGACTTTTTAGAGATCACTGCTCCACTATGCTGGTTTATGAAGATAAAATACGGTGAGAACTATCAGGAAGTTCACAGGCTACTGAGGTAATACTTCCACATGTCTTTCTCTTACAATTATAAAGACAAAAGTATTTTGCATCTATTTTGTAGCAAAGCTATGTAGGTAGAACTGGTTCAGATGAGTTTCAAATGAAAAACAAGCAAACAAACAAAAAAACAACAACAGCCGAAAAACCAAGAACCAAGGAATTACTAGGCTATGCTGACCACACTCTCAAAATATCTTTCAAAACATGTTGACAGTCTTCATAACTAATCTTCATTAAAAAGATGGCTAAATGCCATGCATTAAATACGCCTCTACAGCCTCACTCTTAAATGTAATTCCAGGAGGGGTCAGGAAGGATATTCTCTAAGGTCAATAATTTCTTTCAAAAGTTCTGCTAACTAAAGATGACATTTCTAGCCCCAAAATCTTAGCATCTAACATGAAAAGAGTACAATTAGACTTAGGCTTGATTATTAGAGAAATCTGTCATTAAGCTAAAGAAATTACTGAAGTGAAAGGTGTCATGACTTGGTTGTACTTGTGATGTGTAACCATAAGACAGTCCAGACAGCTATACATGTATTTAGTAATTTAACAAAGACACAAACAAAAAAAAGCAAAGAGCCAGTCTGGAACAAATCTGAAAACAGTTAAAAGCTAAATCAGCTGAAAAGAAAGAACATAAACAGAAAATGGAGGAATAATTAAGAACTGCCTAAAACATTCTAAAAGATGCTTTGAAAACCATCATCCAGCTGAGAATGGAGGCAGTTTTAGTTAACAGAGAACAGACAGACGCAGAAGGGGTATGAGTGCAAATATATTCTATAAAACACAGGAGGCAAAAAGAGTAGTAGAAATTTCAGGGGAGGGGGGGGGGGGGGGGGGGGGCGCAAACTACTACGCCAAACAAGGAGGAACAAAAGAAATCCATGGCTAATAGAATTAAAAGTAAGAAAGGAGCTAAGCATCCCATAAATTAGAGTACTTTAAGCAACAATTCATATCATTGGTAGAAATTACTTCACTAGGTGGAAATGATAGAACTGTGAGTAATGAAGCAGACTCTTAAAAAGTATCTGGAAAAAAAGTGAAATGATACATCATCTATGCTACAAGTTAAAAACATATTTTCTATTTTAACAGTATTGAGGATGATGTTAAAAAGCAAAGTACGACTTAAGACATTGTGAAATCATCAGGTCCTGATACCTTGATCTCAAGAATTTTAAAGGTGTATGCTGAGGAGCTCTCTGACCCGTGCACATTGTTTCAGTGGGTTTTGGAAGGCTGGTAACATTAAATCAGAAGACAGCAAATACAATGTCAGCATATTAAGAAAGATATACAGCATGAATGGTGCAATTAACAGTCTCTCAGAGCTAAAAACAATTTCAGGTAGAACAGTGGACAGACCATACAGGTCTTAGTCAATAAAGAATTAAGGGAGGACTATGTGGGTTAACACCAGTCAACAAAAAATATCTGCTGAAATTAAAACTGAATTAAAAGTTTGGCTGGTAAAGGAAATGGGTCTCATATTATAGACTTTTTAGAGGTATTAAGCTTCATACTACCTGACATTTTAATTAGGAAATTAATGTAAGCTGTATTGAATTTGTATTATTCTAAACTGATTAAAAACTGGCTAGTTCCTACATATGAAAATGTCATCGTAAATGGGGAAAATTTTATCAACCTGATGGGTTTTTAATGAGGGCCCAAAGAGATCATTCTTTGACCTTACAGTATTTAACTATGGTTTTAACAATGACCCAGAACAAACTATGAAGTTGTTTCTGAGAATTTTGCCAATGACACAAATCATGGCACTGGTAAAAAGGAAAGAGAAAAAAATTCAGGACAATATAGTCAGATTGCAAATGGGGCAGGTGAGGACTTCAGGACCACTCCATCTTCAAGGAAAGACCAGATGACAGTTAGCTAATGTGCTTGTCAGTGAGAGGAATTCTGCCCATTGATAGGGAATTTATTCCACTACCTGCTTGTAAGCCTAGTGCTAGAAAACGATGCCGTGTCTACATGCTTGAAAGTAAGCTGACATACAGAAACAAGGAATGTTGGCAGACACACGAAAAAATGGAGACTCTGACCTAACCTCTAAAGAGGTCTTGAGCATCTGTCTCCAAGAGATTCTGTGATTTTGTGGTAGCCATTTTACTTTACAGCAAGGATAAACCTAACCATGGAACAGTTGTACAGCATGTACAACAGCAAGGTCTGTAATGAATTTTCCATCACCAAAGGCTTCAAAATCTTTACATTTTCCAGAAGAACTGCTCTAGCTCAACCATTGCTATTGCCTTTGAAACCAAAATTCTAGAATTTCTGGATGTGTTTGTACAGTGGTTCACTCTGCCTCTGAAAGTTTGTGAATCTTTACATGTTGTTTCTTTTCATCCAAGCAAATTTTCAACAAGCAAATTGATCAGACTATTAGGATAAAGAATGGAATCAGGTGAAATGGCTGAAGTTCATCTGATCCTTCCCAACATCAGACATGAAGTTCAGAAGGTGAAGAAAAGGCAAGGAATAATACTGGTTCTTGAACCTGCAGAGACTAAGACACATAAATATTTCAGCCAGGACAGACAAACTGCAGGGAAGTGACAAATTTCAGCCAGTGCTGGCTAAATGGAAACAGAATGGAAACAAAATCCTTCTGTAGTTCAGCTTCTAAGGTCTACTCAGTCATCAATATTGTTATGCAAAAAGTACAACAGATGCAAAAGTAGATTGTCTCTGTCCATCTGATCTCATAGTTTTGAGGAGAAAGAAAAAGTCTGTCAAGAGGAAGATCCTGTACTTCCAAGTACTGCCAGCTAGTTGGGGTCTAGCCACATCTTTTGGAATAAAAAGGTATCCCAATAATCCCAATGATCCCAATCCCAGTGATTTTTCTAAGCATCTCAGAGTTGTACTCTCTGCAGCAGAGAACAAATTCAGCACAAATAGCAAGATGGATAGCTGGATCTAAATTCATTAAAAAACTTTGGTGGTCTAAAGTCAGGATTTATAAAAGAAAAAAAAAGAAGGAAAAAAAAATGAGGGAATATGTGGTGCTTTGATATAATAAGATGATGACGACTTTCATGAAGTTACTTCAAATTTATGTTCTTGTAGATCAGAGTAGAATTTGCCCCTAAAATCTTTAATCATAGATAATATGACTTCATTCTTGTGCAGCTGTTTCAGCAGGTACTTACATACACACAGGAACAAATATCTTTAGCTCAGTCACAATACTGACTGGAAAAATCATTCTTCCTAGTTCTAAAAATTGTAGTAAGTTTAGTTGCAACCATTTAAAACGCTTTTCTGACATATTTTTGTTTGGCAACTGAAAGTGAATATTCGTTTTTCCCCCATCATTGTGCTCATTTGCCTCTTGACACTTTTTTGAACCCGAATGAAAAATGCCATGAAGATAAATGATAAATTTTGGATCTTACTAGTTGTCTCACCTCCAAAAGTGACAGAATCCACATTGTGGTGGCAGTACCTGAAAGCACTCAGCATACTCAACTCAGTGTCTCCTAGCATTTCTGTACTACTGTTATACAGTTTTCTCAGGTGCTTCCTGTTACATGCCAACTCTACTGAAGATACCCTTTTTCCCTTCTCTCCCTTTAGTCATGCATCTCCAAACCTCTCTGCTGCCTCCATCTTCTGCTTCTGTGATTCTCTGAATTTATGGCTTTACTTCTAGAGTCTGAAGTGAAGAGTAGTGAGACAAGAGAAACTCTAATTTCTTTCTATGAGTGAACAAAGAAACTAGCTGCCCAGCACAGTCTCTGTGATTCTGTATTGACCAACGTGTTGCATAAGATAGCAGCTGTTTTTTCCACCTGTTTTTCTTCTGAGAACTTGTATCTTATGCTACAAACATGCAGAAAATTGATGTCAGCAGCATGAAACATGCCTATATGGAACAAATGCTTTATTCTGCCGGTGCTGGAAAAGATGTGTGGCAGAGGGCTCCCTGATTGTTCACACATCTATTGTAAAAGCTGGTACAGATGTGCTCAAACTACTCAGAGCTATGTCTGGATAGAAAGATACCCAAACAACCTGTTTGAGGGTAAACTGAGCAATCTCCAAGCTCCTAGACATCACATGCAATATCAAACTTAGCAAAATCCAAGCATGCAAGGCTGGGGTTGGTCCAGTCCCATGTGGGGAAGCGGAACAAAAGGAGTGGAGTGGACATCCCAGCAGGGTTTGGTTTTGTTTATGTAAGGGATAGTGATTGCTGCTACTTAAAGTAGCATCCCTCCTTTTCACAGCAATGCACACCAGGCTACATTCCCAGTTACAGAACAGCTCTTGCTTTCCAGAGCTCTGGCACAGAAGAAGCAGGCAGCAGAACCACAGCTATTTTGCTGTTCCCAAGAATTTGCTGCCAGAGGCAAGTGTCTACTTTGTCTTTGCCTAGAGAGAGCCCACGAGGAAAATGTAACTCACACAGTAAAACCACGATGCTGCCCACGCCAGAACACATTGAGAGGGTTGAGGTATGTCCCTTATACAGTTCATGACACTGCTGTTATAGCAGTTATTTCTTGGTGGGTAGTGGACAGTGCCAGTACTTCACTGGAGCCCTGCAACAGCACATATGCAGAGCAGATATATTTACAGCTCTTAGTAACTTGCAGTCTCTTCCAAGTGGAAAATCCATGTTATTATATTCATTTTATAGAGTGCCTGTGCTAAATACATACATACATACATACATACATACATACATACATACATAAAAATAATAATAAATTGGAACCTATCCTTTCCTTTCCACAGCTTCATCCAGTCTACTATTTTCTACATTTTACTCACAGTTTTGTTCAGAGAGATATCTACCATAAAAAGAAAAAATTCAGACCAAAAGAAAAGAGAACATTCTCAGATCAGGTTTTGGCTCATGAGTAAAGAAAGTTGGTCCATGTTTTATAGGATGGGATTTGAGAAGGAAAGTTGTATTGTGTGCAGGCCAAAGTAGGGCATTTTCTCTTACAAGGGGCAGGATAGGAAACCAGGCTGTCATCAAGGATAACAGCATGTGAGGAATGGAATTAGCAGATCCTAAGTGGTGCAGGGACTGACAGGTGGTCACACCAGCAGAAATGAATCCTGAACACAAATGCACAGGATTTGAAAGCCATACGGACAAAGATTTGGACTTTTGGGAAGGGTCTTAGTGACTGTGTGGAGAAAGGGGGAAAGAGGAGGTGTGATATGTGAGCCACTCTCCTCATCGGTAGGTTAGCAGATGACAGGTAAAGCATGCACGTATTCAGCCATTGTAATAAGACAGCATAACCAGAAAAACAACTGTATTCCCCACAGTATCACCTGTAGCACATCAAAGTCTAGAAATCTGTATACTCACTTGACCACTCAATTACACTATTTTCCAAATGGTGCAGTTAAAACTGGCACCTCCACACATGAATGCAATCTACTTGTTTAAAATGTAACCGAGTCTAATATCAAAAATCTATTATCAAAATAAAGATTCAAGGACTGAATGACAAATCCAGGCTGTCTGCTGCTATCCCCTGCTGATCAGGATAGCTCCAGTAGCAGAACTGATTCACAACACCGATGACAGTGGACTGTAGACCACCTCGTTCTGCCACCTCTTCACTGGCAGCGGCAGTTGTGAGCAGAGAAACAAGAAATCAGAGACTTTAACACTGCAATGGAAGCAGTGAGATTCAGTGGAACTCAAGTATGAAAGCCCTCAGATTCATTATCAAGGAGGGAATCATGTCTCAGAGAGTTCTACCCCACACCACAGCCAAGCCATCATAACTACCCATGTATCTGGCTTTACTCAATGGCCAACATGAGCTAATGCATCTTAGCAATATTTAAGACAAGTAGGCTTGAGGAGTGGAAACTGAAGGATATTTTATTTATTTTATTTATGTATTTATTTTGAAAATGTATTTTATTTGTGTGATGTGCAGGCTGAGGGAGGCCATCCTCACCCCTATGATGCAGTGTGAGACAGCAGCTGCCTGCAAGGGTGAAAGTGCAGGATTTAGTAGAGTGGGCTAAGGTGTGAGCTTCACCAATAGCTTTTATACCTACGTATGCAACTGCGCTGTCACTGTGATGTACTTCATGTAATTATGTTACTTTCCTCATAATCTTTATACAGACTGATGCTTTAAGTAGCTAACTTAAACATAAACAGCATTGTGGATGTAAAATCTCCAGGCGTGCTGAGTTCGGATGTGTGTGATTGGCACTTCATAAATGTTTACAGTGATTTATAACTAACAGTATCTCCTCTGCCACTCATCTGTCAAGAAGCCTCCTCAAAGAGAAAGGAGACGGCAGTGGGGAAGCAGCGATATTTTAAGATGTTTTGGACCAAAGTTGTAAAGAGAGGAATTCAGAGAGTTACATTACATCCCCCTTCTCTCTCACAGCCCTCACACACATGCCTTGATGAATTTGTACTGCGGAGCTGTAATTCCATTGTGGCTTTCTGATGTCTACACAAACAACATTAGCTTTTCTGTCATGTTTTACAAGGAAAAGAATTTTGGCGAAAATGTCAGCAGGATGGTATCTTTAATCATACTTATTGATTGACTTCAAAAGCTCGGTGCAATTTAACTGTAACCCTCTATGCAATCAGTCGGGCTCAGCCAGTACCTCGCATTGCCTCAAGCCCTACATTCCCAGATACCTCTTACTTCTAGTGTCCTCTGGTACCAGCGCCTGCATCAGGGTTCCCTGATATTTCCCTTTCAGCCTGTCCTTATTACAGCCAATGCAGTACACTAGAATTTGGTTAGAAATGGTTTCTCATAGGTAATTTGGGGGTTTAATAGGTAATATCTAAGGCAGAACATACATCCGCTTAACAACAGTTTGCTGTTCTCTGGGCAGTCCCACGAACCAATGGGACCATTCACAACCCTATGCAGTATTACAACCCAGTTTATAACACAACTTATGTTTGAATTCCTGTCAGGAGGTAAATGGAAGTTCTACGAGCCCGGCTCACAAAACGATCGGGCAGCAAATTCCAGGCACTGCCTGCTCGGCTGGTGAGACCCTAGCATCTGATCCCACAGCCACAAGCGCTGGCGTGACAGAGGGACGAAGAGGACTGCTGTAGGACACCTCCCTGGCCGACATCCCTGGTGCGGTGCCCAGGCAGAGGATCCTGAGAGCCGGTGGCCCCGTGCAGCACGGCCCGGGGAGGCGCAGCTGGATCCCAGCCCGCTGCTGGTGCCCACCTCCCTCACAGGGCACCGTCCCAGCGTCCCCCCACAGCCACCCTGCGATGCTCCGAGCCATTTGCGAGGGTCTGCGAGCGTGTCACTGTGTGTGCGAGCGCCTAACTGCGTGCGGCGTGTGTGTGTGTATATATATGTGTGTGCCTGTGTGTGTGTGTGTGTGTGTGTGTGTGTGTATGTGAGAGTGTGCGCGCGGGGCGGGCGGCGGGGGGAGCGCAGGGGCGGGCCGGCGGCAGCGGCGCTGCTGGCCGCGCTCCAGCCCGGCGCACTAATACAGGCTGGCGGCTCCCGCCTGACTGACGCCGGCCGGGGCTGCTGCTGCCGCTGCCGCTGCCGCGCTGCGCCCTGGCCCCGCCGCCGCCGCCGCGCAGCTGCAGCCCCGCTCCCGCCCGCGGCGCGCCGAGACCCCAGCCCGCGCCGGTGGCAGGTAGGAGCCGGGCTCCCGGCCGCGTCCCGGGACGGAGCGCGGTGCGGCGGGGGGGAGGGGGGGGGGCGCGGGGAGGACGGTCCCGAAAGTTCGCGCCGGGGGCGGGCGGCGCACCTGGGGCAGGCGGTGCGGGGCGGCATCGCCCGGGCGGGCGGCGTCCCCCGGGACGGTGCCCCTCGGCGGGAGGGGGCCGGGGTGCGGGAGGCACGGCGGCGCCGGGGCCGCGAGCGAAAAGGAGGAGCGCGGGGAAAAAAAGCGTTGTTGTGGATGGCTGGGGGCTGACAGGCATTCCCGCTGCGAGGGCTGCTTTCCTTAAGGAAAACGAAACCCACATGACACAGGTTCGGAGGTGGTTTTTCACTTGCGGAGGTTATTTTCTGTTCGAGAGATCCCGCCGCCGGACGCGCTACCGAATAGAACGGAGCAGAAATTCGGGGATTTGGGTTTGTGCTCCAGCCGCAGGCGCGGGATCCTTCCGAACCAAACCCCGGTAAGGGCACGGCCCGAGCTGCGGGGGGAGGGGGTCCGCGGTTGGGCCCGTTTGTATCAATTCCCATATCGCGTGGTGGCAACTTTGTGTTTTCCCACTTGGATTTGATGGGTGAATTCATTTGATCCTGGCCGGGGTCGCTCGCGAAGTCTCGTCAGTGGGAATAAAAATAAATGACACACACATGCGTGCGCACAAACACACGCGTGCTGTTAATTGCTGGCGTTTTACAGATTAGAGGGAAAAAAAAAGAAAGAAAGAAAAAGCGCAGCCCAGAATGGCCAACTCTTTGGTGAATGAGCTCTGCCTTGGCAGCAATAGGAAGTGATGTGCACGTCTCTGGAACGGGTTCAAGTTTGTGGCTGCTGGGGAAGGACACTGCGGAGAGCACGAATTTTGGTGCTTTGCATCTCCCGTGTGCAGAGATGTGCGTCTGTATGGGTGGCGATGCCCTCCTCAGCTCCCAGAGTGTAAGCATAAGAAAACGCCACAAAACTCTTCCCCTCAGCCATGGGAGGATGAATGTCATCGCTCACCCAAACGTCATCCAGGCAGGCAGCTGCCGTTGTCCAGATTTGATATGTGCCCACGTCTGCCTGGTTTGTGTTTGCTTCCTGCTGTACTTCAGAGTGGAGGCTTCGGATGTAATTTTTATTTCATTTATTTTACATACTGAGTTACTTTGACAAAGTAGCTAGAAGAAGTGTGCCGCAAAGTATTCTTAAAGTGAATGGTTTCAAGAAGTGCGCTGTTCTACATTCTGAGCTCTGCAGTAATTTCTATTCCTGTCTGCCCTCTGTGATGGGGTTACAGATGTTTTTTTCTTCACTCTGTTACAGGCATACAAGCAGTAAGCAATAACAAATAAGGGTCACTTGGATTTTATCATGCACCCCAATTTGATCAGGATTTGTGTTTTCATAGGAGTTGGGGATGGATGCTTTTATTTACATGCAGAACTAAACTGAACACAAAGGTTTGCTCTAAGCTCTCAACTGCACAACTTTGCAGAGCTGTTAAACATTAGTATTTTATCACTGCACTTGTCCCAGGCTGAGAGCACATACACGTATGCTGCACACCTACAGAAGGTGGAGGTGAGACACTCGGAGCTTCTGCACACAAACTGGTGGTGTTTCTCCATCTGCCTTCACTGGGAACGAGGCAAGGCCCAAGCCACTAAAATAGGACCACAGAAATGTTGGCGTAGCGTATCACATAACATCTGGACAGTTAATCCTCCTTTTTCCCCTTTTATTCTTTTACAGACTTTGTGCATCTCGAGCTTGAATCCTCAGCTATCTGCTGTTATCGGCTCGGCAGATAGGGTGTCATGTAATCCTCTCTGCTGAATGCTAAAGTGCTGTAATTCTGATGGCCTGGCTAATCTGTCTCGATAAACTTTTATTTTTCCGTTGTTAAATTCAAAGGACAATGACCACTAATTACAAGTGACCTCTAACCAAAACACCAGTTAGTGTTTATCGCTGGTGCTGATACTCGCTAACAGTAATTCCAGCGTCAGCTCTATGGGGCACCCTGCTTCAGAGAAACCTGACAGAGTAAGGGGAGCCCAAAGGGGAGAAAATACATATGCTCTCGGTCATTTGTGGTGAAAATGTAGTGAAAGTGTACGTAGATTCCGTTTGCTCTGCAGTAAGCCTGTTGCAAATAATAATGACATGGATGAGGAAGAAATAATTAAAAATATCATAAATATTTTAACTGAAAACAGCACAGCAAAAACGTACAGAACGTTGTTATGGTAGGCTGCCTGGTTTCCTGCTGCAGGCTGGTATAAGGAGTCATTAGTGTTATTGTACATTAACAGCAAAAGATAGTAATAGCAGTGACAATTTGAGAGAATCATTGCTTTCCTATTACTGTCTTTGAGAACATTTGTTCTAAGAAACATTAGACTGAATACAGTGTAATAAAATTAATTTTTCAAAAATATCCCCAATTATTTCCCATCTTACATTCTTTTATAATATTTGAATGATAATAGCATGGGAATTTTACAGATGAAGAGGTGAATTAAAGAGTCTAGGGCTCTTCTAGGGCTCTGTGTATTTATTATAGTAGCTGAAAACCACGCTGTGCTTTTGCAGATGAGTTAGATTTAATAGACTGTGGGATCAGAGCCCAGTCCGAGATCCTGACAAACAGATGTATGCATTTAAAACAAAACAGGTGAAACTTTTTCAGGTTTTAGTGAAGATACCTGTGATTTTTAGATGGGTTGTTCAACAGGATCAACAGCAGGTTTCTGAAAGAGCTATTGCAGCATCTCAGACAGGTCGAGCAGTTTTTCTTTGAAGTTCAGCTACTCTGGACACGGACACAACAAGGACACAGTGGAAATGGAGACAGTTTCCCAGTTGACATTGTTGCCTCTATGTAAATAGACAAAACAAAAGAGAAAGAAAAAGAAAATGATAATCTCTGTGCTTTTTTTTTTTTTTTAATTGAGACAGCATGAGGATCCAGGTGTGTTTGTTACTGGAAGGAGAAATGCCTTATCTTTCCTGCATCCTGCTCTCCAGTACTTGTTTTCTTCCCTCTCCCTCGTTGTCAGGAGCACCACCGTCCTCCCCTCTGTCAAACTCAGCATCATCTTTTGACTGCTCTGTTTCCTTACAAGCCAGTACTCCCAGATGTCTTCTGACATCTTTTTCTTTGCGTGGCTTCTTACATTCCTTCTTCCTTTTGTTTGCAGCTGCCAAAGCATTAGTCCACACTTTGGCAACCATCCAGCTTGATACTGCAACCTCCCATTTCCCAACAAGCTCTCTTCTTCCACCTACGTTCTGTTCACAGTCAGTGAAAAATCCTGCCAAAATCCTCTATCTCCTGCTTTCCATTCTGAAACATCTCCATGCCGACCTATCCTACTGAGTCTTTATATACTCCCGGTCTTTGTTTAGACCATGAAAATGTTCTCTGCTTCCAGTGTTTTCCAGATCCATTGGCCTCAGTCTTGTGGTTCACTGAAAGACAGAGAGAAGAAGGGAAGAAAATTAGCAGACCCTTGGGTCATTCCAGTTTGTTCTGCTTCAGGCTTCCTTTCACCCTCATTACCTGGCTACAAAAGGAGCAAGATTTGTCATTGCTTGATAACTATTACTCTGTGTTTGTTCTGCCTTGCATTGTACTTGGTCAGGCAGCTGTGCTGTGAGAACACGAGGCAGCGAGCTGTTGGTGGCGGGACCTTTCCATAAAGTGGTGTTTGCTAACAGCAAAGCTCCATGTAATTAAGAATACTTTATAATGCAAATAACTGTGTTACTGAGGTCAGTACATTTAAACAATGCTTAATCGTTTAACGTTCTCTCGCTATGCCTTTCCATAATGAAAAATCATTTTTTAAGCATTCTTGTGTAGCGTTTCTCATCAAGAGATATCAAAGAGCTTTTACAAAGCAGTCATTGTCAGGATACCTATGTGATAGATGCAGAAACCTGAGGGAAAATCACTTACCCAGAGGCTTGTGGCAGGGCGTGATCCCACACAACTGCCCGGTAGGCTCAGAAGGGACCAAAGGCACGAGGATTTCACACAGATTTCAAGACTCCCTTGTGGTTGCTTGCTGGCCTGGCCTATCCAAACCTACTTGTCTCCATCCAATTGCTGTGGATGTGCCCAGTTGCCATGAAACATGCAGTTTCTTACCCTGCGGCACATATGAGGTAGCTAATTTATCTCTTTAATCAAGAGATCTTGGATTACTTCATGGAGGGCACAAAGCCTCCACAGGGACATCTAAAGTAGAGAAACTGAAATTCATTCTGGTGTGAGGCACGACCTGCAGCTCCCTTGGCTGCCCTGCTGCATGTCCTGCAAGACTTCTGCTGGGACATCGGCTTCTTGGTGGGAACCTGCATGGGACTTTGGCAGAACTGAATGATAGGAGGGGAGAGGAAAGGGAGAAATGGAGCTGGAGAGATGAGATGTTCCCTGCATCTGCAGATGTGCAGGAGAGAGATGTGCTCCTTCTAAAGACTCGGTGCCCTCTTTCTGCCTTTTGTTTGTTATCCTGCATTTTCTGAAGCTGGCTGTAACCATGACTTGCCATCTTGAATGTTTAAGAGAATTCAGCCCTCATTTTGTGCTCCCAGGCTCAAATGTAGACATATGAAGGCTGTTTAATCTCATAAGCAAGTGTTCTGGTTTGCAGAGCACCCACATCTTCAGCTGAAGTCACTGGGAACTGCCAGCTGTCTCCTCTTTTACACCCCACAGGAGGGAACTAGATGGACAAGTTCTTACTCCTTTTGCTCTTAGTCATATTGTTGTGAAATAGCTTCTGTAAAGAGTCCAAATGTATCCAGATATTTTTGATGGAAATGCTTGGGACCATTGGCCCCTTGTCCAAGGCAGTTCCCTTTGCTCAGTCAGATCTCTACATAGATAAAATCCATGATATCAGTGCCTACCTGTTCTCCACCGTCCTTTTTTGCAGACTTCCAGAATGTAAATGCTGTGAATGCTCCTTTCCCTACTCCTCACAGGGTTTCACAAGCCACTGAAGGCTCAGTTAGCACAGACGGCTGCGACTCTTGGTGCAGGAGAGCCTTTATGTCAATCTTAATGCGCTGACAATTTCCCACAGTGATGTGCAATGAAAGCCTTTTAGGATAAACAATTTTGGATGCAATATGACTTGAACACAATGAAGTGCTAATGTGATTCCACGGAAAACTGCTAACATGAGATAAATAGAAAGTTTTGTGTGTAAAACTTATCCCCCTATAGGGATTTGCCTATAGGGAGGAAGGGTCTGTCTCTAGGCCTGCTGTCAGTCCAAGCGGGACCACTTCTGGAAGTTTTCCCTTTTGAGTGTTTTATTGACAGTCTGTGCGACCTATTGATCTACATTTCACTCGCCAAGCTGTGTGTTGCATTCAGTGATACTAAATCTGCCAAAGATGTCTGCTGCATTAACTCCGTAATGGAGTAAGTAGCGCTTCAGGCAGGACTCCCCAATGTCTGTCTGGGGCCTTAGGTGTAAGGTGTGAAGCCTACGTGCTGAGCTGCAGCCAGGCCTGTGGCTGGAGCTCCTCTGTCACATGGGGTTCTTGTTGGCCATGCTAACTTGTTCGTGTACCCACCTAACTCAGCATCACAGGTTGCCTTTGGTTCTGTGACTTGAGATACATGATGCAGCAGATCTCAAAGCACAAGATACGAATCCTGGTGTCAGGATTAAACCTTGCAGATCTGCCTAAGGGAGCCAACCTCCCTTCATTTCTGTGCATTCCAGCAGGGAACAAATCTATCAGGGACTGTGTCGAGTGCCTCAGAGCTGGGCCCACATCTCCTGCTAGGCAGATGGGATGTGCTACATGATTTGCCTTATGCATTTTGCATGTATGTGCTGTAAATGTACATCTTGAACTCAAAAAGTGCATTCCTTTCCACCAACTTAGGTTACTTCCAGGGTAGCCTCCTCACCAGCCTTGAGCATCAGATCCGAGGTGGAGCAAATGTTCTTTAGAAGTATCCTTATTCAAAACATTCTTAATATCTAACTAAGCAAATCCTTCTCCTTAAATGGGTATTTGGGAATTGCTCCAAGAACACCAGTGATTGATAACAAGGATTACAGTATCTGATTAGTGTGGATATAAACTTCAAGCCAGCAATGAAGCTAAAATTCTTTTCTAGTCCCCTTCTTCCTTTGTGAAGTGTTTGTTCTGGAGGCACTTGGCTGCATGCTTTGTATTAGAGACGAGTCAGCGTTTATTTTAAAAGCAGGAACTCTATTTTTTGTGTATTTCCAACTGTTCCATTTTTAGAAACACCGATGGGCTTTGCTACAGTTTCTCTGGGAATGGTGAGTATGTGAAGAATGCAGGACAGACTGTCTATGGAATGGGGAGAACCAGAGCCACAAGAAGACATGTTAACTCTCCAAGGCAGGTTGACGCACCTCACCATCGTACCCCGCTCTCTCCTGCCTTTTCCCCATGAATACATCGTCAGAACTTCCCATGGCATGCATACTCCTTAGCCTCTTATCTCAGGAAGGTGGAAGGCAGTTGAGAGATGAGTACTTTGTCACAGCTGCCGGTCGGAGAAAGCCAGGCTACAGGAAGGGATAAGGGGAATGGGTCTTATTTCTGCCCTGGGGGAGCAGGGCGTGGGGTAGAGGAGAGGGTGTATCCTCTGGGATTGCATCCCAGAGACTTCAGTGTGGCCCAGCCATAGAATATACTTCGGTCAACTCCATATAAACATGGCAGTCACTGGTTTCCTTTAAAATTTAATACTGAGGAAGGAAACCCGGTCAAAGAGAGATCGTAGTGATAAGTTGGTCCAGTTTCATATTTTTGCACAGATCTTGGTTATGGTAATTTTGTGTGGCGCTTTCAAATATTGTGGGAGATTTTCAAAGGCACAAATTAGTGTGAATTTCTAGTCTCCTGTGTTTTTGGTGAGCATGTTTCTCCTGAGCAGTGTGGGATGCAGAAGCACTGTCCGAGTTGGCCTAGGGCTTGAAACAGTGCAACCATGTTAGCATAGTGCTGCACCTGAAAAGAGCAGCTCTTTGGCTTGATCACAATAGGGAGCCGTAGGGCCAGAAGGGTTCTCAGGAGGCTTTCTAGTCAATTCTTCCTCCTTAAGGCCAGCACATTTATTCTTCAAGAAAACTGTAAGTCTGGGAGGCTCTGGAGTCCCCTCCTTGCTTCAGAAGTCACCTGGACATGGTCCTGAGCACTCTGCTCTGGGTGTCCCTGCTGGAGTTGGGGTTGGGCCAGGTATCCTTCAGAGTTGCTTCCCTCTACTGTGCTGTGATACTGTAGCTGCTCTCTCAGACCTCCGACAGCAGACAGTATCCCAACACTTACTTCTTTACTGTTAGCTACTTTCCTTGTCTCTTTGCATGAAAGATAGATTGCTGCTATCCTACTTGCACATTTTGCGCGATTGCGTACTCCTGCCATGTCTGTGACCCTCCCTTCTTCCTGTCTAACACAGTTTTGTTGCTTCTGCTACTCAAAAGATGAAGTCATTCAGTGTTCAGTCTGCAGCTGTACTGTGTCTTGTAGATGTGCATGTTCAGAATGGTCCCACTGTAGGAATTAGCTCATCCCTTCCCAGGGCATCATGGACATACCAGAAGTGAGCAGGGTACTTTTCTTCTGTGACTGAATCTGTGCCTCTTAAACACAGCCTCAAGTGCTTGGCTTATGGAAATTTATGTAACTGTGTTAAGTCGCACGATTTACATGCCAGAATGTTTCCCTCCTTATAGCAAATGAATGTGTTATTCCTGACCAGAGAAGCTGGACTATGCCTAGTAGCTGAGGTAATATTTGAGAGGTTCCACTAGCTCAGTGAGATTATTTGGAAGTCACAGATGTTTAGACACTGGCATCAGATTTTGTCTTCATTTTAACCTGGAAGCGGCGAATGGAGCAGTGAAGTCTCCACAGTGCAGAGGAGTGGCCAGAGAGGCACAAAGTGCTGTGGGATTTGCTCTTTAGTATCAATGGCTTCACTTAAAATTCAGCATAGAAAAGCCTTCAGAACACATTGAAATAAACAAGAAAATAAGTTTCAGAAGTTTGCATTATTCATTTAAGCTTATAGGAATAAACAATGAGATATTGCCAGGGCTGTGTGAAACATGGACAAATTTGAGTCTCAAGTACTTTACCTCATATCATCACAGCTGTTTTCAGTGGAGCACTCCAGGGTCAAACCAGGAAGAAATTTAGTTTCTTAATTAAAAAAACAAAAAAACCCACCTCCTTTACATCCCATTTAATTAAAACCCTGGGTGTCAGGTTCTGTGGTTGTGGAAGAGCTTGGTAACAATGTGATGAATAATTCATTCACTATTTTTTGTTGGGTGCAAAAGACAATGGTTTTGGATGGGTTCATAACAACAACCCTGTCTTGCTGGTCCCCATCACAAGAAAAACCCTGGAGGATCCCAAACTGAGCCACGGGTGTCACAAATGGAACAGGAGTCTTTTGATGGCGATTTGCATGTATGAAGAGTAACATGGGGCAGTTGTTACTGAGCTGTGAGCTGCTTACAGGAGCAGCAGAAAATGTGTGTGTGTGTGTGTGTAGCTCATATATGCATTTCCATGACACTCTTCAGAAGTAAACACATGGGTAAAAACCTCTCCTGCCCTGCACTGAACATCTGCGCTTGCAAAAGCCTGTGGTAGTGCAGGATTTGTGCTTCAGGGTGTGGGAGCACACCCAGGGTAAGGTCAGGGAAGTTCCTCACTCATTTGGGACCTGAAGAATTTGTAAACAATCTTTTATTTATTTATTTAAAAAACTCTTTCCCCTTGCTGAGGTGTGGGAGATCCATGCAGCAAACAGCAATGATGATGTGACAGAGGAAGATCTTTGCCACCCTGAGCCCTCGATGTATGCTGACTGCTATCAAGTCTCTATTACAGCAGTATCAGCTCGGAGAAAACCCACAGGCTTTTCTCTTTTGTAGTAGGAAGCAATAACTAAATCAGTGCTAGGTAAAAATAACTAATCATGTGTGTTTGTAACATTCCCTTTTAACATAGTTTGACTAAAATAATTCTCTCCCTTCCAATTCTGTTGTGATTTAGTCACCGAGCTGTAGACTTCCAGTTATAATTGTCTCACTCTTCCATTTTCCAACTGCGTGCAATCTCTAAGAACTGCACAGCTTATGTCTAGACGACCCTCTGAGAAATCTCTCTCTGTGGCCTTACTTAGCTGCTGCAATGACACCGAGACTGATGATGTCAGCCATTTTCGAGACTGATAGCCGTGCCTTTCATGCCTTAGTTAGCCGAGGCAGGGCAGAGTCTTGCAGTTTTATGCTGAGACCAGATTCGTATACACATCTGCATACATACCCATGCACAGCTAGCCTTGTGAGGATGATTAGGCACCGTGCTTTTATGTGGTAGTGTTTTAAGTCTGTTTTCACCAGCATTTCAGCAGTTGTTCTTTTAGGCTTCTGCATGCAGCTTAGAGTGGAATTTAATGAGAACTGATACAATTCTGCTGAAATTGAATTAGCGGGAAACTTCAGCAACACAGTGGCCTGCACAGATGTTTTGCTGGGGGATGATGCAAAGCTTCCCCAACACAGCAAGTCGTTTATAGATTAAGCCAAACCTAAATTTCTCCAAATCTTTCCACAGTGTCAGCATATTGCCGTGTGAGATACAGAGGTGGACATGTTCAACTTCCATGAGTTCTGGAAGCCTTCCTACTGACCTACTGACTGAAGCAGGCCTTCACTCAGGTCAGCTAACAGCAAGCACATGATGACAGCGTTTCTTCTGCTTTTCTCTGACTATGATATATCAGGCTTTTCAGCAGTACACTGAAAGTTACAACACGTTTCTCCTGTTGACCTGAGGGCCTAAAAGCAAGTTCTGTGCTTGCAGGTGAAAAACAGGCTTAGGAGTAGGAGGAGGTATTCCAGTCCCTTCTGTTCTCTGTCCATAGCAGTCATTCAAATCTGCAGTGAGGCTCATCTCACTCAACATTCACTGTTGTTTGCAGTGCCTGATCTTGCTGATTTTTTCTTAGGTGACAGTGAGGTGGAATGCATCATGCCATGTACATACGTTTTTCTGTTACTTATTTAGGGATTTCAGGGTGACTAGGTCAGATATGAGTGTCAACAATTTGGACATGTTTATGTGGCCAAGTGAATTCTACCCCAAGACTGCCTCCAAACTAGTAAATAAAACATGCCTAATACTGTTTTTGGCCTTGAGCCCAAGTGGGATGGAGATGCTTGCTTCTGTACAGTAGTACCCTTCTAAACCAGGTCACTCTCTTCAGACATCATACTTGGAGTGATTACTGGACCCTTCTAACTCCTTAATCATGCACAAGAAACGTTAGAGAGAAATGCCATTTCTGTTACTGCGGTAACAATTTACACTATTCATAATCAATTTGCCATGCTTAGAAATGTTCCCCAGCACTGTTTGATCTACTAGCATAGACATAGTAAAGGTAGGCACTTGTGCAGGGAGAACAGAACACGTGAATTAGGCTGAGATGTTTCCAATCCCATCTTTTCTTGTTCCTTTAGACCACAGAAACAGAAGGGTGGGTCTATGTTCACATAGTGTATGTCTTCTGTCTCTTCCATAAAGCAAGTTTCATAACTTGGGCTAAGCTTGATAATGGAATAAAGAAAGCATGGAAGATTGACTATGTTTGGTCTCCACTGTCACTTACCAGACAAATAGACAAAGCTTTCCATGTTGCCCAGAATAAGGAATCATGTTAATGAGGTACCCTAAAGGATGTGTAACTCATCCTCACAATAGTGCCTTGTACAGTCACCAAAGGAAATACAAGCAGCCATCATGGTATGGCCCAGGGCTTTATGTGAATGCTGGGGATATAGGCCAAAACTGTAAGGCTTTCCTCTGTTCTCGAGTCCAGAGCATCAAGAAACAAGATTCGTCATCAGCTCAGTAAATATGTCAAACAGTTTTAAAACATTTCAGCATTGGAAGTTTCCAGTCTGATGAGCAAGTTGCCTGGTACAAGAGGCATACAGTTTAAATAACCACTCTCCTAAGAGATCATTAAAATTAAATTGTGGATTAACATCTCTATCTTTACAGCCCTGGAGCAGAGTGGCTGCCTAGGTATTTCATAATGGAGTATCTAAGCCTAGCAGCACATGGCTTAGTCTGCTGAATAATATACAGTACTGTGTAATGAAATAATATTAAACTAGGTTGTTCTGATAATGATGTTATTTGAAAATTTCAGTATATTTAATGCAACTTATGTTTTGAATGTCAGTTCGATTTAGGAAGAAAAAGATTTCAGAAGAAACTAGGGGGAGAACGATAGGAAATTGTGCAATATACTTATCTGAGACTACATCACATGGTCTGCAAAGCACTGCTTTTGCTTTTATACACATACCCTTGGCGACTCTCCCACTAGCAACAATAGTGCTTAGACTCATACTGATGTCACTGTTGAGTTATTTAATTTGACTGAAAGAGATTAATGTGTTTATTTAAAACCTTGGTCAAAATGGAAAAGAAAATCTTGGGACAATACTTTTACGTGGACGTGTATGTTTTCATATCTGATGATTGCAGTGTCGCATTAACTTATCAGAGGCAGCTGTTGACACACACTAACGCCCCGGAGACCCCCTCCGATAAGAACTGGGAGCCATTTTCCCCATCAGCCTGGAGCAGAAGCTTCCACACCACTGCTGGTGCTGTGGGCTTTCATCCCAGGCTGTCTTCGCTTGCTGCTGCTTCCAGGGCTGATCCACAGCCATCCCAGCATTGTTTTATTTTCTCGCGTGAGGATGTGGTTTGGTGCAGCCAAGTAATGACAGCAGCGTGGTGGCATGTGGAAGCCAGCAGGTTGTGATGGGGCAGCAGGGGAAAGGCACTGCAACTGTACAGCCTACATAGGAGGTGCTGGGCTCTGTGGGCCGAGCCTGCTCCCTCTAAGGACTGCCTACATTTCAACCACATTATGTTTTACATAGGTTGCTCCAAAAGTAATGCCTTTTATTTATTTCCATGGATATTACAATAGATTCAAAGAGCACAATAACGCTATTTGATAGAGCAAATTCTCAATGACAAAACACTATTTTTCAACATAGTCACTACTATTAGTTATGTATTTTTGCCAGCCATGAACAAGAGCCAGCATGCCACGCTTTTAAAAATCAGCACCAGTAGAGGTGACCTACTGTCACTGTCACAACTGCTGAAACCACCCACTGCCTCACAGTGCTCACATCCACTGTTTGGGCTCTGTAAATCTTCAGCTAGTGTTGATGGATGTCAGTGGGTGCCATTTTTTCCACATCAAGGAATTTTGTGACACGCCTTTGCTTCATACACCCGTATCAGGCACCATTTTCTCAGACTGCCCCTAAGTTGCCATCTGTCACGCATGAGCAAAATGTAATGGGATATGGATGGGAAGGTTCAACCTCTACTGCCATACCACCAACATTTACCTCTGATGTCCTGGGCCAACATCACAAAATAGGAAGCATTACTTTCAGAGCAGCCCTAGTACTAGCAGATCAATGATATTTCCCTGTAGTGAATCATTCTGAACTTTTTTATTTTTCACTTGTAATTTCTAAATGTTTGGAACAGACTTCAATATTGATTAAGAGGCATAGGCAACTTTCCAGTTAAATACTCCAGGTTATTGTATGTTTACAGAGGAGAAAAGAAATTCAGAATTTGAAGTTTCTCTTTGACGGGATGAGTTTGGGAGGTCTCATGGAATTGATTATTGATTGTTCAGTGGTGCAAGCATGGTGATTGTTGCTGTAGGTGTCTCTTGACAGTTGAGGGCAGATAGACATACACATAGAACAATAGTATAGAAATTGCATAAGCCACATCCTGTGGTGTGGTGGCTGCATGAAGCAAGGTGGGCCTGCTTTTCCTTCTAGTTCTGTAGTCCCTCTGTCCATGTTTTCATGCTAGCTCATGTCCCCTGGTGCATAGAGCATGAATCTCCAGATGGAATAGCAGCTGCTGCTTGGGCTTGTGACATGCCAGAGAGTCACCTTTGTGGTAGGCAGTCATTACTCCACAGCAAACATAGCAGGTTGCCTGTGCAGCCCTGGTGCCCCAGGCCCTGTGTGCATATCCTGCAGTATAGAAGCTCAGGACATCCCAAGTTGGAAAGGATCCACAAAGATCTTTGAGTTCAAATCCTGGCTCCACATAGGACTACCTAAAAATTAAACCATATGTCTGAGAGCGTTGTCCAAGTGCTTCTTGAACTCTGGAGTGTGCTGCAAAGTTGTGCAGTGCTGAGGGTGTCAGACTGTGCCAAAGAGTCAGGCTTTGGGATTGGCATCCTGTCTCAACATGTTCTGCCTGTGTTTGCACTCCGTGTCCCCGTGTGCCCTTTGAACTTTTATAATAGCTGTGCATCTAAAAAAACTGCAGAATAACACTGTTTGTGAAGCCCTGCTCACAAGCTCCCAGCACCAGCAATATCTGTCTATTCAGTGTCTGTGGGAGGGCTGGGAAAGACTCAAGTCCTCCCACAAAGACAGTTGTGGCACTGCTTCTGTGGAAGCATCCATTTTAGCTGCCCTCATCTCCTACTTTAAGTGCTTTGTACGGCCCTTTGGACTTGATATGTGCAGGGGGTCCATGAAGTATATTTAAAGCAGTAAATAGCTTGACATACAAGGACACTTTCCCTCAGAGTTCTAGTCAGTGGAAATATGTCATTTTCATCTAAAATTAGACTGGCTCCAGCTACATTAAGGAAAAAAAAAAAAAAGAAAGAAAGAAAAAAGTAAAATAAAAAAATTAAATAAAATAAAAACCCTCAAGAATTAAACTCTTTCTGTTGGACTCTGTCAGATGTAGCAACTCCTAGCAGAAATAACCCAGGATCCATCCAGCACAAACTGTGTCCAAAAGCCTGTGATTTTCATCCAAAAAACTTTGAGTCATTGGAGGCAGCCAAACGAACTGGCTGGGCAAACAAGATTTTCTCTTGCATGTGGGACAATGTAAATAAGCTTAGAGAATAGTGATAGATCTTTCAAAGGCACTAAATGGGAATTGTTGAATTGAAAAAGAATTTTGCAGTTAATACTGTACAACTCTTGACAAGTAAAATAAGATTGGAGGGACAGAGGGAAAGTTGGATTCAGAAAAATATTCTACTCATTACTCCCATACAATTTGTTATTAAAAATTAATTTTTTTAGAAGATGCTTGAGCTGAAGCTAGAGCTACAAACATTAAAAAAAAAAAAAGGTACATTTTCTTTTGCGTTAAATGTAATCCCAACCCTGCAGTTATTTGCCTAGTGCACTTAAGTCCAAGTGCAAATGAAAGTGACTGGATATTTAATGCTTGCTGAGGCTCAAGTCTAAAATGAACATGGAGAGTAGTAAGGAAGAGAGACTTGGACCCGAAATTAACAGCAGAAGAAACAAACAGAAAAACGTTGAAAACTGAATACACATTTTGAATCATTTATCTTTCAACATATTTTACTGAAGCAACAATGAAAGAGCGTGTGAAGTTTAACTATGCATTGTGTTCTTATTCCAGGCTTCAGCAGCTTCTTGATGTTTGGAAAGTTCTGAGACCCAGCCTGTTGGACTACTTATAACCAGCACCTAAAGCTACAGAAACTTATGTCTAGAAGAACCTCTTTCTGAAGGAAACATCCATCTCAATATTGTGAAAACTCTGTCCTGGCCTTACAAGGCAGGAGAGTGATTTGTGCTTCTGCTGACACTGGTGTGTAATTTCTGTTTCTTATGCACTCCAGCACCCCTATCAGTTCCTTGTTCTCCTTCACCAGCCCTGCAGTGAAAAGGCTGCTGGGCTGGAAACAAGGAGATGAAGAGGAAAAATGGGCAGAAAAAGCTGTTGATTCCTTGGTGAAGAAATTAAAGAAGAAAAAAGGTGCCATGGAAGAACTGGAAAGGGCTCTAAGTTGCCCAGGTCAGCCCAGTAAATGTGTCACAATCCCACGTTCCTTGGATGGGCGGCTGCAGGTGTCTCACCGCAAGGGGCTCCCGCATGTCATATACTGCAGAGTGTGGCGCTGGCCTGATTTACAGTCCCACCATGAATTGAAACCACTGGAATGTTGTGAGTTCCCATTTGGCTCAAAACAGAAAGAAGTGTGCATTAACCCCTACCATTACCGGCGGGTGGAAACTCCAGGTAATTATATCAACTCTGAATGATTCACATCTCTGTTAGTTCTTGTGCTGGCAGGTCTGTACCTGATGCATTCTAATGAGTTCTTTGAGACCTGAAAAAGTAGGCTCTGTTTGATGGTGAAGGACCCTGGCTTTTTCCCTGTCTAGCATCTCAGATGCCAGCTGTGAAGAGCAGGATCCTGGCTAGGGCCCTTGCTCCATTGCACCCCCAAGAATCTTGTCCAGGGTGCTGAAAGCAAGGCTCCTCTCTGTGGACATGGCTGTTGGCCAGCCCCAATCCTACCCCTGTAGGCTGTTGTCATGGGTATGTCTGTGAGCTTGAAGGCTAGACACCAGCCTAGTCTTACCACCTTGGCTGGATTTATGCCACAGTCTGAAAACCAAAAATAACTCATTGATTCATAGGAAAAATGTATCTCTATCTCTCTCTGTAAAGATTAGAGTTGCAATAAGATGGTTTCTGTTGCTATGGATGTGAAACCAGGTTAGCTGATTCTTGTTAAAATGCTTGATGGTCTGCATTCTGTGGGATTTAATTACCTCAGTGTGTGGTTTATATGAAATAAATCCCCCAACTTCTCTTAAAACTTTGAATTCTTCAGTTGATGATTCTCTTTAGACTAGACTTGGTCAGCATTGAAAACTTTTGAGCTTACGGAAGGGTCATTAATTGGGCTTTTTATCAATGAAACAGCTATTAGAGAATTGTAGTGTTCAGTGTTGACTTCTGTAGGACTGGAAGTGATCTTAAGCGGTCATCTTGTTCCTCTCTCCTCCTACTCTCAAAACAGAACAAATTGCCAGGTACATTCCTGACAGATGTTTTCCTAATTAGCACTAAAAATCCCATGTGATAGAGGCTCCACAACCTCCCCAGGCAAGTGAATCTATTGCTTTGCTATCTTTACAGTTCAAAGTGATTTCTAATGTCTAACCTCTCTCTCTTTGCTGCCAAAAATCATGGTAATTTAATTTACTAATGGATACGGTTGGTAAGTGTATACTTATTATTCTGTGATTACTCTTTGTCTGGCATGAACTTTACTCTGAGGTGACATTAGCATCAGATAAGTGAACTGTGGGATGTTTCTTTTCACACAGATGAAATAAGGGAAAGACATTTGTTAACATTTGTTAAATGGGGCTGTTCCCCTTCCTGATAGTCCTTCCACAGCAGCAGAGCTGTCATTTTGAAGTTGCATCAGAACTGCTGTAAACATTGCCAGAATTAAAAATTTTGCAGCTGCAGGGAGTGGTGCACGTTGTCAACAGTTTTTAGTGGAAAGAGCCGATCTTCTGTCTTTCTAAAATAAACTCCAAGAATCTAAGAAAAGATGCTCATAAAATATCCCATTTTGTGTAACTTTCACTGTTAAGGCTGTAGTCTCTGGTGCCTTCTCATTTCTTTTGTTGTACCTGTAGTGTAGTTAATGGAGTCTCCTCAGTGCAGTTGCTGACAGCTCTGCACGGGGCTGTTTTAAACTCTGGTCTTCTGTTCTGTTCTACAAATGCTAGTACTGCGTCAACCAGCAGCTGCTAAATGGCTTCCAGAACTTCCTCCAGTCATGAAGCTCTGACTTCAGCTGTGAATATGGTCCTATCATATAGCCTGACTGGCTAAATGCAGGCTTGCCATGTCTGTACTATTAAATGAAAAATGGCTAGGCTACAGACTGAGCATTGCTGAAATGCTTGTTTGCTCCATGGCACAGCGGTGTTTTGTGCAGACTATCACATACTAGTGATTCTCAGGGTGCAGGGCTCAATCCACATAAGGCACTTTTGGGCAACTTGAACGTGACCACCTTGTTTTGGAGGGCAAAGAGCACAATGATGCATGCTGTGCTGTTCCAGTTTGCTACAGGATCGGGGAGCTGTTCTTGTGTTCCACTCCTATCATGCATTTCTCAGGGACAGATGAGACTCTGAGCCTCCCAAGAGAGTTACCTAAAGATGAGGAGCAGCAAGGAACACAACCTACTCAAATGCGCAGGGGCAGCAGCAGGAGAAATAATTCGCAACACTGAAATTGGCAGTAATGCAGCTCTGAGCTGCAGTCAGAAAGCAGTGCTGTGAAGAGATAGGGATGAAGGAAGAGAAGAAATGAGCTCGATGGGGAAATGGTAGCAGTGAGGTCACCACAAAATAGGTTGGGAGCGATTGATCCAGGTGCCAGTCTGTTCAAATAAAAGTCTTCTTTTAGCTACAGGAAATCTTCTGTATCTAGGCTTTCAGAAGTCTTAGGGTTATGTAGGATTCTCTGAACCTCATCCTCATGAGTTATAGAATCCACCTGTTAAGTGATTCAGCAGTGCATTTCTTTACTCTCCAGAAGGCAGTATTGTTTTCATACAAGTGTCCATCCTTTTGGGGCTCACTTTCATTATTCTAACCTGTCTCACTGAATCAACCATTCTGTGGCCATATCCATTAACTTTTATTCAGCATGAGTGATTTGTGTCAAAGATGGAAGGGACTTGCCCTTTCTCTAGCAACCTAGCAGATTCCTAGGCCTCTGTAGTCAAAGAGCAGCCTGTGTCTTCATGCTTCCCAGACATATCATAGTCTGTGCTAACCAGCACAGCCTGGATTGTGTGTAGCATTTCTTGCCACTGCAAGTGTCCCCAGTGGAGCTCCTCTTTGCAGGTCAGCTGTGCAACTGGTGCCATTTAGAAAAACAAACAAACAAACAAACAAAGAAAACAGCAACAAACCACAATTATTTTCTCCGTTTGTGCAACTTTACAGCGCAGCTAGGAGTTAGGCCACCTAGCATAAAGGAGATAGATAGGATGGATAGGCTCTGCTTCCTCCTTGAAGAGTTTGTCAGAAGTCTAAATGTTTGATTTTTAGGGGAATCTGCAGTTCTGGAAAAATATAAAGCTGTCTGAACATTTATCTCATTACTTCATATGACTTCATTCACATAGGAATGTTATAATATGCAGTGTTGCTGTAGGGAGCAGAAGCCTAAGTGAACATTAAACTGATCGCTTTTTGCAAGCCTGAGTAGGACTGTGATCTGGCATCTTCCCAACTGTAAGATCACCTGATGATCTTACTACTGACCACGTGTTTGACATTTGTAAATGGGCATGGAGAACAGGTGGATCTTACCAGAGAGTAGGCTTCCAAAGACAGGAGACTTTGCGAAGATGAGCTGATGTGTCACAAACAGCAGTGCAGATGTTGCACCTGGAATTAAAGGATGAAGCAGACAGTTTACTTGCTAGCATCTGAAGTCACAGGCTCAGTGACCGTGGGTGGGGACGAAGAGGTTTCTGGCAAAAGAGAACAGGAGAGAACAGAGCAGGAAAGGCAGTGGCAGGATTTGGTACGTGACTGACTGTATTTGGTTTCAGTTGAGCAAAGATAATCAGCACTTGGGGTTACACAGAAAGGATCCCTCCCTGGCTCTTGATGAGAATGGAAGAAAAGAAAAAGATCCCACAGAGCGGTGACAGTGCAGGTCAATTGTGAAGACCTGATGCACTCAGTCAGTCAGTTTCATGCCTCTGGTCACAGTTCCTTCAAGATTGTTGAGCCTTGGAGAACGGCATCTGCTACCAAAAGAAAAAGAACAGAGCCCTTAGGGGATTTTTTCAGCCACAAACAAAAAAATCTCTGTATTCATCACCACCACAGAGGATTTAGCCCTCTAGGCAGCCAGTGGAAAGATTGACTGAGGTGGCAAAAACTGTGCAGCAGAGTAGAAATTAAAAGAATAGCCTGGTCAGAACTGGGAATGAGTTCAAGGCCTTGCAAGGCTAGAAAATTCCTCTTGCTGACTCACTCAGGGCAAGTCAAAGGCTTTCCCTGGCAAGTGCTGTTGACACATCTCAGTTCTCAGCTTTCATTTAGAAAAGGAGTCGTGCTGAGTTCTCACAGGGCTGGACTAAATTGCTTTCCTAGTAGTGGGGCCTGCAATGAGGTGCCTGCCCCCCGGCCCTGCACAGAATTACTCAACACCACTGCTGGGTGCAAAGGGATCTCCAGAGTTACCCACAGCTACTGGTCAGAGCTGGCCAGGCAGCAGCAAACCTGGCAAGCATCACACCGGTTCCATGGAGCAGCAAGGGGAAACTCCAGAAACAGCAGCTCACAGCCTGGAGCTGCTTTCAGGATCACGAGTTGGGAGGGATTTAGCTGGCCAAAACCACATCTGCAGTGGTGGTAGTGCCTTGTTCCTGTACAGAGCAAAAGAACTGAAGGCTGAAGGAGTCTTTTTCTCTCCAATGTCTATGAAGGGATAACAGGCTGAGATGTCAATGCCTGTATTTTCTGAATGAGTCCTCCAAAACACTAAGGAGAAGTAAGGAAGCAGAAATAGCTTTCTGTACCAAAAGGCATTACAGGGTGTCAACAAAAACATCCTCACACAGATAGTGGCAGTTCATTGGTGACTCGCTGATTCCCAAATGTTGTGTGCCAGTGGTGGGGCAGGAGCATGGCTTAGCCCTGCAGCAGCATGGTGCCACAAGGAGCTGGACACGTGTCAGTGGTACTGGCATGGGCCTTTCTGTTTCTACTGCCCCAGCTCAGCCATTAGTGTGGTACACTGATCTCTAAGGAACACGTTCCTTCTCATGCACACGTTTTGCATTATTTCTGTATTATTTGCTTTGTAGCAATTATTCCACTCTTTCATTACACTGTATAAATGAGAGCTCACTGTAATTAAAAGGTGCTAGCTAACTTACCTAAAAAGAATTAGTGTTACCATACAGAGCTTTTGGGCCTAAACAATCTGTTAAAACACGTTCAAATGATATATTTGTGTCAGCGTTTACAGCTAAAGGTGCACATCGCTATTTGTTTCTGTAAGCTAGTAAGGAGAGGCTGAAGGATCACTAGCTGCTAGGTTTTAGGCCAAGGAACTCTGGACACCAGGTCAATCAGTATAAGTCCACTGGATTGTTCCAGTTCTTGGGACAATTCATCCTTGTCACAATAAAGCAGACTGTCTCCTTATCTTCCTTTGTGGCTTAGCAATCCCCCTAATGAATCTTGGGGATTCATTTCCCATGGCTGCGTTTAAGGGCTTAGCAAAGACAATTAGGTGCTAAGTGAGCTGATGTCTAAGGGAGCTCTTGGGGTACCTGAATTGCATCTTGTAGGTGCTATTCCCCTTCATCAACTACAGAGGGACCAGTAAAGCCTAAAGTTGAACTCCCATATGCAGAAATATTTAGCAAAACTCTTTGTGTTCCAGTCTCATGGCAGCAGCTTTATAGGTAACTCAGATAGCCCTGTCTGACGAAGTTCTTTGACTCCACTTCTTCTCTTGTTCTTGGTAAGTCAGAATTCAAAATCCAAAACCATTTGGGTCAACTTTGGGTTTCTCAGTGCAGTAGTACTGTTACAGCACTGACAGTATAAGAGGTAAGTGAAGAGGCTGGATGAGGAGCGATTTTTTCTTCTATTAGACCAGTTTTTGCATGGATGAATTTGAATTTCAGTTTTCTTGCATTTTTCATGTGTAAACTATCAACCATTTACCAATGTCTCTTCATGCTAGATCTTTTCTAACTATATTACGAGAACTAGATTAATATTGCTGCAATATTTCAATTGCCATTTATATTTCCTTTTAAAGATCCCACCGTCTGGCTGGCAGCATTTTCAAGAACCTGAAAACCTTTTAAATATAGTGTTTAGCTTCTGGTCTGTGCTTCTGTTTGCCAATCTGGTGGTAAAATAATGCATTGTATTGCTGAACACTGTTAATTGTTATTAAACTTGGCTTTGATTTTGGAAAAATCTGATGATAATATTTAGCAAACCCCTGATATAGTCATTATTTCAGGAAGGAAGAGAGAAAGAATTTTGAGAAGGAGAAAATGCCATTTGCATTTCTGTACTTTCTGACTTTGTGCACATGCTGTACATGTGAATCTTATGGAACCTTGCTTACATTAAGAATGACACCTTATTTTGCACATGCAAATGTGGAAACTGGTTGAAAAAAAATGGTCAAATACCAGGTTTTGATTCTTGTTTTTGGACAGATTTGTTGCTGTTCAATGTATATACAGAATGATATCGATAGCAAGGAATACGTCTCTTTTTTACTGACAAAGAGATACACTTTCAAGAGTGAAATTCTGAACAGATTTTTTTTGTTCTTGTTTTTATTTTCAGTCCTACCTCCTGTACTTGTTCCAAGACACAGCGAGTTTAACCCTCACCTCAGCCTTCTCGCCAAGTTTCGAAATACTTCTCTGCACAGTGAGCCACTGATGCCTCACAATGCCACCTATCCTGATTCTTTCCAGCATCCTCCATGTACCCCTTTTCCACCATCACCCAGCCACATGTTCTCCCAGTCACCTAACAGCATCAGCTACCCCAACTCACCAGGAAGCTCTTCTGGACCAGGAAGTCCGTATCAGCTTACAGGTAAGAATGAGCTTTCAGAAATTCTGACTGAGGCAGTCAAAGTTCTTGTTAGGGCCTGGGATCAGGAGCCAGTTTTTTGTGCTCCCCCCAGGCTCTAACTATAAATTGAAATGTTGGACAGGATGATTTGGAATGGCATTTCTTGGGACTGTCTCTTAGTATTGTCTACCCGTCCTTCTGATGGCAAATCAAGGAGCTAAGAGCTGTAATCATTCCACTCCTAGAATGCATGAATGAACTTTCATGATTACTATAATGGAAAAGTTCAGGAGAGGATTAGGTGTGCCAAAACACCTTCTGCCCAGGGCTGCCCACCTAAGTTAGGCACCTTTAACATAGGTGGTGAGGATGGGACCTTTATAAACTCCACAGGAGAGACAAAGTAAAATGGGGAAATTGGTGCACAGAAATATTTTTTAATACATGATGATCCCATTGACTGTAAAATTCGGGAAGTTAAGATGTTTAATAATTTCGTCCAAAACTTAGTCAAGCCAATAGGCAAATTCCCATGAATTTGGGACATTTCATCTGCTCCACGGTTATTAACTCAACAGGATTAAATCATTCAGATTTTTGTGCTTTGAACTCCTTACCTGGTCCTGCTCTAATTACTGAAAATTTAAATACACCAAGAAGGTATCGTACAACACAGCTGAGAGTTAGCTTTAATATCAAAGCTGGTTCAGTTCCACTTCTGCACTTTGTTGTCATTGTGAAATAGTTTCAGTGAACTCAGCTTTTTCAAAAGGAAGAATTCAGGTCAGAATCTTGTAGATTAATGTTTTAATATATCAACTACAAAGTATTTGAATTCATATATTTAATGATATGCTATTGTGATTTTAAGTACAAGAAAGATGTTTAGTTTTACAAGGTATTTGTAGGATTTGAACTTCCTTTTAAACCGGATACTTTCAACACGTTTTCCCTTCCTTGTACATTCAATTAATTGTTGTTCATTTCTTCTCTAGATCTGTAGTTCAGATTAACTCATACTTAGCAACATCCAAATTCACAAGCAGTAGAACTTGTTTGTCTTCTCCCATTTCTTTCTTTCACCTCTCTGTAACCAAGCTTGATTTAGTGGAGCTGGCCCTGACAGGTAAATCAGGACCATTGCGAAGTATATAATGACTCTGACTCGTTTAATTTAACTGAACTTGGGACCTTGCAAAGCTACTTAAAATGTAAGTGGCTCAGCTGGAACTTCATTATATCACACCACAGGGAATGCTGATAAACATAATTTGCCTGTGTAACAATCAGGGTTGAACAACTATCTAAAGCAAACTAGGATTGTATCAAGAACCTTGAGTGGGATTGATAAGACCAAACAGATGTCAGCAATGCAAATTTCTACATCTGATGCAATTGTTTATTTGTTCTCTGCTCTGTAGTCAGTAGAGAAAAATAGGCACTCCTAGAACAAGATTCATTTCATCTTAAGGTATATGTCTAAAATTGCTGAGATGCACTGTGTATAAAGCAAGCATATGGAATGCTTATAGTGACTAGTTGAGGTGTAGATAGCAAAAATACTTGAATAACCTTATTGTTTCCTTTCTGTAACTTAATATTATCATCTTCCATTGTTTCTCTTTTTTTTTTTTTTTTTATTATTTTAGCATGCTGTATTTTTGTGGGAGGGTCATGCCCTGTATATGCTAGGTATATTGTATAGTGCATCAGATTCCTATATCATGAACATTACTTAAATAGAATAATTAATAACATTCCTGTGCAATATGTATATGGAAGGTTCAATGGCTATCTTATGAGACAGGCCGCCTTTATCCACTCTGGGTGAATTTGTCTCAAGGGTCAGCCCACAGCCCATACACAAGTGGAAACTTCAGCCTGAAACTGGGATAAACTCCTTAAAGAGACCCATAGCCATGCAGGTTCAGTTACCACTGTAACTTACACGAGTTTCTGGTCACTATATACTTTCAGTGTTTAATACTGAATGTTTAACACTGACGTTTTCTAATGTAAAAACAAAGTCACTTTTTCTTTGGCTTTCTAAAACCTCCTGTTCTTCTTGAGAATCCTTGCTGCAGAGAGCCACCTTCCATTTTCTATCTTACTATGACATGAAGAAAACAAACCAGGAGCTAGGCACATTGTGAGTTGGTACTTCTTCATTCATTGCTATGTGATGGGATGTCATATGGCTAGGACAGAAGTCAAAAGGACAAATCTGGAGGAAGGAGTTTTGCCAAGTCTTGTTTTAGAATAAAAGACTTTCCATAGGCTTTCTTTATAGTCTGTGAAGAAAGAGAACTTTCTTGAGGGGAAATTATTTTCTCCTGCTAAATCATCATCTGCAAGGATTTTAATATTTAGGAGAGGAGCCTGGAACTGAAGGATCAAACAGCTTTGCTTTCTTAGCGTAACAGCTCTAATTATCAGAAAACTTGGCATGATGGTGGTCTGAGCCTGAGGCCATCCTCCGACTGTCCCTCCTTCCGTCAAGTGTTTGGAATCCAACATGATTGCCCTTCCTTAAATATTCTTCCTGAACATGTCTTACTCTGGAGACTGAGAAGAGATCAGATTCAGATTTGTGCTTTGTTTCAAACCCTTCTGTAGCTAAACAATGCTGAAGAAGTGGTATGTATTCGGCTGGGCAGAATTTACCAAGGTATTGATTTAGATGTCCTATCTTCTTTTCTTTCTTTCCTTCTCTCTAATAGTGGAAACTCCACCCCCACCCTACCATGCAAGAGAAACTCCAGGAAGCCTCAATGGGCGGTCAATGGATGCAATAGCTGAAAGCCAACTAGTACTGTCTTTGCCCAATGGAGGTAAATCCGCCGATGGAGAAACTGAAAGTAAATAACTATTTATACTATTTTTCTAAGAAAAATTGTTAAGCAGTAAAGTATTATTCAAACAACAATCAGTTCAGCGATCTGTAATAGTAGGTTTCAGACAGCTTTGAGGGTTGGGCTCTGTATTAAATCCATCCATTAGCTAGGAGAATAGGATGATCTAAGAATTCAGTAACTTACATGTGAAGTTAGAGAGATTAGATTCCTCTTGAAACCATGAACTACTACAGTTAGAAAGTTGTTAATGAAAGCAAACACTGTTATCTACTTCGTAAAGATAAGGATATAAAATCAAGGATGGGTAGTAATACAACACAAAAGAACACTATCTAAATCAAAACTGATTTCTTTATCACCATCAGTTCTAAGTTTTATGTACTTTAAAGTCTTATGTTTGGAAACTTTCTTATTACCTTCGTTGTATTAATGTTACATTACTGGCTGGCCGGAATTTAAAAAGATATTCTAGTGAAGTACAACTTTCTGAAACAGTGAGGAACATGTCTGTATCAGAACTAGAAGAGAAGGAAGTTGAGGTACTGTTAATAACAGATGAATGCACAGGATGGCTAGGTAATTACTAGCTATCAGACACCAATATTTTTTAATAAATTGTTGAGATTTTAATCTCCTTAGCATAATTTACCTTCCCTGATCACAGCCATAGTGAATCTTGGTTGGAAGTTTACTAGAGGTTATGGCAAAGGTGCTCTGGGGCAGGAGGTCTCATATGCCTGTGATAGGCAAGCAGGATAAAGTTTCCCAATAATTCCTGTAGGACAAGTGAGGGTTCAGGGATTCTTTCATGCTTTTGAGTCCTTTGCTGTCTCTGTGTTAGAAAACCTGGATAGAGGTAGATCTGAAAGAAAAGACCTTGATGAGATTTCTACTTACAGACCCACATGGAAGTGGAAAGCCTCAAAGCGTGCAAAGAAAGAAAGGTGGAGGGAAGGAATTGATTGATTACTTCTGAACTCCAGCATTTGGTACTAGACTTAAGGCTTGGCTTGGTTTTGACTTACTTTGAGCCCATCTGTCATCCCTACCTCCTGCTGGTGTGCAGAGTGGATGTATCCCCTCCTACTTTCAGTGTAGAGATTGGGCCTCAGTTCAGCAAGGAATGTTAGCATGTGCTTCATTTAATACATTAGGGTTACCACTTTTTTGTGAACAAGTGGGACTTCTCAAAGGGTCATAGTTAACTAAACTGGTGTACCAGCTTTTGCACATTTGGGGTTTTGGTCATAACATTAAGAAGCAGAAGCTGCTGTTGAGATTGTCTGACATAAATGTCTGTTTAGACGAAGAGCTGGGGGCATGGAAGGGACAGAAGAGAGAAAAAGAGACAGAGAATGATTGTCTGAAAAAATATTACTAAGGCCCCAGTAGCTAATTTATTTTGTTTCCTACAGATTTTCGGCCTGTTTGCTATGAGGAACCACAACACTGGTGCTCAGTTGCCTACTACGAACTCAACAACAGGGTAGGAGAGACTTTCCAGGCTTCCTCTCGAAGTATCCTTATAGATGGATTTACAGATCCCTCAAATAACAAAAACAGGTTCTGCCTGGGACTGCTCTCAAATGTAAACCGTAATTCTACTATTGAAAACACCAGGAGACACATAGGAAAAGGTAAGGGCGAATTCCTTCTCCTTGGGAATGTTCAGAGTTTGGGAGAACCATACACTGCATTAACAGTTCTAGCTGATTTGTCTGATGTGCTTGTCTTAAAACCAAAGCTGAGATTACTTCTGAAGAAGAAGGAGTTGATTCTTTTCTGACTGAATAACAATCAGCAGAGTATCTACTTACAAAAGCTATTTACTTGGCCAGCAAAGAGAAAAATGTTGTTTATAGTTGTAAGTTCTAATTTAGCAGTATGTATTTTCATTTTATTTATTAGAGCTTCTGGCAACTGGGAATATTGCCATTGAAATGCCACTAAAAGGATAATTGCTGGTGCCTCAGGGCTGGTTCTTCTACCACCAAATAACAAAGGGAGATGGATGAGACACTTAGCAGTTGAGTTATTTAGTTGAAGAATTCTACAAGAGTTGCCTTTATAGATTTTTTTCCCCTAGCAACGTAATCAGTCCAATCTGATTCCCTGCCATGTCAACTTCTCACTGGTTACACGAAGTCTTGGGTTCTGCCTCCAGCAGTTCTCCTTGTATGTTTCACTTCTGGTGTGTGCATATCCTGTGCACACAAGAGCATCTGCTATTGGTGACAAGCAGGATGAGGCCACACCTGGATATACATGGCCACGCTTGCTCCATCCTAGCTTGCTATAGTAGGGTAGGGATTGATATTCTCCTGGAATTTATTGGTGTTTGTGGCAGTGAGACAGAAGCCCAGCACTGGCCACTTCTCTGTGCAGTTGAAGCTTTGCCTCTTCTAGTATATCCAGTCTAGACTCATTATCTTGCCAGCCCAGCCTCTCACCAGTAGCATCTTGGGAATGGATTCCCTACTGGGCTAATTAACTCTTAATTGTTTCACTCCTATTATCTTGTCAACCTCACTTCATTTCCTGGGCCTAGAGCAATATTTTAATTGACTCTTGATAGCTTAGTGTTAAATGACTGAGTACAAGGAAGGTCTGAGACAAATGTGACATAGTTTTTACAAACAACAGTGAATCTGAAGGTTGAGAGATGTTGTACTCAGCTCTCACTTTTCTCCAGAAGGAGAAAAAGCACCTGTGTTATAAATGTCCTGTGTGAAGGTGGTATGATGCTACAAGTGTCTGTTACAGTAAATTGATGTGAGCAGTGGAAATAAATTGTACATCTAGATTTAACTTACTTAGAAAATGAGGCAAAGCTTCTCTATCAGCATAAGCTGTCAAAGGGGTATAGATCAAAGCTGAGCCCGGCCCTAAAAGAACAACAAAAAATCCCAGTCAAAGCTGCTATTTGAGGATCTTACATCCTGTGAATTTCTGACCCAAAATACAAAGAGACAGAACGGGAAGAATATGAGGTAAATGCTAATAGTCTTCGTCCTTTCAAATCTGAAGATGCGTCTTCATTGATTAAAAGTTCTTTTAAGTCTTACACTAGGAATCTGCCCAAGGGAAGGGAGCAGGTTGCCTAGAGAGGAGCTTAATATATCTAAGATCCTCAATGTTAATGCTCTTTGTTTATGCAAATCTTAAGAAAACATGTTTAAGTGGAATAGAAGTGGCACCAGTATGGACCTGCAGAAGAGCACAGAGCAACTCCAGAAGTGTGTAGTTCAAAGGCACACTGGACAGATGAAAGCTGATGAAATTGATACAATTGTCACATGTTAACAAGGGAGAAAAAGGAGTGAGTAAACAAGATTAGCTCAGTAGGATAAGGATATGCGATTGAATTGTCATCTAGTGTATCAGCGTGAAACGGTTTCCTGGAAATACCACATCAAAGCTAAAAACAATCCAGAACACAATGCAGCATCTACTAGCAATTGGACCTGTTTCAGCAGTCAGACTTCAAGGACAAAAAGGAGACTACTGATCAGAGAGTCAAGAAGAAGTGGATGCTTGGAAACTGCTGAATCTCCAGTTTCTGCAGAGGGCAATGAAATCCTGCTAAAACATATAGGCCTTGGATTTGGTCTTTTACAAATATGCATTCAGCTGGTTGGCTTCTTCAGGGTGCTTGTCTCCAGTGAGTGAATAGCAGAAGAATGGAAATATTCACTAACATTTCATTACTGCTGTGTTTATTGCTTTTTTAAGAGTTAACAAGGAAAAGGAAAATGAGAGCCACTTTCAGAAGTGACTTTGGTGTTCTTGTTATTGTAGTATGCAGTTTTGGTAATGCTTTTGAAAGCATTGTTTTTTGTTTTTTTTTTCTTTTTCTTTTCTTTTTTTTTTTTTTGGAAATTAGATATTCAGTGTGAAAATTCAGCCCTTAAAGCTTTGCACTTCAGCACCCAGAAGTGCGGTCACCTTAAATCAGTTATCACAACTGAAGATTCAGAAGGAGGTGAACACGTGTCCTTATTCTTCCTTTCCTTCCCCGTGTTCTCAGTCTATTTCAGGAATTTACCTGGACTCCATCAGTGTCAGCCAAGACCTTTGTGATTTTAGTACCAGTGTCCTTCCTTTTCATCCCCCTTCCACAGAATGGAAAGGAAACATTGGTCAAATCACAGCAGTCACAAAGTGCATCTCCCCGTGCATCTGGACTGAAGCTGCTGACTGGTCAGTCTAATGGAGCTGTGGTCTCACTTGTGTTCTCAGTGAAGTACCAGCTTGTGCTGTGAGCCACACCCCCTCACATTTAATTTGAGATCTCATGGGTACATAGAGGTAGAATTAAAGTGATGGCTTGAAGACAGACTAAGGTTCTTGTCTGAGTCACACTGGAAGTGTCTGGGAGAGCATATTTTTCCCAGATCCTTTTCCCACTCAACCTGCTTTTCCCCAAGTTTTTCCCACTCCTGTTCAGAGGCTGTTTTTGTTTTAAGGATGTGCTGCTGTCCCTTGCTGTCATGACCACAGAATCAGGAACAGAGGCTGGGAATAAGTAACCAGTCATTTTTGTACAGAAGACAACAGGAATAAAACAAGTTACAACTGAATTAATAAAGCGTAGTTATCACTGGCTTTGCAGACATTACACTTAG
This sequence comes from Perdix hodgsoniae, assembly GCA_035772895.1. Taxonomy (NCBI): domain Eukaryota; kingdom Metazoa; phylum Chordata; class Aves; order Galliformes; family Phasianidae; genus Perdix; species Perdix hodgsoniae. The sequence goes on from JAPSGF010000008.1 coordinate 8,067,490, forward strand.
ACTCTGTGAACATGTGCATTTGTATGTAAAGGTGTGAATGCCATCCCTGGGAGTAGAAAGGAGAATTTTATTTTTATTTAGTGGTGGTTTTTATGAGTAGAAAGAACAGAGTTCTTCCACCTCTCTTGCCCATGGGAGAGGTTAATCTTCCCTAATCTAGCCATGGGAAGGTTGAACGTCTAGGTATCTTCACAGGGTGACTCGGTCCCTTTCAGGGTGTGGCTTCTTGCTCACATTTAAGCAGTCTAGTTCCCTGTTGCCACAGTGGCACTGAAGAAGATCTCATTGCAAATAGATCTTTGTTCTTGTTCTGTTCTGTTTGTTTTTAAGTGTATTAGTTTTCACTGGGTTCAGTTCCCTGACCTCAGTGACTGCCCGGTCCCCAGACACTGCTACAGCTTGAAGGCAGGTGTGGGAAGAAGTAGTAAGGGCAGGGGAAGAGCAAGCCTTTACTGCACCAGCACAGACTTCCATCATTTTGATTTGGCTGTGAGCCTGCACTCTGTGGTGGATGGGGTGACTCGACTGGTCACAGTGCCTCTCATCTACCAGATAAGAGAAAAAGGCTTACACCAGTTTATATATATTTTCATACAAGCAGACATCCTGGGTGGATGATAGCCCTTAAATGTGCTTCCATCTTCCTTTTTCCAAGATGTGGTAAAAGTTTGAGAGTTAATGTTGGTAAGTCACTTGGATGCTGAGAAGTTCACCAGATCAATTGTTTTCCTGCTAAAGTTTGCTTTTAACAAGAAGGATTTGGTGAGTAAGTCAGGGTCGTGCAAATGTAAACACGTGGTTCTGTATGACTTGAAGTACACACCATGTGTGTTTGAACAGCATGAGGCAAGACCTTGTAGCAAAACGTAGCATGCAATGAAGTGGGTCTTGGTCAGCATGCATGTGCTCAATGGTAATGTGTAACAGATTTGTCAGTTCTTTAGCAGATTTGATCCACACTTTAATATGGCTGGCATATGTTTGACATTTCTGTGTGTGTGTGTCATAAAGTACCATGATATTTAATTAAAGAAGTAAACCAGTCTTAACTGGCAGATAAATAATTTTACTCCTGTACTCATATCTTGAAATACTGTATTTGATAATTTCCTCTTAATGCTGATGGGTCCCTTGTACAGATATAGGGATGTAGACAAAGTTTTCTGTCTTTTAAATGGCACTAAGTTCCTGGAGTGATGTGGGCTTATATAGCCACACCAATTAAATAGTTAAAGAATTCACAGAACCAAACCAAGTTACTGATATAAAACGTGTTGTAAACAGTGGAGAAATAATACCTGTCTTGTTTTCTTTTTCTAGGTGTTCATCTTTATTATGTTGGTGGGGAAGTGTATGCTGAATGTGTCAGTGACAGCAGTATTTTCGTGCAGAGCCGCAATTGTAACTATCAGCATGGTTTCCACCCAGCCACTGTCTGCAAGATCCCCAGTGGCTGCAGCCTCAAGATCTTCAACAACCAGCTCTTTGCCCAGCTGCTTGCCCAATCAGTCAATCATGGTTTTGAAGTGGTATATGAGCTGACGAAGATGTGTACGATTCGAATGAGCTTTGTTAAAGTAAGGCTTCTTTGTTTTCTTTTGCCTTTATGAAAAGGAGAATCCCAGCACTTGCTAGATTCAGCACAAAACTAGACCATATCAAATCCTTCCCAAGTAGAGATAGGCATCCAAGCTGCAGATTGCAATCCAGAATTCCTGTTCTCCAGTATTGCCTTAAACTTGCAGGTACTAAAAATCAATAGATTCTGTGATCAACATCAAGAACTTCATGGACTCCAGAAATAAAGTATCTCACAGATTCATACAAAAAACAAGCAGAGATTGAATGGTTGTGTTCCCCCCCACTGACTGCATAAGGAGTTCAGTTTAGGTGGGCTTAGCAGTGTGTGAACAAGGCACTTAGGCAGTTGTGATCTCTCCCATTGTTACTGCTTTGCAATAGGGTCTGATAGAGCCACACATCTTAAAAAAGGTCTTCATGTCTCAAAAGTCAAATTTACAGTCACCATTACTATAAGCTCATATGTACTTGGTCAGTCAAGAAATACTAGGTCCTCCAGCTGAGCTGGGAATAGTCATTGTTTGCCACCTGTCTGAGCCCTGCCTCGAGATTATCTTAATTCCTGATGGCATTCACACTGGCAGTCACACAAACAGAAGATCTTCTTGTGAGCAGAATACAATGCCCAAAAGAACAACTGATCTTCCCCTGATTAGAAGAGATAGTAGGCAACTAAAGCCTTTGCAGTTTCCATGTCTTTGAAATCTGAACTTTGCAATGTGATTGCTCTGTATGCAGTGTATTGGTCTTTGTGGGAGTTTCTTGAATCTTCTGAATGGCCTTCTTACTAGAAAATTGCTTGACCCTTTTTAGTATTCAGGATTTATTTCGCTGTCTGTTGTAGCACTTAAACTTCAGAGAATAGTGAATGCTTCAAGACTACATACGTACTAGACTGTGACTTCCTACAGTGATGCTGGGAAGAGCTGGTAGCTGTGTTCAGCCTGCAAACTAGGGAAGGTGCACCATTAGAAGCAAGTTGGTCCTATTAGACACCAGAAGAAATGGCTTGAGTGTGTCCATTCATTATGCAGATTTGCTTCCAAACAAATGAGTGAGTCAAGCCAATTTAATTCATATCTAAGATATAACAAAATTGCTCGAGGCTCTAGCACAGTTCTTCCGTATTCTGAAAAGCAGATGGGTTGAGTCCCACATAGCTTTCTGGTTCTGATTCTTTCCAGCCGTCCCTAGGAACCCATCTGCATAACTCTGAGAGCATTAAGAATGCCCTGTAACTTTTCTCGAGAGTCCAAACCATAATCTCCATGCCTGTGACCATGGTGTTGCTTTGTTCTTGGGAAGGGACTGGCATCTTGTTCACACGCTAGCATTAGGGGAAAAAAAGAAAGCAAGAAATCCAACAAGTAGCCTTTTCTTTAATGGAAGACATGAATGGGCATGTTGTTTGTTAAGGCAGTATAGCCAGTTATGCAGTATTTTCATTATCTCAGCAACTCAAGGGCAGTCTCTTTGATGTGTTATCTGCCACCAAGCCCAGCATGGCAGCAAAAAGTGGTGGCATTGATGCACTGAATAATATTGCTGCTATATTATCACCTTGCTTTGTTGAAACAATAGCAGCCACTATAGTGCCTCAGGCACCAGAAGACCAGTGCACAGAGTTATTTTGAACCTTTTCCCATGACCTTTGGAACATGGCTATGCAAATGTCAACTAGACTCTTCCTGGCCCATAAAAACCCTTTCCTGTACTTATTCTTCTTAAATGATTTATATCCCAAGGTGTGAATCTTGATGTATTTAGTTCTGGGTCATAAATACTCTTGGGCATTGAGTATGCAGTAGGCAGAGGAGCCCATTGTCTGTCAGATCACTGGTCCCAAACTCCTACACCACCAATGCTTGAGCTGGGAGGGAGGGCTGGGTAGGCACCAGATCATGAGAAGCTTGCCAGGACTGTCAGAAGGAAGATTTGGGTTGGATGTCAGGGGGAAATTCTTTACAGAGAGAGTGGTGAGGCACTGGAACAGGCTGCCCAGAGAGATTATGGATGCCCCGTCCCTGGAGGTGTTCAAGGCCAGATTGGATGGGGCCCTGGGCATCCTGGTCTGGTATTAAATGGGGAGGTTGGTGGCCCTGCATGTGGCAGGGGGGTTGGAGATTCATGATCCTTGAGGTCCCCTCCAACCCTGGCCATTCTGTGATTCCATGACTGTGTCACTCTCTGGAGGCAGAACATGAGACAGAGGGAAGTGAAGCTCCTGTCCTCTGTGATACCCCTAGTGTGCCCATGGAGCAGCTGGGAGGAGCTCAACTCTCAAGCACATGTGCAGGTACCACCAGGGAGAGCAGGTAATTGCCATCCACACAGTGCTGCTGATGAACCCAACAAAATAAGGTTGGCTGTTGTCCCTCCTCCACAGATGAGACATCTGACGAACAAAGCAGAGGGTCAGAGTTCTACACTGAACTGAGGACTGAACCCAGTGCCCACCCTCCCACATTGTTCCAAGTTCTGGGGCTGAGGGAATGACCCAGCAGGCTTGGTGCTACTCCCCCATACAAGGCTGAAGCTGGAGCTGCCAGAGGGTAAAACCACAGAATCACAGAATAGAATGGAATCATTAAGGTTGGAAAAGAACACTAAGATCATCTATGCCAACCAGCAACCCGTCACCACCATACCCACTAAACCATGTCCCTCAGTGCCACATCTACACAGTTCGTGAACACGTCCAGGGATGTGACTCCACCACATCTATGGGCAGCCTGTTCCAATACCTCACCACTCATTCTGAGGAGAAAATTATCCTAGTATCTTACCTGAACTGCTCTGGCACAACTTAAAGGAATTACCTTTCTTCTTATCACTGGTTACCCAGGCTAGACAGAGCTGTCACCTGTACAAGGTTGGGAAGGTGTGGCAGGAGCAGCAGAATTTTCCAGCTCATTTCCCACTGTGGAAAGCTCATTTCCAGACTCCTTATGTGAGCACTGGGATTCTCTTCCCATCCTCTGTGCAAAATAACACCACAGCTTTGTGTGTGGTTCTCATTCTATTCTACCCTTAGAAAAGCTCCGCCTCTGAGTTCATGCTGGCCCTGGGGCTGACCTACACTCCGGGAGGCTGTGTGATCTGTGGGATCACAGGGGAGTCCTCCCCCAGGGCATTTTACCCTCTGACAGCCCCAGTCCTAGTCTAGGAAGGCAGCGCAGGCAGTAGGAAGGAGGCTGGAAGTGTTTGGGAGCTGCCAGCAGAGGGAGATGCCCAGTCACTTACACAGACTGCTGAACTCTCAAAATCAGACAGGTTGTGTTTGCAACCTGTAATTACTGTTCCTATATAGGTTTTCCATCCTGCTAGTCAGGGGAGGTGCAGCATCTCCTCTGACACTTACCCTTTGGTCATGTATCTTCAGTGCAGCTGAGTAATTAAGACTCTTAATAAAGTCAGAAGCATGACAGCACTTGAAGAGTAGCATTTTATATGAACATTTCCAGAACACTTATCTGAGGTGCCTATGAACACAGGCACCTTCTAGCTTGTAAATATTCTGAAGGCCAGAAAAATGCTTCATGATTAAAAGCACTCTTTGGGCTTTGTTAGCTTCACATCTTCATCTGTTCTCTTCTTCTTTTCTTCATTAAGTACAAATGGATTTTATCTAGGCCACTTACAGCATCTAACTGGTGTTGGTCCTAGTTTTCCAGTTGGTTTTCTAGAGAACTGGCTTCTAGCAGCCCCAGTATTTTGAAGAGTTCAGCATTTGTCAGTGATGCAGCCAGTTAGCTGTAAGACTTTGGGCTCTTCTTTGGACTCCTTTGCATTGCTGTGAAACTACAGAGAGTGGTACTGTGCATAAGCATCACGACTCAAAGCTTCTGCATTTGGGTTGGAAAGAGGCAAGCAGTAACTCTCTGGGGTTGGATGCTGAATGCTATGACTTGTTTTCTGTATTTCTATACTCATAAAAGCACCTGGTCAAGTCCAGTGGCACATTGTTAACCCCGTCACACTGTTCTAGGAGTTCACATAGGTGGCTAACATCAATGTATCTAGCTCAAACCTTGACAGATTGACTGCCTGCTTAACAAGCAGACTGTGCCCACTTGAAGCAAGGTGTTCCTGCTTCTGTTTTCTCCTTGCCTACACCACGTGCTCATCTTCTGACACAAATTCCATGTCCCCTGTCTCCCAAAAAGATCTGAAGAAATTACTGCAGGATTTCCTGTGGCAGACAGGCAGGAATTCCCTTGGGAAAAGAGAAGGTGTTAGAGGATAGAAAACCTATGGAAAATTTCTATGCATTAATTAAGTTAAAAGTAAAGAGGACAAGGGAACCCGGCTGGAAGTTTCCAAAGACTTAGAGAAACGCATACAACTTCTGGAGTCTCAGATGTGCAGGGCACATCTCTGCCAATGAATGAAGCAGTGCCCAGGAACATTACCAGTCTTGCTGAAGTGTTATGACAGGGCCTGGCCTGCTTTTTGTCTGTGCAGACAACAGCCTGGCAGACTTTCCCGAGCACGCCTTCGGCATGCAAACAGTGGGGACCATTCCCTGTGGGCTGTTTGCAGGCAGCCAGACTCAGAAACAGGACATTCCTCGCCAGCTGGAAGTGTGGAGAAGCATTTTTAATTCAATAGTACAGAGTTCCTGTTAACTATGATAGTAATAAACTTTAAAAGAAGCTAATTTTTTAGAGAAAATTATCCCCAGGGCAAAGAATTAAATCTTGGTGAGCTGGGTGGTGGGCTACCTGTAGCTATCCTAGACCAACAGCACTGAATTTATGATTTACTGATGTACTTTTTTTAAAGACTAACTTATTGGTCCTCTGGTGCTTTTGTAGGGCTGGGGAGCAGAGTATCATCGCCAAGATGTTACAAGCACGCCCTGCTGGATTGAGATCCACCTGCACGGACCATTGCAATGGCTGGATAAGGTTCTGACACAGATGGGCTCACCTCATAACCCCATCTCTTCCGTCTCTTAAGAATCATCTCTAGAATTCCCTTAGGATGGATGCTATTGCAGGCAGTGGCTTATAGGATTTCCAGTGAACAGAAGCTTCTATATGTAGATGTATGCAGATGTAAATATATCTATACATAGTCTACTCTCTTTTTTTTTTTTTTCATGCTACGTTTTGTGATTTCTAGTTATTCTGATGCCAGTACAATAAGTATAGGAATTCAGGTATAGCATATCTGTTCTCAAAATAAGCCAAGTTCCTGCAAAAGTGTCAAGCAGTTCCTATGAGCACCTTCATTCCCCAACCAAGCCAGTAAATGGTGCAAATTCTCAGCACTTTGACATGGATTCAGAAACCTGGCTGTAGCTGTTCCTAGTAGGTGAAATTCACCCTTCTGCAGGCAACAGAAGTCAAATATTGGCACCATTTATATTCATTTTACATCCTAACTTCAGATCTGAGAGAGGACTTTAGGTGGTGCACAGGACTTAAGCATAGAGATGACTTTTCTCCAGTGAACTGAAGGATTAAACAGAAATTCCAGTCTGTCTCTGTACTGCAAAGCACTGTGGGACCACAGATCCTGGGAGGACCTGAGACCCCTGGGTTTGGCAGGAGGAGAGAGCCCTTGGGATGCCTTTGGCTCTGGCGCCTTATCAGAGTATTCTGGACACATCTGAGTAGTCCGATACACTTAACACAGTAGTTTATGGTACTGCTGCATTGAAAAGCAACAAGCTCCTAAGAAAAAAAAAGAAAATTTGAAGTATATGCCTAGAAGTTTAAAATCTAATTAACTTCCAGTGCTTTTTTTGCAAAGTACATACATACTTACATATGTATCTGGCATGTAAACTGAATCCTATCCATTATACAGTATTGATGTCATTTGTTTTGAAGTTAGGACTATCTGTAGTTAGTCTACTGTGCTGATACCAAGGGTACGTCTAAAAGGGACTTGAACTGTGATTCAGGAAAAGGAAATGAAGTGTGCATTGAAGAACTGAGAAATGATATCATCATTCAGCTCAGGACAGTCTGCGTTCAGAACGGGAAGGCCCATGCTCACAAGATACAGTAAGGAGGAGGTGAGAGGCAGTCAGGCTGTGCCCTGTGCTGTGCCAGTCTTCGACCTGACTGCAGTGCCCTGGTTTGGCAGAGGGGCTCCTGGCATTTCATTAATACCATGGAAGGTTTCTCATACTGGATAGAGGCTTCAGCATTTGCGGTGTTGTGGCCTCGCCTGCACAAGATGGTGAGGCAGCATAAGCCATAAGCAAGAGATGAGTGTGTCTATGTGTAAAGCCTTCTTAACAGTTCCTTGTCTGTGCACCTGTGAGCAGGAGGAATTATGGTCTGTACTGTGATCCCCAGAGCCAGCCTTTCCAAGTGTTGTTCTTTTCTGGTGAACCATGGGAAACAGTAGTGCATTTTGATGGTCCCCTTTACCTTGCTGAAAGGGTAAAGGATTATTTCCCTACAAGCATAACAGGCCCCTGAAAACTGCTTTGCATTAAAGGTCAACAAGAGTGGTAACTTCTCAAATCTCACACACTAGAATTAGACTGAGAAAAATATGTTCTACATAATATTTCTTCTCACACAGTTTCTGGTGCTACACAATTTACTGCTTAATTACAAGAAAATACGTGAAATCTTCAGGTACATTACATTGGCAAACCAAGTAATATTCACTGGAAATACTTTCTATGTCTTTTAGATGCTATATAATGCCTGCTACGAGGTGGCAGTTACGAACAGAGCAAAAGAATGCATAAAACAGAGGGGTCCTTAAAGCACACCATCAGCTGCCTCCAGCATTGGCAAGGCACAGGAGGACAGATGGTTGTTAAGTTCAAGCAGAATTGCAATTTATAGGAAGTTCATAAATATGAAGAACTGTATTCTGTCACCATTTGCCATCAACATCATCAGTGCGGAGTAGGAAAAGCATGACCTGTGGCAGTGATTCTAGTACAAAGGTCCCACCCAAATTCCAGACATGCCATTTACTGCTTAGCAGACTGAAGAAAGATGGATTTGGAAACAGATCTTCTCCTCAGCTCCCTTGGTCTCCAGTGTCACTGCATTTAGCTGTTGGTACCATTGTTTTCAGGGTGTCCATTGTGCCCTTTCCCCAGTTGTGCTTTTCATATTGCTAATCCTTTTATTTAGCAGCTAAGGACAGGGAAATCAGCTCCCCTGTCCAGGTTCTAGTACTGTCCTTCATCCTAAATTCATCTTTGCCTCTTAGGCTGAAACCTCCTCTCCTTCTCACACAAAGAGAAGCCTAGGTGTTGCTTTTGGACGTCACCAGCCTTGTCTTCTCTCTCCCAGAGAGCAAAGGTGGCTGTGCTGAGGTGCACTGCTCTTGGGTAGCTCCAGAACCTAGTTTCCTGCTGATGCTGCAGAGGAAGAAATGCAGACAGTGACGAGAAGCAGTTTTCTGAGCCATCACTCATCTCATGATAAGGTCTTTCAGGTGGACACACTGCACCCTGAGTAGTTGGCACTCCTGCCAACTGTATGTAAGGGGAACACATGGTCAGAGATGGACTGCTACACTGGATGCATCCAAAAGGAGGTGAGGTGAGCCTGTGGGGAGGTGGCCTTACAGCCTGGTAATGATGCCTCCCTCCTCCGTGAGTGTGTGTTTTTTAAGTGCAAGTTGGTAAATTCAGAGCAGCTTTTCCTTTCCTTATTTCTGCTCTTGCAGAAGTCCTCACACAGGTAGCCCTTTGGCCTCCATACAACCCATGTGTGCATCTCACTAAAGGCTGTCACCTTCATGTGCCCTTCCTCCTAAAGGAAAGAAACAGGCATTTCTGGAGTGCACTTCTTCTGACCTACTTAAATGCCTACAGTAAGATGAGACAAATCATTTAACTATTTGCTGAAAGTCTTCTCTAGTATGCGAATTAAAAATTAAAAATTCAGGTTTCTCATAATTTACAGCAAAGTACCTTTGTATTTCACTGTAATGCCTCCCCATTTTGGAAGGAGATCTTTTGTGTTCTAAGGTCCTCATGAACCCATCACCCTGTGTATTCAATTTATAGCCTTTAAAGGCATTCATTAATACCCAAGCTTTTCAGATGGACTTCCTGAGGGATTTAAAACCACTTATAGGGAGACTGCTTAGCTGAAGGCAGATTTTTTTTAATGTCTTTGAGTCATCAACGTCAAACCCTGTCGAAGGTTTCTGTGGAGAAGGACTGTGCATCAGCAGGCAGCGATGGGAGTTTGGTCAGGCCATAGCATAAAGAACATCCATCACGGTACTCAGACCTCTTGTTTTCTTATTAAGTAGTCGAGAAGAGACTGTCTAATTGCGGCCAGTTCATCTGCAGCACCAGTGGTAATGTGCCATTCACATCCAGAGGGGACTGACGCAGGTCTTACGCTGCCTGAAGCCATTCCAATGGCACTGCTGCTCTCCTTGTGCCCAAAAGTTGCACTGCAACAGACAATCAATATGATGGCTGGAAAATTCAGAAGTGCAGCATGGGCTTTGCCTCCCTTCTGATCCCTCATTACGGAGAACTCAGACAGCAAGCACCACATTAAGCCTTCCCACAGCCTGAGCAGCCTCCTTGGTGAGGTCTCTGCCTTGAGCAGGGTGTCAGAGTGGGTGCCCCAGAGATGCCTTCTGGTTTACATCGTTCTGTGGCTCTGTGCAGATGTTCAGTGGTAACTGGTTGTCACAGGCAGGAGTTATCTGTTAGTGGAGACAGTGTCAGGATGAAGCATGTTTATTTATCCTGAGCTATTTCTGCATGAGTTCAGTGCAGGACAGAGTTGTTAGATATTAATGTTTCATGAGTATAAAACCAGCAGTGGAAACATCTCTCATTGTAAACATCATCCCATCACATAGCTCTTAAAATGGAGCAAATGAGGCATTTGTGACTACAGCTTTGTCTAATCCACCCGTGTTCATCCTTGCTTCTGGCATGCATCCCTGGCCGATAAGTGCTGCAAGTCAGAGTCTCAGCAGTACTGCACAACCCACTGGATATGCAGAGGCTCCTCAGGCAGACATGTCAGCTCCTTGGTTGGATGCAAACAATCAAGGAACTCGATAGGCCTTAGTAGACTTTGAAGGGGTCTCAAGTACATGGCTCTTTATCGACTTCTCTGGTGCTGAAAGCCTGAGTGTCCACTGAGGACTACTGAGGTAGTCTTTGTTCAGTGGAGAGAAATTGCTCAGTGTCTGTAGTGCACGCAATATGCACCAGCTTAAGATGCAGCCTTTAGTCTGTGACCATCACCTACTCATGGGAGCTCCAGAGTGGCCAGGAGCGACCAGAATCCTCTTGCCTGTTTCACCTCGGCTTGCTTGGGTGTGCTTCATGTTGCATTGCCATACTGCTGCCACACTTACCTGCTAGGGAGGTGAGGCGTAAGTCCAACCAAGAGCACACCTCCACTTGCACCAGAGCTGGTGCCTGTACAGTTTAGTCTAGTGGTTGCTGACCCTGCCCATGGCAGGGAGATAGAAACTAGATGATCTTTGAGGTCCTTTTCAACCCAGGCCATTCTATGACTCTATGACAGTTAATGAGGCAAGTCATGTCTCTTCTGCGAGACAAACATAACCACTATGTCCTCCAGTCAACTACTCTTCAAATACAGCCAATGTGAACATTTGCGGCTAATTGTGAACAGTTTTTAGATCTTCAGTCATAGTGTTTTTATTATCCATGAATGCTGCTATTTTATAGTCCGTGTTAATCTTCAAATAATATTGCATATGAATAGCATAGAAAGAAATAGACCAATCAGTTAGTAATTTTAAATACAGACCTCATCAGCAAAGAAAAGCTAGAAGAAAATTGGTAAAGTCTGACCCATTGCACTTCCACAGTAGCAAGCACATCATCTGTTTCAAAGTGATCATTTGATGCTGAGGTGTGTGTTACATCTTACTGATTCACAGTTATGGCCAAGAGATACTTTGCAAACAAGAGAGCAAGAGAACAAATATAATGGTAAGCAGAGAGAAGGCACCTCTAGATATTTTTTTTTTTTACTTATTCAAGCAATTGGAGTTCAGTTTTTAATTATTTGTAATACTTTATAAGTACAGGTTAAATGTATCACATCGTGTTCTCTTCAGACAATTCAGTGTTAGCAGTTTAATCTGTCATTTCAGTATCACCTCTGTGATTTAAATTGGGCTGAGAAGTTAGACAAGAAAGCAAAAAAAACAGGCCTTGGTATGGATTGACGAAGCCATAATCCTGCAGGGATGTATGCAGCCAAGGGGTCGTAGTGGTGGATTTGAGCGAAGTGTGAGTTTTTTTGTGTAAAGTACTAGTTATCACAGCCTGGTGCAGAAAAGAACTGTGAAATACATAAAGATTTAATGGTACCACTTCTGTATACGAACAATTCTGCCCTCTCTCTTTTCCATCACAGTCGACGCAAAACTTCACCACCTAGAAGTAAGTAGTATTCACAGTTAGTGAGATTCTGTAAGAACAGTGTGGACCACTGTGTAAATAATGCTACTTGGACTCACTCTTGCCTCTTGAGAACAAAAAATCTCAGAGACGTGCTTAGTTTCAGGAGCCTGAGGCTTTGGGGCATCTCAGTGTCCTCTGTCAGCCCTATGCCCTGATACAGAGATACAACCACTGCTAATCAAGTGGATGTTCTCCCAAGCATTCCTCCTGCTGCGTTTGATTCGAGGCATCCTGAAGTCAACATATTTAGCCTGATGTTTGAACAGCACACTTCTCAACACACTCCATTTTCTTTGGCTGGAACTATTCTATCGTAAAAGGGATTATTCACGTCTTGTGTTTTACTGTTAATAAAGTTATTTCTGATTTCAGAACTCTGTCTTGTTCCTTCCTATCTTCTTATTTGAAAGCAACTGCCTTTGGAAAATTGAAGGTCCCCACCTGACAACCAGTGACTTTGGAAACTGGAGCTTTTAGGAAGCCTTTATTCATACAAGACTTATGCAAGAGGATCAGGGGGATGTCCTTGCAGAAGGAGATGCTAATATATAAATGGACTGAAAATTTTAATGGCATAAAATCTGCCTGGTATGAAGTATATGCAACCCTCATTAGCTCTGCTGTGGCAGATTTGAAGATTCAGGAGGATGGTCCAGCTTACTTTGAGAAGAGGCTGCTGACCTGATCAGACAGATTTGCAGTTGTGCAGATTGAAGGAAAAATGTAGGCAAATATTCTTTTTTATTCAAGCCAAGTTTTAATTTTCCTAAAATTCATTATTTATGTTCTGCAATAGCAGAAACATGAACAGATAATGGTCTTGAACTATGTTGACACTGCTGGGTCACACACCTCCTGAAAATCCCATCTGACACTGCCCAAACAGGACAGCCCAGCTACCAGCATGTTTGATGTCTACACCAGCTTGTAAGGCACCAATACCACAGACCACTAGAAATACTGGATAGCTGACATGCACATCTCTCTTCAGCAAGTTGCATTTATTTTGAGATAACTATCTTATTAAACTGTCTGTTATAACACATTTCACAGAATCACAGAATGGCCAGGGTTGGAAGAGACCTCAAGGATCATGGATCTCCAACCCCCTGCCACAGGCAGGGCCACCAACCTCCCCATTTAATGCTAGACCAGGCTGCCCAGGGCCGCATCCAGTCTGGCCTTGAACACCTCCAGGGACGGGGCATCCACAACCTCTCTGGGCAGCCTGTTCCAGCACCTCACCACTGACTCCGTGAAGAACTTCCCCCTAACACCCAACCTAAATCTTCCCTCCCTCAACTTAAGACCATTTCCCCTTGTTCTGCCATTATCTATGCTTTCAAAGAGTTGAATATCATCCTGTGCCTCTTTTCTACCCTGTGCTCCCCCACCATCTTCAAGATAGCCACAGCTTCAAGATAGCTATGCTCATGTTTGGGTAAGCGCTATGTGAAAGCTGGTAAATGTATTATCTTTTTGAGCTGTTTTGTGTGTGTGCGCGTGCACGCGCCCATCCATCTGTTATGACTGCATGCTGTATCTCAGCTATGGGCCGAGCATGAGAACAAACAGTAGGTTCTTACCTACCAGGCTGCAGCAGGACTCGCTGTGCCCCAAGGCATACTGAATTCAGCTACCACAGAGGTCATGTAAGCTTGCCATAAAACTAGGAATTGTAAATGTCCACAGCACACAGTGCCTCTGCCACTTCCCAAAGAAAATATTAGGGAGAAAAAAAGAAGCATAAGCACTTTGTTAAACCTCATTTGGCTTGAGGAACAGGTTGCCCAGAGACATAGAGTCTCCTATGAAAATAGTCAAGACCTGCCTGGACACCCACCTGTGCAACCTATTGTAGGGTACCTGCTTTGGCAGGGGATTGGGCTCAATCATCTCTCAGGTCCCTTCCAAGCCCTGCGATTCTGAGGGCAGATATAAGGTATCAATGCACTCAACAAAATGTGTTCAGTTAGTCTTCAGAAAGATATCAAAGTTCAATAAATGTGGAGAATCCAACATTTGAATTGCTTGTTTCAGTGGTACATGATTAACAAAAGCTTGTCCAGAAATGGCTGTTTCAACCAGATTTACTGCCATCTACATCCATAACTTACTTTGGATCTGAAACATAATAAAATCAAATTGAAATCAAATTGAACAGTGCACATCTATGCTATACTAAATAATTGCACTACACTAGATAAAAGGTAGCTGGGCTGTATAAGTGTTTGCAAAATAGGCCTACACAACTTACTGTTGTTAAGACATTCAGGCACTGCATTAAGTTCTGATTTTCAGATGCATGTACACTTCAAAGTTTAAGGCACATGAAAATTTCTTCCATGAGAAACTGACAAAAGTAATTACTGCGAAATCAATGTCAGATATATCATCTACAGATATCAAAACAATACAAATAAATTTAATCCTAGAAAGCTATTCGTCCCTGTAGTAGTATAGACTCAGCTTTCCTTTCATGGTTGTTTTCCACCTCACACTTCTGTTCCCAGTGGAAACACAGGCCCACTGCTCAGTGGGCAGCATACCTACGGACAAAGCATAAAGAGGAGGCCGAAATACATACTTGGTGCTTCTTGCCTCTTGGTTTTTCCTGGTAAAGCTTGTCCTCTACAATCATTCTGCAAGCCCCACAGCAGTGTATGTGAAGCAGTACCCATACGAGAAAAACAGTCTAGGAATGCTTATGCTGTTTGAGACATGCACAAATCCATGAGACCAGATGAGATGCCAAGGATGCTGCAGGAGCTGGCCAGTATCACTGCACGGCCTCACTCTTATCATTTCAGGAAGGTCACAGTGACCGGGGGAGGTGTGCTACCACAGGACAAAGGAAAATTACACCCACCTTCAAGAAGGGAAAGAAGAATCCAGGAAACCACAAGGCTGCTCAGTCTCACATAATTTCCTGAAAAGGGCAGATTCTCCTCAAAGCTATTTCCAAGCCCATATGTAACAGGACTGTGAGTGAACAGCAATTATACACAGGTAAATGACAGCAGACCAAGTGACTGCCATTCACAATGCAACACCTCACTCTGCAGGCAAGAGGGGGAGCAAACAATGTGCACCTTGACTTCTGCAAGGTCTTTGAAATGACATCTGTAATAAATCCTCAAAAAACCTCAAACTGCTTATATATGGACTATATATGGATAAATGGTACTAAACTGAGGAAAAAAAAACACTCATGTCCATGTGTGGTTTTAAAAAGCTTTGAGGGTGATCAAACACCACTGACAGAAGCTACGAAAATTCCTGGAGATGTTCAAAACCCAAGTGGGTGAGGAGGCCACTCCAGGTCCAACTTAACAAATTCTAGTACAGATTTTAAAGTGGCTTATACTTTTCATTCTAGAAGATCCCATGTTTGACAAACTTAGAAATATGCAAAACTAAGAAAAAACCCACAACCCAAACTGCACCTTAAATGGCCCTCCATATTAGATTATTAATACTGGCTTCGTTTACATGCAAGAAGAATGTTCCTTTCTTCAGAAAGACTTCTTTCACTGGCACAGCACATCTATCTGCTGAGGCAAGTGTATTACATAAAACAGAGTGTTTTTATCATTCTGTTAGTGAAAAGGAAACAAGCACTTTTTTTCCAAGTATAGTTCCTAAGAAATGCAGAGAAAAGTGTAGAAAGTAAAAAAACCCACAATTAAATAGAATACAGACACGACTGCAATAAAAAACACAAGACTCCAACTACTACCAGACTATATGCAGAAATATTTTTAAAGCTGAGAGCGCAGTATCTCCAATGGCACAATGAATATAATATAATGAAGAATTAATTGGTTTTGAACAGATGCAGAGGGACACCACCAACTAAAACTTCTGAAATCATTACATTACAATCACTCTTGCTCATCCATTAAAAGCAAATGCTCTCAGAGCATGTTTTACACCGTATCTTCCTTGAGAAATAATTGAAACAAATTCCTTGAGAATTTAATAATAGCAAATAATGTGATAAAACCAGAAATGGGAAAGCAGCAGAGGAAAAATAACTATCAGTGAAACTGGCAAAGGCCAAGTTGAGTACCTGGGATTACTTCATTTTTCAGAAGCGTCCAGACAGAGCTGTTGGCCTAAATGCTTTCCTAAGATGACCATCTAAAACAACAGAACAAGTGCTTCCCTGTAATGGGCTGAAATTATACACTTTCACAAACATGTTAAAATAACCTTAGAGTGCGAACACAACAGTTTTCATGTCACCTAGCCAGAGCTAGCCATTTTAATACAGAAAATAAACACAAAGCAACGTACAAGTGTAACCAAACAACAACAAACAAAAGAAATAAAACACAGATTTACTCAAACACTTATTGGTCCAGAACTGCTGGTACAAAATTTTTGGATCTTTTTTTCTAAGAGAACAACTTACACAGTGGTGAATACAAAAATCCCTACTGAACAGTTTTTATACATACAAAAAGCACAGCTTATAAAAACCCATAAGACTGAGACAAACACTCCTGAACAGGTATTATTCAGCGGATCAAACTGCTGCAATATCAAATAGTACTTCGATAAGCACCTGCACTATTCAGATAGCTTCAACTAGGAAATACGGTTTAATACAAAACTTGGGATTCATTACTTAAATAAGGTGTTTGGATTCTTAACCAAATCAACTGCAAGTTTGTCTGAGTTGGCTGAAAACCTGAGAAGTCCAGCACTTGAGCTGATTAGATATCAGCTGTCTTACTAACATAATTTTAACTATACTTTTTTAGAAGAGAAAGGACAACAAATGTATAATCCTGTTTGACATTTTGGAGGCATTTGCTGTTAAAAACTTTAAGCATTTGAGTTAAAAGCTTCAACTTACTCACAAATGAGGATGTGTTACACTCCAAAATAACTTCGCAAAACAAGGTCCAACTCTCCACTGCATACACTGCATCTCTAACTCTTCTCCAAAGCACTTTTCTATTTCTCCCCATTTGGAGATTATGAACACTTATGCCTTTACATGCTTTGCACAGACAGTGAAGCATTTCAAACCTACTCAACTTGCATATAATGAATACAAAGCAGGAGGATCACCTGATTTATGCTTTTCTGAGCCACTGGTTGACTTCTTGATGGCATGCTGTCTTTAGCCTTTAGTGCAAGATTATACTGGATATAAGCTTCTCATATCCCTGAGGAATTGCTGTTAAGTCATGCCACAGGACTGGCTCAAATTGGACTTTATTTCACAACTTCCATAGAAAGTAACTGACTTCCTTCAATGATTGTCATCAAAGAGTGACTTGTTTAACAGTAAATCTTCATATAGAAAAACGTTAATTTAGTGGAAGACTTTGGTAGGAAAAGGGTGTACAGCTAAACATTACTGACATAAACAAATTTCCATTAAAAAGAAAAATCAAACTAAGTTTTAAAAAGAATCAAAAAATACCCCTCCAGATTTGCTCACAAGTTTGCAGACACCCAAGCAGCTCAAAACGTCAAAGTGCAAACAAGAACCAAGTAAAATACATGACAGCAGCTTTACTTTTCCTTTAAACATTTACATTTTTTATATTTGAAGAAAATATACATCCTATTTCTCCTTCAGCACCAGACTCATCTGCAGGTCATGATCTGTTCTCATTACCCAGGTGCTCCTTGAAACTGCTGCTGCCGTTGTTCCAAAGCCTGCTGACTTAACAGCTGCTGTTGTTTCTGTAGAAACTGCACAACTTCTGGACTTCTGAGCAAGGACTGCAAGGCAAAAAGAGCAGACTTGACTTCAAAGGAATCAGAGAATTGAAGTATCACCCTTAGCGATGAATTACAAAACACGAAGAAGTCAAAAGATGAGAGTATTTAAAACTGTTTGCATCTTAGCCTCTAACCTAGAATGGGAAAGCCAAATAGGAGCTGGTTAAATGAATACATCTGAAGAAATTCCACTGCTGATCATGATGCCGATTATCACTGGACATGAGATTTTAAGAATTAACTCCCTTTAAGTCAACTTAGATGAAAGTGAATGAACAGAAATTTGCTGAAACAAGTGGAAGGAAAGAAACAAGCCTAAAACTGCAGATGAATACTTGCAAATAGCACTGCTTAACCCTTTCCAAACAGTTACAGCCTGCCTTCCAACCAATGAACATTGTTCATTCTCATTCCTGCAAGGTGGCAACACAAGTATTTGTAAGGCCAGATGGCAAATCAAGTTTGGAAGTGATCCATCCAAAATATAAAGCAGGAAAAGGCTTATTTTTCAGTCAAATTAATTCCCTAGGCTGGCTGTTCATTGAACACAATGGACACCTCACTGTATCGGGTACTGCTACCCTGCAACTCAGATTTACAGTGAAAGGGACCAGCAGTTTCCAGGTAAAGGCAGAGAACTTTATGCTATTACAAAGCAATTCTGCAGAGATTACAGCTGTAAACAACAATTCTGCAGACAACTTAAACCTCCAACTGCACTGAATAGGTAAGATTACTAACAACTGTCTCACTGAACAGATGTGCAGCCTGCTCCTCCATAGCCTACGTTAGTTACTTCACCACACAGGGTAGTTCTGTTTTACAGCATTTCAATAATTCTTCCCCATTCTACTACTCCTGACTTCTGCAGTCTCTGATACAAAACACCAGTACTTCCACTCACAGCTACAGATGGAGTATTCAAGAAAATTAGCCTGCATACTTAAGATTTCTCTGATGTTTCATTAAAATTTCTGAACAAAGGCTGCAGGAATTCCAAAACTGCTTTGCACTGCTAACAGAGAGCAGGCAGACAGTTCTATTAGCTTCTGGTGGAAGGAGACTGTAAGAAAACCAATGAAGCAGAAAGAATTGCAATGAAAAAGCCCAAACAATAGTTAAGTACTGAATTATTCCCATTTACTAGGCACAATTCTTTAAGACGTCTTACAGAATCAACACAAGTGTTTCAAAACTTATAACCTATGCCACCTGTGCAGTCCACATGTGACACAGCATGCTCAGTTTGTTCTACCAACAAATAATATGCAGTTTTGAGAATGATACAATAAGCCTACCAAATTTACAATAGCAGAGTTTGCAAAAGAACAGCGTAGGGACTTCAAGTCTATCCAAAACTTTACAGAAAAGGTGGGTTAACCAATTAAAACCTA
This sequence comes from Perdix hodgsoniae, assembly GCA_035772895.1. Taxonomy (NCBI): domain Eukaryota; kingdom Metazoa; phylum Chordata; class Aves; order Galliformes; family Phasianidae; genus Perdix; species Perdix hodgsoniae. The sequence continues at coordinate 8,086,618 of JAPSGF010000008.1, forward strand.
CCTAGTACAAAAACAAAAAAAAAAAAAAACCTCAACATCAGTTAACAAAGCAACAATCAAATTCAGTAACCTTTGCATTTCAGGCAGCAGCACAGTCAGACACCCAAACTGCAACACATTTCAAATCTGAAAATATGCACATGCATCACTGAACTGATTGTTATTTTTCACAAAGGGTGACAGCAAACCATTGCTACACCACCTTTGTATATCTGAGTTCCAGACCTCTAAGACAACAGAACTTACCAGTCTCTTTTTATTCAATACTTGTTCTAAAAGAGTCGGTCTTGCTGGGCGATCTCCAATGGAGCCTGTTCTTTGTTTTGTAGCAGAAACTGAACCTTCAACACAATCCTGAGTATTAAAGACAAAACAAAATAGAGAAGTGAGCCTGGTATCATACATTTACTTTTTACTGCTGAAGAATCTTAACTAGCAAAGAATCTGGTCGTCTTATTGATTTGCAGAGGAAAATAACAGCAACCGAATGCAACTGTATTTATTCAACATCTGGTCTCTTTTCCTTTCCACATTATCTTCACTGTTCCATCAGTCACAGAGAATGCTCCAGCAATACAGACAAGTTAATCTTCTAAACTTCAAAACAAACCAAGTTAGGTGCTCAAAAAACATTTCATGTTGTACTGAGGGCCATGGTTTAGTGGGAAATACTGTTGATAGGCGGGCAGCTGGACTGGATGATCTTAGAGGTCTCTTCCAACTTTGGGGATTCTATGATTCTAAGTTATTATGGTTAGTTCATGTCCTGAATTTCACTGCGTTTCTTGTAAGTGAAGTCTTTCACAGCACTTCAGTCTTTTTGTGTAAGTGAACTACATTTAGCATTTGGGTGGGAGTGACAATTTTTTTTAATAGCAAAACAAAACGTACTCCAGTACACTAGCATGGACTTGTCAAAGCCACATGCAAGAAACAACAAAGTTAATGTACTTCTCATTTGCATTTTTATCCTGTTCTTTGTACAACCACCACTTACAAGTTAGAGCTACACTGTTTAAAAGACATTTTGTGATGTTCTACAGAGAAAATATTCATGCTTTGGAAAACTTCAGTCATGCTAACCTTAAGCAGATCACATTCACAACTTAGGACATCTTCTTTGGCTTTCTACTATTTCTCCCCTCCTGCCCAACAGCCTCCTCATCCTTACAAGTCTCTATCAATACTTCCCTTCTACCTGATAGGCTTAAGTTAAGAACAGAACAATCATCTAACCCAACTGTATTTCACTTCAATCCTGTCCACAAAGGAGAGAAGTAAAACCTCTACTAAGAATCTGACTCCAGAGGTGCTTGTCAAGGCCAAAAAATATACTACTAGTGCAACAAAACAGTGCACCAAGTTTAGCACTAACAAAGAATCATAGAATCGTTTGAGTTGGAAGGGACCTTGAAGACCATCTAGTTCCAACTCTATAGCAGGGACACCTCCCCATAGACCAGGTTGCTCACAGCTCCGTCCAGACTGGCCCCGAATGCTTTCAGGAAGGGGCACCCACAGCCTCACTGGGTAACCTGTTCCAGTGTCTCAACACCCTCACAGTAAAGAATTTCTTCCCAATATCTGGTCTAAACCTACCCTCTTCCAATTTAAAGCCATTCCCCCTTGTCTTGTTACCACATGTCCTTATAAAAAGTCCTGCTATCCTGCTTTCTCCTGCAGGTTCAGGCCTTGAAGTTGTTACATTCCAACCAACCTAGGAGAACCAATCCCTCTGCTTCCCAGCATGCAGCAGTCACTACTGCATACCACAGACCCATTTAACCCATTGCTACGTAAAATGCTCAAAATTGTATACCTCTCCCATATTGCTTCCTGAGTTATGGGGACTGTTTCTATTGCCGCCCTGTGCCCTGGTCGTGCTGAATTATTAAGAAAGGAATAAAGAACGTCATACCAGTACGTAAACCCAGAATTCACCTGCATTTTGGTTACTGCATGCAATAGTTGTTTTTTTCCTCTCAACTGAGAAAGAAACAGGATCACAACTGAGAAAGAAACAGAACGGCTTAGCAGGGAACTCAAAGATCAAGTTCCACCCCCTGTGCTGCAGGCAGGGTTGCCAGCTACTAAATCGAGCACTTGATCAGGCTGCCCAGCGTGCAACCCAACCCAGCTGTGAACACGTCCAGGGACGGGGCACCCGCAGCCTCCCCGGGCAGCTGTGCCAGCACTTTACCGCCTCTCAGTGAAAAGTTTCCCTCGATATCTAACTGAAGTCTCTCCATCTATGTCTTATCACTACGCACCCACCTAAAAACTTAATTTCCCCTCCCTCCCACGAGCTCTCCGTAACGCTGGAACCTTCTGCCCCGCGGGCCGAGCAGCAACCGGAGCTGGAGACGCCTCACCGCACGGCAAAGGGGGAGCAGACAGAAGCACACGAGCTCCCGCTGCAGAACTACCGCCGCGGACGACGCGCGGAGCAGGCGGCGCTCGCTGTAACCACCCTTGCCGCGGCCCCCCGCCTCACCTCAGCCCTGGGGCCGCCCCCCGCGCTGGCCGCCGCGGCCCCGCCGCCGCCCAGAGCCTGGTCGCTCTTCTTGCGCTTGTACTTATCCTTGTACATCTTGTTGCGGTGCCGCTTGCACATCCACGGCTTGCGCTGCTTCGCCACCTGCGTGGTGGTCTCGCTGCAGCCCTGGTAGGTGCAGCTCTTGCAGCCGCCGCCTGCCGCCGCCGCCGCCTCGCCGCTGGAGGCCGCCGCCTGCTCCTCCTCCTCCAGCTCCTCGGGGCTGGCCGTGCTCTCGCCTCCCGCCGCTGCCGCCGCCGTCTCGTCCTCCCCCGCCTCGGCCTCGCCGTCGCCGGGGCCCAGCTCGTAGAACAGCATCAGGCCGCCCGCGGCGGACGGCGGCAGCGGCGCGTCGGCGCCCGGCAGCACCCCGCCTCCCGCCGCCGCCGCCGCCTCCTCCTCGCCGCCGCACGGCTGCATCACGAGCAGCGCCAGCTGCGGCGGCGAGGAGGAGGAGGAGGCGGACGAGGAGGCGGAGGACGGGGGAGCGGCGGCGGGACCGGCCCGCAGGACGCCGGTCAGCGAGCCCGCCGCGCCCGACGGCGCCTCAGCCCGCAGCTGCCCCGGCGCGCAGGCGCCGCCGCTCCGCGCCCTCCGCGCATGCGCGCCGGGGCCGCCCGCGTGCCGCCATCTTGTTCGCCCATGGAAGGGCTTCTTCCTGCCAGGGCTGGGGGAGGGGGGGCGCGCTGGGCTTTTGTCTTGCGGCTCTCCGGTGAAGAAGCGCTTCCCAGCTGTGTCACAGCAGTTGCTGTGCTCTGGGCTTAGCAGTTCCTTGTCCTGCTCCAGACTAGCAACGCGTGTGTCTGTCTGCGCACGGGCTGTCCTGATGGGGATGTGCGTGTGCACTGCCCCTTGGCTGTGCCTGCCGCCAGCAGGAGGGGGGAACCCAAAGGTGCTGCTGTGCTTCCACTTTGCCTCCTTATCAGTTGTAGAATCATAGAGTGGCTTGGGTTGGAAAGGACCCCAAGGATCATGAAGCTCTGACCCCCCTGCCACAGGCAGGGCCACCGACCTTCAAATTTAATTCTACATCAGGTTGCCCAGGGCCTCATCCAGCCTGGCCTTGAACACCTACAGGGATGGGGCAGTCACAACCTCTTTGGGCAACCTGTTCCAGCAGCTCACCACTCTCTCTGTGAAAAACTTCTCCCCGACATCCAATCTAAACCTTCCCTCCTTCAGCTTAAAACCATTCCCCTTTGTCCTGTCACCCAAGTGAAAGGTTGATTCCCCTCCTTTTCATAATCCCCCTTTATATACTGGAAGGAGTGTGGTGTCCTCACAGCCTTCTCCAGGCTGAACAAGCCAAACTCCCTCAGCCTGTCTGCTTAGGGGAGGTGCTCCAGCCCTCTGATTATCTTTGTGGCTCTCCTCTGGACCCTCTCTGACAGCTCCACATCTTTTCTGCGTTTTGGGCCCCAGACCTGGATGCAGTACTCCAGATAGGGCTGATATAGGTTGCTTAGTTTAGCAATAGGGGTTAGTATGTTAGTTTAAGAACCAGTACATTAGCAAAACAAATCCGTAAGTGATAGTCTAAAACTTTCCATGTCAGCTTTAGAGGGAAAACAGTCTTGTTTTTCCTCAATAATTTTGCACAAAGGACATAATAGAATACTTTTATCTTCTGCCTCAACGATTTTGCCTCATAAGAAGTACTGGAGTCACAATAGAAAGTACTTCTGTCTTTTGCTTCAAAACGTGCAAGGACATTTTCCTCCAGATCCACATACGTTGTGTTTAAAAAATAGCTCACAGTGGCCTAATAAGCAATGGAAATCTTCCAAACTGGAGAAAAGTGGATGGAAGTGGGTCAAAGGCTTCAGTGATTAAGCTGATGGTGAAAAAGGGGAAGAAGTAGGCACTTGATCACCCTGGATACCACTGAGCATGCCCAAAGGAACATTAGCACGTATCTATGAGACCATGGAAAAGAATGAATGTATGCCAGTGTACTGCATTCTTTGCTCAGAGGGCCATGAGGCACAGCTGCCCAGAGAAGCTATGGGTGCCCCATCCCTGGAGGCACTCAGAGCCAGGTTGGATGGGGCCCTGGGCAGTCTGAGTTGCTGGGTAGCACTGCCCATGGCAGGGGGTTGGAGCTCAATGACCTTTCCAACCTAAGCCTATTCTATGGAATTTACATTACTTATGGAATGTAAAAGAAACCCTGTATCATTTATTTCAGCCATCTTTTAACTCCTCAGACCTGTCTTTTTTTTTTTTTTTTTTTTTGAGTGAAATTGAATTAAACCTTTCCAGAAAAAGAAAAAAAAAAGGTAATTATTTTGTCAACCTTCCATTTTCCTTCTGCATCATCTTTCTGTGCTACAGGTGCTGAGTTTTCCTAACTTCCACAGGGAAGTCCCACTGACTTTCATCTCTGTGATCATCTGCTATTTCTTTCCCTCTCGTTTTTCTTTTCTCCTTTCTCTCCATGAGTTCTAGCCTTACTCATTGTACACAATAGTTCATCTCATATTAAAGAAACAGTGCTGATCCCAGGATCCCATTTGTTCTTTGGTAATTTCCACAGCTGTCATTAAGACAAATGATTATGCCATTTACAGTTGTAGCCATTCACTTTCAACCTTAACCATGCCTAAGACACTTCTCCCTCATTTGTCAAAACAGCTAATGACTCAGCAGATTACAATGAACTGAGTACTCTGTCCTCATCTCCTTTGACCTGCCAATCACCTTTAAAATTAGCAAGTCAACTCCCAGCTCTACTGTTTAAACTAATGTTGAAGACTATTCATTTTTTGTCAGTGGAGACACTTCCCCCACACCTGCCTCACAATGCGTTTTGTTTCTGCTACAGCCACTTCTCACAAGACCTTTGGGACTGAGTCTCTCAACCTTGTATCTGCACCAGTAGTTAAGCATGTAACTATAATATGTAGCTTTATCATTCTGCCTTTTATCTCTTTAGATGGTGAGCTCAGAATAGAGGGTATCAGTAAATGTTTTGAGGGTTTGTTTTTCTTTTTCGTTCTTTTTCTTTTTTTTTTTTTGCATTGTAGCTCAATTGAAATCATTTTTGTTTATTCTTTTGAGTTTGAATGCAGCTTGAAAGAACGCCTGCTTAAAATTCTAAGTGTCCCTGATATGAATTAAAATAAATTCAAAAGTAATAATGAATCCAAAATAAAAGCATTTTTCTCCACCCACACTCATTTCACACATCCACACTATAATTAAAATGCAAATAAGAAGTTGGAGGCTGATACCATGATATTAAAAAAAACCTGCCACTGAGTTTTTCAAACCCCACTGGGACAGCTGGGTTTTGGCTCAGGCCAGTAAGACCAGCAGATTTATCAGCTCAAGGCTAAAGGAGAAAACCATTTCCAGTGTGAAGGTTTCCATGCAAATGCTCTTCTAGAAAAGCCCTGTCTTTCTGAATGAGTTTGATTAACCTCAGACACCCTAGTAACACTTGGGGATCTCGTTCTCCAGTGTGTTTCTAGAAGCATGTTTCCATTCCCTAGTTCTCCTCTTCCTCATCTGAGGGGAAAAAAATAAATCAGAAAACTAACAGTGCCTTACGAAAATACCGAGGGGGTTGATTAATTAGCAAATTGATTTGATATTTAGGGAGCATGTTATCGAACTGCTATGTAAGGTATTATCCAATTCTCATTACTAAAGGACCTTGTCCTTTGCTTGCTTGAGGGCATAGAAACATAAACAGAAAATAAATTAGGAAACACTAACAAATTAAGCCCTTCTTTAAAACTGCCATTGATGCATGGGTTTGGGGTTTTTTTTTTTTTTTTTTTTTTTTTTTTTTTCCCCCTGCCTCATTTTCTGAGTAAGAGAAACACTGCGATGGAAAACAAATGAAGCAAAGTATTCTTTTTTCTGGGCTGCACTTCTGGCATTCAAGCTCTTGAGGAAGGAAGGTCATGTTCTACAAATTTTATAACTGTTCTATACATTATTGCTAGCCAACCAAGAGCAGCTGCATCGTGTTTTGCCTTCACAGGTACAGTTAAGAGGAGATGCCAAATTTTTGCCATCTCTGTTTCTTCTGTGAAATAGTTCATTTTAATGTTGTAGCTCCCTGTGCCATTTCTTAATACACAGTCTTTAATTGTCTCAGGAAACTACATGTATTAAAAAAAAAGAGAATAATCAACAAATCTAGTTTTTGGGGTAGCCAGTGCTGCCTGAAACCAATGACAAGCGGACTGGCGAGGAGTAAGATTTAGTCCAACGATTAACCGCCTGTTTAAAAAATTCAAGGTGTCAACATACCAAGTTTTCAGTGACTGGAGAGCCTGAGCTGTCCTGTTTACAGGCCAAAATAGTACTAAGGAGTTTAGCTGCAGTAAAACTTTCAAATTTTGGAAGTCATGTCCACATTTTCATGTGAGTGGGGGTATTAATTCTGTTCACTCAATTGCTGCATATTTTACACTGAAATGCCTTTGCCTTTATCTTGAAGAGCACAGGCCACAGTAAGAACTTCAGTGAGAAGAGGGACTATGAAATTCATGCATCCAATGGTGTGATGGCCTACAAATGAAATATAATCTAAATGCAAATTATCTTGTAACCTTATTGCTCGGTTATAAAATGAAAAGGTCAAGTCAAGGGGAGCACTTGGATTTTTAAAACAGCTTTGAAAGGTACTTGAATATAAGGGAATATAAGAGAATTCCCATATAAGGGAATGAGGACTGGTGGAGAAATCTGAGAAGTAATTATTTTTAAAAGCACATCTCTTTAGAAACACTTCATTTGATCATCAAAATGCAAGTATATAGGTAACAGAGATTTTCTTTCTTTATTGTACCTCTTAGTGCTTAGCAATCCCCATTTATTCCTCCCACCTGCTCCTGGATTCCAGTCATATTGCACAGCGGTACAGTCATGGAAAGACACAAAAACCTCAGCAACTTCAAAACAGATATTCCCTCAAAGGAAGGCAAAGTGCAGAGTGATCAATATGCTCGCTGATACTAGTTTTCAGGCAGCATTGTCTTCTAAATCTTTCCATTAGTAGCAAAATAAATGTTGCTGCAATTGTCAGTTTATTAAAACTTGGTTTTCAAGTAAGTCTACAAAAATTTAATTCCAATTTTATCAAATGATCTAAATACTGCTTTTGAAACTATTCAAGTATTTGTTTCCCAACAATACTAGAAAGCCAGAAGCATATCTGTCTTCCTAAATTACACATTAATTTATTTTTGCAAATGATTGAAATAAATAAATAACCCCAACTATGAACAGAAATTTGTCTTGAATTATAGATATATAGTGATTGTAATGTGTGTATGGCTGATGTAAAATGGCCATCAGAAATGGATTTCTTTCCCCACACCCTTCTCATTTTCTTTGCCTTTCTCTCATGACAGCAGATAAATAAGTCTGCTGAAATCAAGTCTCCCCTTTCATTTATTTACTTTTAATTAAAGGTAAACTAATCAGCTTATCTATCACAGAATCACAATACAGTTGACATTGTCAGGGACTTCTGGAGGACATGTGGCTTGACCCCTGCTCCAGCAAGGACACCCAGAGCAGGGTGCCCAGGGCCACGTCCAGTTGGCTTTAGAAGATCCCCAAGGAGGAGCCCCCACAGCCTCTGGGTAGCCTGTGCCAGAGCTCCATCATCCACTCTGCACAGAAATGCTCCTGGTGTTCAGAGAGAACCTCCTATGCTCCAATTTGTACCCATGGCCTCTGGTCTTGCTACTGGGCATCACTAACGGAGCCTGGCTCCATCCTCTTGGCACCCTCCGTTTGGCCATTTATGGACATCGATGAGATCCTTCTGAGCCTTCTCCAGGTGAACAGTCCCAGCTCTCCCAGCTTTTCCTTACAGGAGAGGCTCTCCAGGACCTGATCGTGGTAGTTATCCAATGGGCTCTCTCCAGTATGTCCAAGTTTCTCTTATTGATGGAAACCTAGAACTGGACACAGCACTCCAGGTGTGGCCTCACCAGCACTGAGCAGAGCGGAAAGATTTGCTGGCAAGGGCACAGGGCAGCGCTAACTCAAGTTATAGCAAATAGTTTTATGTGTTTTGAGCATTGGCTCTCGTCCTCTTCACAATCACACCTTATCCATGACATAATTTTTGGCAGTACATACATTTGGGAACAAATATTTTCAAGGTTGAAGTACACGAAGAGCAGAATTTCATCCAAAAAAATCTCTGATGAACACCTTGAGAACTCACTAAGAATTGCAACCATTTCCATCGAACCAGACACCTATATATGAGATTCAAAAAAATTTCCCCTCTAGTTTTATGCTGTTGTTGCTCCCTTTTTTACTGTTGTAATAAAGAATGTTTATTAACAAATTAGTTTTGTTGCTTCTATACATTAACTATATTATATATTTTATATGCAGCCCAAGGCAATTCCTCTATGATTAATGAGGCCCAGGCAAACCAAAAGCTTGAGCACCCATGATTTAGAGTATGCCTTGAATCTCTTACAGGAATTTATTAGACCCTATGAGCTCAACAGCTTTAATTACTGTAACATTTCTAAATTGCAGAGCAGTATTTTGTTGATGATATTTTCAGTTGCTGAGGCAGACCTTATTTAGAGGCCATTTTATTAGTCTAGATGATTTCCGCTTGCTGTGAATGGATGGAAGATTATTGCTTTTAGCACACAAGCAAATCAGTTTCATTCTGCATACTCTCCTGCCCTTCAGAACCAGCATTTCTGAATGTTCTCATATCCATGTGAGTCTGAATCTTTGTGATTCAAAGGAGGTATTATGTTGGTAGAGGTCAGTATCTGCTAATTCTATTTAGAATCATAGAATCACGGAATCACCAAGGTTGGAAAAGACCTCTGAGATCATCCGGTCCAACCATCTGTCTACCAATACTTTTCCACCAAACCATGGCCTTCAGTACAACATCTGAATGGGTCTTGAACACCTCCCTCACAATCTAAATAATTTAATGACATGCGGGAAGATCTCTGTGTAGCCAAGGAAGAGTGGATAACTGAGAAGACAATTACAGTAGTAGAAGTAGGCATAGTCACTCTGCTTAATGAAGCAGTAAACATAAGTAATGGGATACTTGAACAAAAATAAGAACAAATAAATACAATATGCTCAATTTTTACAGTGTGAGGCATTATCTTACAGTACAGATAGAAAGACCCTCACTTATTAAGAAAGTTAAAACTAGATGGAAGCAAAGCTCTAGATAAGGGAAGCAGTCCTCTACTGGCAGGAGATATATCCGATGAGCTGCACTGTCCATTGCTGACATCTGCAACTGACAAGTGTGAGAAACACATATCTGTACCTGAATTTCATCATCTTTTCTTTCTATAACATTTGGTAATGTTACTAACATTTTTTTACCTTCACATTGAAATTGTTTCATGATCTAAATGAGTCACATCTTGGGGTCACTCTCACCTTACAGTTATTCAGGCAAGTTTTGTTCTGAGGAGTCTTTTCATACTTTAATCAAGCCATGAAGTATTTCCTGAATAGTTATCTTAATAAGATTTTACATGTCATTCCATGTAGTTGGAAGATGCATTTCTTCTGGCAAAGTTATCTTTGCAGCAAAATTTATAATGTCTATTTTTGGCTTAATGCCACACATTTCTCACATACAAGTTTTTGAAAGTATCTTGCTTTCTGAAAGATTTATTTCACACTTTAGAGTCCTCTTCATGGATGGTTCTAACCCATTCACAGAAAGTTCTTCACTTGAACTGGAGTTATTTTTACACAGTTTTCTGTCATTTTGCTGAAGCTGTGAAATAGCAACTTTGCAAATTCTTCTACACCGTCACAGAAGTTCTGCTGTTTTGTTTTTCAATAAGAAGTTGAATTTTTTTGCTTGGATTTATTCTGTTTAAGCCACTATTCTGAAAAGGCAAGAGCATAACAATTCTTGTCTTTTTTTTTTTTTTTTTTCTTTTTTCACTGCCGTGTAGGAGAAAGTACCCGTTTTTGAAGACAGAGAGTGACAAAAGTGTAGATTGTTCACAGAATCACAGAATGGCCAGGGTTGGAAGGGACCTCAAGGATCATGAATCTCCAACCCCCTGCCACAAGCAGGGCCACCAACCATTCCACCTAATGCTAGACCAGACTGCCCAGGGCCCCATCCAATCTGGCCTTGAACACCTCCAGGGACGGGGCATCCACAACCTCCCTGGGCAACCTATTCCAGTACCTCACCACTCTCTCCGTAAAGAATTTCCCCCTGACGTCCAACCTAAATCTCCCTTCCCTCAGCTTAAAACCATTTCCCCTTGTCCTGCTGTCACTCACCCTTTCAAAGAGTTGATTCCCCTCCTGTCTGTAGGCTCCCTTTAGGTACTGAAAGGCTGCAATGAGGTCACCCCGCAGCCTTCTTTTCTCCAGGCTGAACAAGCCCAGCTCTTTCAGCCTGTCCTCATAGGGGAGGTGCTCCAGTCCCCTGATCATCTTCGTGGCCCTCCTCTGGACCCTCTCCAACAGCTCCCTGTCTTTCTTGTACTGGGGGCTCCAGACCTGGACGCAGTATTCCAGATGGGGCCTCACAAGAGCAGAGTAGAGGGGAACAATCACCTCTCTGTCCCTGCTGGCCACCCCTCTTCTGATGGAGCCCAGGATCCCATTTGCCTTCCGAGCCGCAAGGGCACACTGCTGGCTCATGTTAAGTTTTTCGTCTACCAAGACCCCCAGGTCCTTCTCCACAGGGCTGCTCTCAAGGACCTCTCCTTCCAGTCTGTAGGGATGCTTGGGATTCCTCCGGCCCAAGTGCAAAACTCTGCACTTTGCCGTGTTGAACCTCATCAGGTTCACCCGGGCCCACCTTTCTAGCCTCTCGAGGTCCCTCTGAATGGCATCCCGTCCTTCAACCGTGTCAACCACACCACTCAGCTTGGTGTCGTCAGCAAACTTGCTGAGGGTGCACTCGATTCCGTCATCGATGTCATTGATAAAGACGTTAAAGAGCACTGGTCCCAAGACAGATCCCTGGGGGATGCCGCTCGTTACCAGCCTCCACCTGGACATAGAGCCATTGATGACCACCCTCTGTCTGCAGCCTTTCAACCAGTTTCTTATCCATCGAGTGGTCCACCCATCAAATCCACATCCCTCCATTTTGGAGAGAAGGATGTGGTGGGGGACCATGTCAAAGGCCTTGCTCAAGTCCTTGTTCTTGATACAGGAAAGACAAAGTGCCCTGATTTATAAAATTACATGTTAATAACAATCAGTTCATAAGGTTTGTATGTTCCTGATATACGTGCTTTGCTAGCCCACTCTTCTGATTTGCAGAAAATGAGACAAAAAACAGCCACACTCTTGGCTTTTTAATAATTTAGTTTTATTTTTCACAAGATCTTACTCCCATTCTGTTTGAAATGCTTGGCAAATACATGTACAAAAGAAATCCATAGATAGGGACTTTATAATGATAAAATTCAAACTAAAAGATTTAATTTTTCACAGGGGAGGAGGAAAGAATTAGCACTCTACAGAACTGAAGCATGGCTTCAGAACGTAAGTAATCTGTGCCTAAGAAATTATTTCTTCTGAACAGGTTGCCCAGGGAGGTTGTGGATGCCCCATCCCTGGAGGCATTCAAGGCCAGGCTGGATGTGGCTCTGGGCAGCCTGGTCTGGTGGTTGGCAACCCTGCACATAGCAGGGGGGTTGAAACTCGATGATCTTTGTAGTCCTTTTCAGCCCCGGCCATTCTATGATTCTATGACTTGCATTTTCAGGAACAGGAATAACATTTTCTTGTCAAATATGCTCTCTTTGTGCATACAGCTATTTTCTGCCTTTCATCCTGACAAAAACATTTCTAATTTGGATCTGAATGCTTGCCTACAAACCTTCAGAATTAACATACTATTGGAAAGTCCATTTGAGTCTACCTGTTTTAAATTTAAAATCAGGGCCCAGACTTCCAGCTGGATCAAGTTGGCTCAAAATCCAAGAACTTGATCAAGATCAGCTCTTGGACAGCTCAAAATTGAGCTGTTAATGAGCAATCAGAGCACCGCATGATTGTTTGCTTCACTCTCTTAATCCTAATTATCTTAATCCACCTTCTCTTTGAGACATCTTGACTCCTTGGTTAGATGCTAGTTGATGCTTTGAGACTGGCACTTGGAACACTTTCAAACTCTGAGGTCCTGTCATGCAACTGCACCTCAAGCATTTCTATTTATAGTCTTTATAACACATTGGCATTTGCAGCTACATACACCTGATGCAAGTATTTCTGGAGGCATATGACAAGCTTTTTTGCACTTGAGCATTAACAGCTATTTCCAAGCAAAAGAGCTTAATGTATTATTTCAGGACCTTTTTGCAAACTCCCTTGTAGCCTGCCAACGCATTTGGCTGAAACACATCTATTTCTGCATAATTCCTAGTCACTACAGACAGGGATAAAGGCTGTGATTCACTGGATGAACTTCTCCCAGCTGGGATCAATGATTTCTACTACTCAGTAGATATTCAGTCTCTGTCCAGATCCTGATTATTATTTTAGAAGCAGCTATTGGCACATAGAAAGCTAAAAGTTAATTTGGTCACTGAGAACTGAATGGCTATGCTGAATCACACTCCTGGATTCCTGTGCTGGTACAGGAAAATTCGAGAAGATTATGCAGCTTTGTATATATGAGATGGTCATCTGCAGATCCATAGTTTTCCCAAGAAGCAGCATTTATTCATGGAACTTTGGTGAGGAAGCTGCCTCGGTACTTCAAGTGATAGCACTTGGTCAGACAAGATCACCTCCTTGAAGAAGCAGAGCACAGTGTTGCCTTTTGAAAAGTGCTATCCTGTCTGTTGTGGATTTTCAGTAGCTGTTCAGTTAAGGAACCAAGGACAAGTATTTCCTGAGGACTTTGTATATGTAATTATGAACTTCATTTCTTTATTAAATTGATGACTTCTTATAGGCTTAATGAATTGTTGGTATCAATCGCTCTTTTTTTATACTGCTTGCAAGCAGTCTTGTAATAGTCTTAATCACACAGTTAGAATCTCCTGATCATCCATGGGATTATCTTTGGAGGGAAAGGAAGCAATGTGCAACCTAGATTTTTCTGCCCTCTCAGTTTTTTATGCCATCATGTCCATCCGATATGGAGTTTCTATTTCTACATGTGCCTTCTCATAATGCAGATGTTATGCAATGGCATGAAATAATGATATTATTTTATTATTATAAATTATCCTTGACCTGAGGGTTTTGGTAAAGACAGATTTGTTCCAAGTAACGTCTGGAAGCTGACTGAGGACCAAGCTGACTAAGTGACATATACAAGTCTGAAACTGGAAATTTAGCCATCTCTGCTTCTCTTTGGCAATGCCAGACCACTGAGAAGCTCCTCCACTCTTCTTTACCCTGTAGGGAGGGGAGTCAGTAACTTCAAGCCAGTGCTTGGAGAAGAAGGCTGATTTACAGTCTGCAGTGTAAGGAGTGCAGAGGTGCAGATTATGGACTTTGTTAGTGGCAATGAAAATTGCAAATGCTTTGCCTTGGGTAATAAACACTGTGCTTTCTTAAGACAGACTTTTAGATGGAGAGAATCTAGACATAATAGTTTGCCTTCTCATCTTTTTTAATAGGCTGTATTGTTAGTTTTTAAAACTATCAAAAGAATAATGTGAACTTATGTTTACATATATTTGTTTATTATCTATTATTAAAGATTGCTAGCTGCCAAGTCCAGCTGTAATTTAAAGCCTGAGCACCCATAACGATATTGGTAATAACAAAGTCAACCCTGTTAACTTCCATGTATCTGTGCAAATAGCTCTTCAAACAGAATTTGGACCTACAAGCTATTTACTTATTGACAATGTCTTCTGCATCTCCAGACTTCATACCAAAGAAAGTTGCAATGTTGTTTTTTTATTATTATTATTTTTATTCAGATGAGATTGTAAGATCCATTTTGCTTACAGAAAATAATGAAGAAGAGCATTAGCATGAAAATCATTCACCGCTACTGACTGCACTGATATTTGTGAAGCCTAGTGATTTCTTTCACTGAGTTTAGTCTTTCTAGTTAGCCCGTGACCCGGATCTGTTGTTTCAAATGTTAGTATGTCACATGCTAGCAGTGACATGATGAGTTGCATATTTATTTGACTTATTTCCACTGGAATTAAATGTGAACTTAAAGATAATATCCTTAATTTCTCAGTAGCTTGCTGACAGGCAAGACAGCCAGCACTACGAAGTGCATTAGTGTAATCCATGAGAGTTGCTCTTTAACCTGTCACTAGCATTATTAGTCTTATCTGCTTCTTTATTTCCATACAACTTAGAGTAATGGTCTTTCAAGAGTGTCCTCATCAGCCGGATCAATAGTCAGCGTTATAACAAATACATCATCCCATTAGATTGAAAGTATGGAACACCTATGAGTGTTTCAGGCCACCAATATTGTTAAACTTTCTAAAAATATGAGGCAATAATTTTCTTACATGAGAGATGCTACAGAAAAAAAAGGGTGACTGTTATGTGTTAGATTGTGTTAAAGAACAAATAATTACTGACTGGAAAATTTGTGGTTACATGTAAACCAGTATCCAAGACTAACTGCCGTCACTGTGGAAAAAAAAAATTCCAGTAACAAGTAATTAAAAAAATGTACTACACATGAACATG
Source organism: Perdix hodgsoniae (assembly GCA_035772895.1). Taxonomy (NCBI): domain Eukaryota; kingdom Metazoa; phylum Chordata; class Aves; order Galliformes; family Phasianidae; genus Perdix; species Perdix hodgsoniae. The sequence goes on from JAPSGF010000008.1 coordinate 8,101,790, forward strand.
CACAGAATGTGTATTAGATTTAGGATTAAAATAAATAAATAAATAAATAAAAGTATAAATTAAAAAAGAAAAAAAGAAAACGGTTGTTTTAAGAGCAGAATGGTTTTTGTAGTTCCAGTAGTTCCAATCTATCGAAAGGGACAGTTTTGGCTTAGAGCCTGTCTTTTCACAATAATGAAGACAGAATAAGATTTATAATTAAAATTGTGTAATGAAAAATATGGCAGGAGCTATCTCAAGCAGTTAATATATAGTCATGAAATGTAGACAAATTGCTAAAAAATGCTAGCATCACATAGAATGAAATGAGAAGACGAAGAGTACTAGAAAATAAATCCTGCTTAGGCTCACTACTAAATGGAGATGATAAAGTTAATAAGGAAGAAAAGAACAATTTAATAAATATTTATGTTAATTGATTCTAAAATGTATGATGCTTTTCTTCTAGCAGAAGAGGAAATGAAAAGTATTTTATAGTTTAATACCAACTAAGGATGATATTAAATATCTGCTGAAGAAAAATTTTCTCAGGTCTACAGACCTATGTAATTTGTACCGAGAGACTGAAGGAGTTGACCAGATAGACCTCTTGCCTGCTGAAATTTAGTTTTAATAAATCTTGGAACATCACCAACTATTCCATGAGACAGGAAGGCTGTTAGTGCTGTGGAGATATTCCAAAGATAGGGAGGATGGCTCAAAGCAGTATTTACAGGATGGACTGGTAAAAGTCACAGATAGATAAATCTTAATAGTGAATACTGGATGTGAGTTAAAGCTGTTAAGGAATTGGATATCAAACAGAATAAGGAATAGGTCATCAATAGGAAATAGGGTTTTTTAAGTGAGTCTGAATTTCAAATTATATTTTTAGGATAAAATATGTTTCTTTGATTAAAAATACAAAACTTACTTAGGTTTTGGTAAAAGTTTGGCAATATACTAGTGCATTTTGATAGAGATCTGTATTGTATATGAATTGGAAGGGAATAGCAAAAAAAATAGTCTGGAAACTGATTTTTTAATCAGATGTGAGTGATGAATTGTTCTCATGGAATCCACAGCTGAACATGACCGTCTGTGGTGGGGTTGTACCAATCCTTATGTTTTTCAACATTTGAATTAATGATCTGGAAGTAAATACAAACTCACAGCTGGTGAAATTTGCAGACCATTTCCAGATGCGCGGTATGGTAAAATGTAGTGAGGCTTTGGCTGGTGTCCCTCGCACCCTGAAACAAGATAGTCATTATCACAGCCAAATGCAAAGCTGAGAACATGACATTCAAACCAATCTTACAAAGTGCTGAACCTTTACTGGAACCATGTGGTTCTGAAAATGATTTAAAGGTACAGTGTGCAGTTATCTCATCAAAAAGTCACAGCAATGTTCTGTTAAAAAGAAAATCGCTTTTAATACTTACAGCTAGGGAGATAAGGTTACTTTCCTGTAGAACACCAGTGAAACTCAAATACAAGTAGCAATTCTAGCTTCTCTATTAGAATAGGTATATATATATGAAAAACCTAGGCAAAAGGGTTTGAGACCTAGAGGAACATGCAGAGATAGCTTTAGAATGAGACATAAATGTGTTCTCTGAAAAGTAAGACTTGAGACATGATATCATTATAAGTACCTTTATGAAGAGAGAATAATAGTAAGGAACTGACTGAATGAGTATAAGTCTGACTGAATGAGTATAAGTCTATGGGTCCAGATGGCGTGCATCCCAGGGTCCTGAAGGAGCTGGCTGAGGTGGTTGCTGAGCCGCTCTCCATCATATTTGAGAAGTCGTGGCTGTCAGGTGAGGTCCCGGATGATTGGAGGAAGGGTCACGTCACTCCCATTTACAAGAAGGGGAGCAGGGAGGACCCGGGTAACTACAGGCCGGTGAGTCTCACCTCCGTGCCTGGGAAGATTATGGAACAGATCCTCCTGGACAACTTGCTTGATCACATAAAGAACGAGCACGTGATCCTAGACAGCCAGCATGGCTTCACCAGGGGAAGGTCATGCTTAACTAATCTTGTGGCCTTCTATGATGGAGTGACGGCGTTGGTGGACGAAGGGAAGGCGACCGATGTCATTTACCTGGACCTGAGCAAGGCCTTTGACATGGTCCCCCATCACATCCTCATCTCCAAATTGGAGGGAAGTGGATTTGATGGGTGGACAACTAGATGGATAAGCAATTGGTTGAAAGGCCGCAGACAGAGGGTGGTGGTCAATGGCTCTATGTCCAGGTGGAGGCCGGTAACGAGCGGTGTCCCTCAAGGGTCTGTCTTGGGACCGGTGCTCTTTAACATCTTTATTAATGACATCGATGAGGGAATGGAGTGCACCCTCAGCAAGTTTGCTGATGACACCAAGCTGAGTGGTGCAGTCGATACGGCGGAGGGAACAGATGCCATTCAGAGGGACCTTGACAGGCTGGAAAGCTGGGCTCGGGTGAACCTAATGAGGTTCAACACAGCAAAGTGCAAGGTTTTGCACTTGGGCCGGAAGAACCCCAGGCACCTGTACAGGCTGGGAGGAGTTTTCCTTGAGAGCAGCTCGGCAGAGAAAGATCTAGGGGTCCTGATAGATGAGAAACTTAACATGAGCCAGCAGTGTGCTCTGGCAGCCCGGAAAGCAAATGGGATCCTGGGCTCCATCAGGAGAGGGGTGGTCAGCAGGGATAGGGAGGTGATTGTCCCTCTCTACTCTGCTCTTGTGAGGCCCCATCTGGAGTACTGTGTCCAGGTGTGGAGCCCTCAGCACAAAAAAGACATGGAGATTTTGGAAAGGGTCCAGAGGAGGGCCACGAAGATGATCAGGGGGCTGGAGCACCTCCCCTATGAGGACAGGCTGAGGGAGTTGGGTTTGTTCAGCCTGGAGAAGAGAAGGTTGCGGGGTGACCTCATTGCAGCCTTTCAGTACCTGAAGGGAACTTACTCCCAGGAGGGGTGTAAACTCTTCGAAAGGGCTGATAATAGCAGGACTAGGGGAAATGGTTTTAAGTTAAAAGAGGGAAGATTTAGGTTGGATGTTAGGGGGAAGTTCTTTACTAGGAGAGTGGTTGGGTCCTGGAATAGGCTGCCCAGGGTGGTTGTGGATGCCTTGGAGGTGTTCAAGACCAGGTTGGACAGGGCTCTGGGCAACCTGATCTAGTAAAGGTGTATGTTTGGTGGCCCTGCTAGGCAGGGGGGTTGGAACTACATGATCCTTGATGTCCCTTCCAACCTGGGTCATTCTGTGATTCTGTAATTCTGTGATTCTGTGATTCTGTGATTCTGTGATTCTGTGATTCTGTGAACTTGAATTAAATAAAGAAGACATAAGAAAAAAAAAGGATACTTTGGATACTTTCCTCATACAGATTCAGATGGAACATTTGGCACAATTTTTTAAGAGATGCTGATTAATCACTGGATTAACCTAATAAAGCAGTGGTGGATTCTCAAGCTTTGTTTCTTGAATTCAGGCCTCACTAAACTGCTGGAAAATGTGTTTAGCCAGACACGAGGGAACTAGGTGATGCATCTGTGAAATGGTCTGTGGAACACTAGAGATCCAAATCAGAGAATCTAATACCCCCTTCTCATTTTAAACATCTCAACTGCAGGTACCATTAATATTACTTCGATGGTACTCAGGTTATTAATATTAAGGATCATAGACAACATTCATACTAGCTAGAATAGTTTGCAAAACTTTGATGTTTAAATATAACAAGTGAGCCAAATTTAGTTGAAGACATTTATTTCCCCTCCACTGTGTTCTGGGAAAGGCTCATTGCTTCATTACATAGGGTTATGAGTTCCTGGTTGTGGCAAGACAAGTTCTCTTCTTCTCTACCTCTTCCCTTATACCTCAGAATTGTTCCCTATAGTCATTCAAGTGAGTTTTCTTAGGCTGAGAATGGACAAATCTACCTGTGGTGTCTTTCTCTCTAAAGCATTCAGAGAGGCAGAGGTGGGACTTGAAGAAATGTGTATCTCCTTGTCAGTGAATACAAGCTCCATATTGCTGTAGCTGTAATGCACTTCTTTGCAACTAATGGGCCTTTCCACGGGGTTTTCAGATTTATTTATTTATTTATTTTGTTTTATCAGCCAGATCATGTTCTATCTGCTACTTGTCCAGATTTTTTTTGAGGTACGTGTACTTGTCTTTGTCATTTGTCATATTGCACCTACCAGGTGTCCCAGAATCAAGTGGCATTGCCAAGAATCAACATAAGACATCTGATAAAATTAAATAAATAAGCTAAAAGCTGTTAAACAGGCTAAATAAGCTGAAGCCAAAGATACACAGTTGAAGAAGTTTTTATTAAATGTCCAAAGACGAACAAAAAAAAACAGTAAACCAACCTCTCACTCTTCTCAAAACACAGTAAGTGATAAAAGACAAACTTAATTCTTGTGAAGTTTGGAGTGCTGTCACTGAAATAAGAAATTCTGGTCTTGATACACAAGTTAGATTTGTCCTCAAAATTCCTTGTGATTCTCCAGTACTTAATGCAGAAATGTTTCCATTCTGAAGACGGCCTAAATAGTGAGTATTGTAGGATCCTGGTGGCGATGGGATGTTAGAAGTTTAGTGAGTTTAACTGTAGAACTGCATGTGAATATGTGAATGTACTGTCAACTCTTTTAATTTTTTCAATTTTCTCTTCAACAAGCTCTGCTCTGTAGATGAGGCCTGACAGTTGAAAGTCTTTCTACATTTCGCGACCTTTGAATTACTTGGATATCTGTCACTTCTTTAGCAGCTTTACTGCTTCTGCACTTGGTATGTCAAGGTCAGTTCATAATTGATTGGTGGTTAAGTGATGACCTAGGATATTTCATTGTTAGTTTTTATATTTTTAAATTGTTCTGTTTTTAACATTACATCATTGGAGTAATTTGCTCTCCAGATGCATTAAGCTTGCAAATGTCCAGCATGATCAGAAGGAAGAAAATCAGTGACAGTTTATGAGCCTTGAATGGCTTAGTGAAGTCTTTTGAAACTGTTTTAGTTACTAATGAAAATGCTTTTAAAACTCTTAAGAGTTGTCTAGTTCATCCTCTGATCCAAATCATAATTTACTATATCTAGACATGAATATGGGTAGCCTAACTTGTTCTAAAATAACTCTTTAAGAGGCAGATCTGGACCCTATCTAAACAGTCTCCATCCATGATTTACTTACCACTGGAAACTGCGTCAGTGCTTTAACCTGAATCTTCTTTGCTGGAAATGTCATCCTTTACCTTTTCTCATGAGGGATCAGTTAAAATTCAATGTAGATAAAAGAAAAGGAGTGCAGCTGAAATAAACAATCTGAACATAAAAAATTAAGCTCAACTGCAGGAATGAAGTACCAAAGAATGATCTTGAAGAATGCCAGCTCAGAAATCACAGTGCAAAAGGCAACTAGTATGTTAAAAATTATAAGAAAGCAAGAGCAAACTAAGCAGAAAATAATAAGCACAGTGTGCTTCTAGGTAGTGCTCAGTACAGTTCTGGTTATTCTATCTCAGGCCAGACAGCATAACTGGAAATGGTAGAGATGAGTGATAAGGATGATCATAACTATGGAACTGCTAAATAATAAATGGAAAAGTGAATAGGCTGACAGAGATAACTGAGAAGGAAGAAAAGTCTGTGAAAATGAGTGTACCGAGATCGTAATTAGCTCCCTCTCCCAACACAAGAGCAAGACAACATTGAACAAAACTAGCAAGTGACTGGATAAAAGCAAACAAAGGATGTAAATTTTCATACACTTTTCAGCACAGGCTTTTCAGCTAAGCCATGGAAGTCTTCACTGCAGAAATGTATGAATTCAACATGTTTACATAGTTCAAAAGGTGAATGGAAAAATTCATGAAAAAAAACTACATCCCAAGTAAGACATGAATGCATTGTGTTATATGCAGTGATGCTACATGGAACTGTTTATGGTGTACAACAAAATGATATAATGCAATTTTAATAAACATAATAATATCTCTGATTGAGAAAGTTCTCTCATCATTACTGGCAGAAGTACTACGGTAAGCATACCCTTTTTACCTTTATCAAGCAAACTGGCATCTGTTTTTCTTGAGATTTCTGTTTTCCTATTTTCCTTTCCCGCCCCCCTCAACAAAAGTTCTAACTGCACTGGGTGTTGGAAAATGCTCTCTGAAGTGTTTTACCAAATATCCCTTGGCTAGAGGGATCTCCTATCGCTTATCATCCACTCCTGCTGCCTTTGAAGTTCTGCTGGTGCCATGGGCACAGTACGGGCTAAAGTTTTGCACCACTCCACTGAATGGTGCTTTTTTTTTTTTTCAGTGAGTGGGAGAAAAGGAATTAAAAGGTGGGATGTGCTTGGATTTTATAGGATTTCTGCATCTACACCACAGTTGGAAAAGAACAAGAGCCAGCCTTAGTACATGTAGATGATGCAGTGAAAGATAGCGATGTCTGTGGTGTAGTAGAGGGACTACCTGAAGCCTCCTGTGTGTGATGAGGATTGAAGAACACATGTGGGCAAAACTGCTCAAACTGAGGCAGTTACTTGGCCATGAGATTTGGCCCACATCAATTTGCATCTCATCTAGGAGAGCTTTTCTAAACAAAGGCTGTTCTGCATCACTGAACAAGCATTACCAGTAATAGCAAATATTAGCAGTGTCTGAAGCATAGTTGAGCCCTGAGTTTAAAAGCCATTAATGAGAAAGAACAGAACATACGAAAACTTCCACGTTCAAATACTGGAATTAGATCTACAAGTGTTTACTATAAGCTGCAGATTTCCATTTGGCTCCTAGCACCAGATCTTCCCGCACAAGAGTGTGCACACTTGTGTATGGCCTACACTGGGCCTGCACTGAGAAAAAGCGCCAGCTGACTGTGTCAGCCTATTACTCGGTCAGGAAGAATGAAACCTATCCCAGGAATCCTAATTGCTTATAATTCACTGTAACTCTTAGCAAGATTAATGTATCTTTAAAACTGTAAATAGGCAGCCAACTGTGTGCAACATTAAGCTTGTTATGACTCACGATTGACTTATAATTCTCTTCTAGATGCAGATAGCCTCAGCCCTGGAAGAGGTGATGGGGATGAGAAATTAGGAATTTTGGCATCATGTAATAGGATTAGTAATTAATTTAAAATCTGGGCAACAGAATTTTTGATGGACCTATGGTTTAGGTCCAAGCAGCAGTTAAATATCTTTCTTATATTGACATTTACAGAAATTAGAACAATTTCGGCTGGGAATTTGGGCTGAAGTTGATTAGTTTCATCACTAAAGTGAACGAGACTGCTATTTTTATGTTACTTTAAAAAAAGATCCACAGCACTTGCTGGTTTGCCTCCCACAGAGGTATTATAACTAAGAGGTGGCCCTTTAGCCTCAGCAGATGAGCTATAACATGCGAGTTAGTAGCCAAGGGACTGTGTGAGGAGTAAAAGCACAGTGCTTGTCATGAAGCAGTGCAGGGGTGTAAGCTAGCACCATCTTTAGAGCTAGGTGGGACTGCAATCCAGCATCATTCTCTGCCTGTACCGTGCATTGTCTGAAGGTGTTCCTTGCCAATCACTGCTAAATCCTAGTGTGGTAGCTTTCACTTTATGGAGATGTATATAAAAGCATCTAGGGAGGAGGGCACACTGAGAAGAAAAATGTTCCTAAGTATGGGATCCTGGATAATGTTGCCATTGGAGCAGGGGCTTTGGGATGATCCTTTGATGGTACTTTTCAAGCCAATTCAGCTTTAGATTCAAAGGTAAAAAAACATGTTCCAAGACGTTCGTAAAAATGAGCATTCTCAGTCATCTGAGGTCACTGTCAGTGGACAATTTGAGGTTCTTTTGTGGCCTTCGGGGAGAGAGAATTGTTACACTCTTCAACCTCTTGTCTTGCTGTGTGCTAGCTAGTTCAACACAGAAAAAAAAGTGCATTTATAGGGAAGTTATGGTTCCTCTTGCAAATATAGATAATTATTCAAAATTAGGAAGGAAGTAGCTAAAAAAAAAAAAAAAGAAGTCTGAGGAAGTTTCAATAATTTTACTGTACTATTAATGCCTGTTAATGTAGCTGCTTACGTAAGACCACATTTCCTTTTTAAGAGGCAGCAATGATCGCTCAGGGAATGAATAACAGCAAGGAAGCAAGAGTCCATTTTCAAATGAAGATGAGGAGGAAGAACCAATAGTTTTTGAACTCACTGTTCTACAATAAATGTAAGGATGATTAAGGTTGGCACTGAATTGTGCTAATTTGCCATTGCCACCCCATGTGTTCTACCCCATGTGTTCTACCCTGTGCTGTTCTGAGAATGGAGCTACCGGAATTGGGTCTGTAACAGAGGTGATGGCATGTTCCTTGTCACATCACATGTTCATACTGCAGCTCATAGATGGTGTGGATTGTGATAATGGTGTCAGACAGCAGTGGGGAGAGTAAAATGTCCTTCAACTTCAGAAAGTTCCTTCTCGGCTGAATGCAGCCTTCAAAGCTTCAATCCATACCAGAGGTTCTGTACATGCGGTAGTTTTTTGTGCTGCTTAATAGTGCATGTCAGAGGCATTTTGTTGGAGCCCTCTTAGAGTATGGCAGTTTAGTGCTCTGAGAAGTTCACTGATTGTACCACAGCAGGCTTTCAAGGAACCAAGCCATCAGAAATGACTTACAGCCAACTCTCTCTCTTTGCTGCCAAGTTTTGGCTCTGATGAGGTCCAAAATCCCTGAGGGCCTAGTCTTATACCATGTTAGAAGACAAAGCTTTGAAAAATTGGTACTTTTAAAAGTCTGTTTAACTGATGACGCTACTCAGTCACGTTCCAAGCTTCCTTGACTGTCCCACATCTCTCATCCTGATTTAAAATGGATTTTGTTCTTTGGGAGTACACAGTAATTCCCAGTGGTGATTGTTACTGATAGCTTATAATGAAGCTCAGCTGTGTTGTTCCTGGATTTCTAATCAGCTTAGCAATGATAGAATTTCTGTCAGAGAATTGCACTGAGTCTATTTCATATTCAAAACTAGACAAGCAAAAAAGCACTCCACAAAATACATTGACATAGCTTATCACAATAAGTGAGTTAAGAAAAAGAGCCGTCTACTTTTCACCTTTGGGGCACATCTGGTAATCCTTGAAGTCAACAGAAGTGACTACATGAACAAGTTACCAAAAAGAATGTTTACAGCAGCTATTCTGATGGGAGAGCCTATAGGAACATTTTCATTCTTACAGCCTGTGTGAGTTAGAATCATAAAGTGGTTTGGGTTGGAAGATGACCTAGTTACAACCCTGCGCGATAGGCAGGGACACCTCCCTCTAGGCCAGGTTGCTCGGTGCCCCATCCAGCCTGGCCTTGAATGCTTCCAAGGAGGGGGTATCCACAGCCTCTCTAGGCAACCTGTTCCAGTGTCTCACCACCTCAAAGTAAAGAATTTCTTCCTAATATCTATTCTAAATCTATCCTCTTCCAGTTCAAAACTATTTGCCCTCATCCTGACGCTTCGTTAGCTTAGCTTGTTTTTGTCAAAGTCAAGCCAGCTGACACTTAATCACTACATACAGAACAGTCAGTGTAGAGTGACAAATACTTTGCAAAACCACAACTTCTTTTTCCCCTTAGTAAGATGCAAAGAAGCAGCAAGGTTCCCTACAAAGCGGTCTCCTCAGGGTTCTTAAGTAACTCCACACAGAAGTCAGAAGCAGTGTTTGGTTCTAGATTTGGATTCATATTCACCTGAATCAAGTTCCTTTTCTGAAATAGTTGCAGGCTTCCTGGTGACCTTTAGCAAATCAGTGGCTCTAATCTTCAGAGATAATTAGTCCCACATTTGCACAGCATTTGTGATTAATCAAGCTTGAGGATCTAGGATTAGTCCTTCATTTCCTCAACTGAGGGACAAAAGCAGGAGGCATTAATAGTCCATTTTACCCTTTTTGCATGTAGAACTTGGAGATTTTTTTGAGTATGAGCTGTAATTATTACTGTGACTACAATGTAGTATAGCTACGTTACATTGCTTCAGAAGATGGTTCGTTTTTTAATTCCTTAAGTGATATCTCCGTATTGAGAGAGTATGCCACCAGGTTTTGTAGAGATACAAAGTGTTTTTCCTCTCTGTTGGCTGTCAATTTGAAATGTAACCAACTCATTTTGAATTGGTAAAAAATGACAGCTATTGATTATCACATTCACGTGTATATTCAGCTGTTCAACCCAGACAGCTTGTCTACCACTTTTGGTCAGCTTTCAGTAAAGAATGAAGCTCTCTGTGATGTTGATTTTGGATGACCGTGAATAAAATAATGAACTTACATCTGCTGAATGGAATGTGTGGCTACTCTGAAATAATCCAACCTTATTTTCATTCTGGGCACAGTATCAATACCTCAAACCACTTAACATTTGTAAATCAGTGCGAAGATTCATTTAAAGCCTGAACTGGATGCAATTTTTCTGCCTGTAATTTCTATAATGAGACACCAAATTGCATTTCAGCATGACAGATTGGTTTCATTTGAGACAATTATCTATATGGGGCTGAAACAGCTTCTGTTTTTTTTTTTTTGTTTTCTTTTTTTCTCTCTCTGAAAAAGGCACTAACCTTTTTTAAAATAAAAGTTCTGAATGTTATGTAAAAATCTTCACAAAGAGGGAGCTAGCTGCTTTCTTTATGTTTCCTTTCAACACTTTGATTCTGTACCTCATTCTCAGTGAACCTCATTCTCTCTTTTTTCTTCTATTTTATAAATTTTAGCACTTTCTGCAGTGAGAAGTATCCTGCATTGAGACTGGAGGTGTTTGAAGAGTGCCTATGAAGATGCAATAGGTAGTGCTTGGGATATTTATATCTGTCATCATTTTAGGCTTCCCTTTCAGTCAGCAAAGTGAATAAGTGAATTCAGTGTGAAGTAGGTAGCTAAAAGCTTCTGACCATTGTGCCTGCCATCGGTGTGCCTGTGTTTCATCACTGGTAGGAAAGGCAGCCTGAGATGCTCTGAAGTAGGTACTTAGTGTCCAAGGTAAATGAGAAGTGACCTATTTTGTGAGTTTGGGTGACAGGGATGAGTATTTTCTAATAATCCAACACTTAGTCTTGGGCAGTCTTAGGCATTGCAGCTTTAGCAACAACACAACTATTTGCTTCTCCTGATAGCTTTCATGCTGTTCTCAACATCACCCCTTCCTGGAGGTGTTCCAGTCATCACTCAGGCTGATGAAGGGAAGAGTGTGTTACAAGGAGATGCTGCTTTGTTTTAGCCTATTTTGGGGGAAGATAGGCTTGCTTCTCTGGTTCCCATCTCTTTCCTTTCAAAGCTAAGAAAGCAATATGACTAACCACAGAAGAGAAAACAACAAATTTTTTTTTCCCTTCTCTTATGCAGGTTCTTGCTGCAGATGCATTCACTTCACTGTGCTAATTTCCTGGCATGGGATATTTTGGAAAAGATTAATTTTTAGGGACATGTTGCTTCCTCATTAAGCAAAAGGAATAAAAAACAGTTTATTCAGTAAACAGTAAAGATGAATGTATTTTGCATGTAAAAGCACATAATCAAGGCCTCCTAACTTTTTTATATCCCATTTACCAAAAGCAGAGCTTAAGATGTTATCAAGGTGACAAATAATATAACTAATCTCAAGCACTTACAAGAGTGTAGAACAAAGATGTGTGTTACGACACACTCTGGCATACCTGTGCTATCTTTCAAGTCTTTCTGGATATTAGCACACCTGCCATACTCTATTTGACCTTCTTTTCAAACAACCTGCTGATGTTGCTGGGCTGCTTGCTTGGCTGCATCCTTCCTAGAAAGGCCATCCTTCTAAGAAGGAACACTCACTATCCATCTAAATACCACTATAGATACCATTCTACGTCTTGCACTGTTGGAAGAGAGCCTCATCATGGGCACAGGTTAAGGTGTGTGTTGTTGTTGTGCAATATGTTGTAGCACTAATAACTTGTAATAACAGTTCTCAGCAGAGAATTGACTGGACAAAAACGTGATTTGCTTTCTGCTAGAGTAGTGAGCACAATGAGACAGCCAAGGAGCAGGGCAGTCTACAAGGAGCCAGGAGTGATGACAGAGCAGGTGGGACAAAGACCCCACATCACCACAGGGAAAGTGAGCAGAACAGGTCTTGTGATGGTAATTGGCTGCACCCAGAAACCCAGAAAGTCAGTCAAGAGGATAATGCTGAGGCACAGAAGTTCAAGTCCATGGACCATGGCCTTGTGGGTGAGAAGCCTTGCCAGACTTAAGATTGGCTGCAATACAGTTCTAGCAAGGACCAAGGCCAGCCTCACTTAAAAGCCTGAGTGATGGGTGAGTAATCCCAAAGAGTCATCTTGCAACTCTTTCTCACATAGCTCTTGAAAGCCAGGCAGCTGGCCACAAACAAAGGCAGCTGTAGAATCACAGAATCACAGAATGGCCAGGGTTGGAAGGGACCTCAAGGATCATGAAGCTCCAACCCCCCTGTCACATGCAGGGCCACCAGTCTCCTCATTTAATATTAGACCAGGCTGCCCAGGGCCCCATCCAACCTGGCCTTGAACACCTCCAGGGACAGGGCATCCACAACCTCTCTGGGCAGCCTGTTCCAGCACCTCACCACTCTCATAGTGAAGAACTTCCATGGAAGTGGGGTGAATGTGGTGTTGCATATGGGTGCCTTTGTGCAGGTGCTGCACATGTAAGAGGGAGAAGCCAAAACTCTCCCTTTCAGCAGCAAAATGCTGGGTGTTTGGTATCTGATTTCACTTCCAAATTTTGATGCTGGCATCAGTGTGATTCTGATTCCATTCTCCAAGTATTGCAGGTAATTCTACCTACCAAAACTAAATGGAATTATTAAATCTTGATTCTCTGCAATGTGCAATGCAAATTTCAAGATGCTTTATTCAATACCAAAATATTCTTTGGACCGAGAAGCCTGTCTTTGTCAGAGGAGCACTGAATAAAAGCTTATTGTCTGCTGTCAAGTGAAGCTGACAGGCTGAAGAATACTTATGGTAGTTTGTAACCAACTTTCAGTCTTCGACCAGCTTACTCTTATATCACCTGGCAAAAGATTCACATCACTGTAAAACATAGAAGCAGAGATGCTTTCAGGAAATGAATTTCCATGATGTTTTGTGTTACTTTGATTACTTGGTCTGAATAGTCTCCTTTTTGACACTTTTCAATGCTGATTCATTCTGATGTAAGAAGATAGACTGACTTTGGACTTCATTTTTGTTGATGATATCCTAAGAATATTGGAGTGACAAACAAAGAATTTCAGTACCCTGCTCTGTAACTTGAGGAATGAGTAAATAATAAACTGCCTGTTTTGAATGGTCTTTTAAAATGAAAATAAGAGGCTGTCACAAATATTTGTGAAAATCCTACGTTAATTTTTTTAACTTAGCTTTTTTTTTTTTCTTTTTTTTTTTTTTTTTCTCTGAAATCAGTTTAACGAAATAGGACTTATCACCCTTCTACTATAGGTTGCATTACTTAAGAACAAGGTATTCTTTGTCAGGGTTTGTTTTTTTTGCAGCAAGTCCTCATGAAATCTGTGATGGGCAGATAATTTAGACCCAATAATTCATACATATATTCACATTTTTGACGTTTCTCATTTTGTTGCTCAAAGACTAATTACAAGGCAGTGAAAATTGAAAGGAAAAGAAAATTAAGTGCCTGCCTGACAAATGATAATCCCAGAATGGCTTCAAACTTGGTATACTGTACCAAATTGTACTTATAATGTACCAAATCGGCATTTTGTTACATTCAGCATGGCTATATCCCCCTCAAAGATACTGGCACAGATTCAGAAGACTTTCCTTGATGCAAATCTGTTTAGGACCCCTCTATCTTATCCTATTAAAAATATATCATGCCAGTCTTTTACATACTCCTTTCACCTTACATATGTGAGCAAAAAGAGGCTGTGTTTCATGCCCTGGTGATAGAAAATTCTTTTCAAAAACTATCACAAATATCTGAGACCTCAACTTCAAAGATCTGTCCTGATTTCCATTAGCCGTGTGTCTGGATGTTATATCATCCTAACACTGACAGCATCACAGGATATCAGAGGCAGGCTGTGAATTTGAAGTTTAGCTCACTGAACCGCCTCTCATGTTTTAGCAGGAAGCTAAGAACTGGGTAACAAAGAGTTATTGAGAATGTGCCTGGGATCGCACTTTCAGTAGTTGTGGTACTGTAACTTCCTTAACCGGAGCTGGTAACTTTCCCCCTAAGGGAAAGCATTGACAACCTTCATCAATGGCGATCCATTGCTTCCTCACTAGCCCATAGCTGACTCCACTTCTCTTTAGTGACACATTTCTCATCTTTATTAGTAACACAGTTGATAAGAGTGGTTTTACTGAATTCTAAAATGTTCTACAGTTCTGCGAAGTAGAGGAACCTTATTTTTTTCTCCCCTACCATTATAGAAGTCAAAAAGAAACGTCGAAAAAATCAATTGATGTGCCACAGATATTTATCACTGCATTTCTGTGATTTCAAAATTTCTCATTTTTGTTGCCAGCAGGTAAAAAATAACAAGGTGTTGGTATTATCATCTTGCCAAAGTTTCTCATCTTCTCAGCTGGAAGAATTGTTAAATGATAAAACTAAAGGGAATTTATTAATATATTCTTACATTGTGTGAACATGATTAACTGTATTTTCCAACTCACCAGCTGTTTCTCTTACCCCTAAAAAGCCCTTATAAAAATACAGCTTAGAGTGCCAAAGTGTTTGAAAGTATTACTTTCAGTAATGTCATGGTTTTATGACCAAAAATCATAAAACCATGACAAGTAAACATCTTTAAAAGTATTGAGTTTTTGTTTCCACTTACTCTGATTTCCCTGCCATGGCTTATCAACCTAAATGCAAGGATTTTTCTTACTTAGCAGTACCTCATTCCTCTCCTTCATTCTCTTGTAGAGAGCTCTACACAAGGCTATTAGTATATGCTGTTAGCATTCCTGCTTCAGTCAGTATGATAATTGTGTTAGAGACTACCTGGAAGCATATTCAGTCTTGACAAAGTCAATAGGCACATTTAAAGCTGAGTATCTATGTAGGACTGGCTCAAAATTACTGAAAAATGGTGCAGAATTATGCAGGGTTGTGCTTAAGAGCACTCTATAAGAAAAATAGTCTGGCTTCTATGCCTTTTCTAAGATATTGGAGTGATTTATCTTCTCTTAGGTTCAAATATTAAACCCAAGGTGACTGTAATTCCTCCTAATAGAATGCACTGATGATATGTCAACATTTTCTTTCTATTTGGTCTTTTGGTACGAATTGACACAAGATTTAGAAACTTCTGAAGGTAAAGTGACAGTATGAACAAGCTTAGAGTTTCAAGTTCCCTGTGCTCCAGAGAGATCTCCGTTCTGGTTCTCAGCGAGACTATGTAGGATTTACCTTCTCTGCTCATGTAGTTTCAGAAATAATTAACCCATAATAAGCCCTCTGGGTACTTAGAAGGCAAAATGTCACAATTCACCATTTAGAAAAGAATTTATTGATTCAGGAAGGTAAAATCAACATTGTTCCCCGGATTTAAGGCATCCAACAAAAACTGATTATGTAGTTTATTCATAATGTGAGCAAGACGTGTCTTATCAGCAGACAATTCATTCTTGAGTTCAAAAAATGGCTGCAGTATATGCACTTAAGTCTCCATAAAAGAAGTGACTTCATGCTTTGTGAATGCCAAGGTACCTGGCATTTAAAGAAGCAGATCACAGCAAACAACTCAGTTTTGCAGGTGTATATGGTGATTCCTTGAACAGAATAATTTGGTCTCTTTCTATAAGAGACCTGACATCTTTTATTACTTACCTTACAAGTTTATTGCATTATTTTTATTAATTTCATTAACTTACAGATCACTTTTCTCCAAAGGCCTTGAAACTCTACTTCTGCTACCAGGAGAATGGGCAAACTTGTGCTTTAAAGAGCTGATTCTATAATTAACCACTCACTGAGGACAGCCAAGTGCTGCTGCTCTACCTACCATTACTGTGGCTTCATTAATTCTACAGAATACATTAGAGTACATTATTCTAATGTATTGTCAGAAATAATTATATTGTAGTCATACTCTGAAAACAGATATGTGAAAATACCATCTTCTTACTCAGCAAACCAATTCCTTGATCCTTGTATTCTGACCCGCCTGTTTTATGGCAGAAATAGTTTTTGTATAGCAGTTCAACAAGCATCCTGTATGCATAATATCATTAAAATTGAATGTATAGAATCCTTCAAGGGGCATTCTCAACATGGTAATCATCAAATCTGGGGGTCATGGAGCTGTGTACATTTTTTTTTAAAAAAAGCACAGTTGAAAGATCTTAGGGTTGATGAATCTGAAATGAACTCACAGCTTGATTTTATAGGCAGTGAAAAGAGAAGGGAAGCTACTCTGGGTTTTATAAAGCAGCAGACAGGCTTTCCAGGGCTAGCAGAGCACATCTGTTATTGATAAAGGGAATGTGTTCAATCTGTAAGCAATCAAAATGCAAAAAACATGGAATCCCAGAATGCTGTTTTGTATTGCTTTTCATTCTGAAAATGCGCTGTGAAATTAAGTCATAGATGTTCATTTTATTGAGCAAGAGCCTTGTTTTGGCAATGCTACTTTCTTAATTATATTACTTCGTTTCTTTATTAATTTGTATAACCTTATAATTTTCAATGTGTAATCTGGTTAACTATGGATATAATTCAGTTATCCTTATTAGGTTTACAGGCCAACTGCAACTTCAACAAATATGAAAAGATATGAAAGTTCAGTTTTATCATGAAAAATTATTATGTAATAGTTTATAAATCAGTTTCCCCCTTCTATAAAATCATGTGCTAGACAATTTCTTAGAAGCCATTAAACATCATCACCTCAGGTGACATTTCTACTTAGCATATAGCATATACTTAGCATACTTCCGACATAGAGATGTGACAAAAAGCAATCACAATCTCTGTATATCAGTTAACTGTAAAAATCTTATACAGTAGAGAAAGCAGAATCTGTTTGCACTTGTATCTTTCAAGATGGATATTTTCCTAAATTGCAGTGGCAGGGCAACGCTACTGTTCTAGATCCAGTGTCCTACCAAGAGCTGAGACAGATGAAGACCTGTTCACTGTGTGAAGATCTGTGACGTGATTTTTGCTTGTCTTGGTCTTAAGCTTACCTATAGCTGTTGCTAAGGTCCAGTTTGAATTCCGTTCTTACTCATTATCGACTTGAGCATCTCTACTTTGTAGTGTACTTGGTTTTCCATATACCACTCTCAACATATCTAAAGTAATGTTTCTTCGCAACCCCCTAACCACTTTAGTTTTGAGCTTATTTACTAGATGCTAAACTCAACTGGGAACTGCTGTAAGCGAAGATAAGGTTCACAACCACCTGAGGAACCTGAGTATCTGTAAGTATGATCTATGGATCTCTATGAGATGCATCCCAGAGTCCTGAGGGAACTGGCTGACATAGTTGCCAAGCTACTCTTGATGATATGTGAAAAGTAGTGGCAGTAAGGTCAAGTCCCTAAGACTGGAAAAAAGGCAATATAGCACCTGTCTTAAAGAAGGACAGAAAGGATAACCTGGGAAATTACCAACCTTTCAGTATTACCCCAGCATCAGGGAAGATCATGGAGCAGATATTCCTGGAAGCTATGCTAAGGCATATGTAAGAGAGGGAGATGTTATGGGGTAATGAGCATGGCTTCATCAAAGGCAGGTCCTGCCTGACAGAACTTGTTGCTTTTTATGATGGTGTATCTACATCAGTGGACAAAGGAAGAGCCACTGATGTCATTTCCTTGGACATCAGTAAGGCCTTTGGCATGGTCCCCCACAACATCCTTCTCTCAAAATAGTAAAGATATGGATTTGATGGGTAGACTGTTCAATGGACAAGGAACTGGTTGCAATATTGTACTCAGAGAATGGTGGTCAATGGGTCAGTGTCAAAATGGAGATTGGTGACAAGTGGTGTCCCTTAGGGATCGGTGGTGAGACTTATATTCTTTAATATCATCATCAGTGACATTAACAGTAGGATCATTATCTGCAAGTTTGCAGATAACGCCCAGCTGTGTGGTGCAGTCAACATGCCAGAGAGATGGGATGCTATCCAGAGAGACCTGAAAAGGCTTGAGCAGTTGTTGATAGGGAATGATGAATGCCAGAAGCTGACAAGATAAGGAATGAAGAATGCCAGAACAACGGATGTGTTTCCTAGAAATGTTGTGATGGTCAGCAAAAATTATGGTATATAAGCATGTAACTCAGGAATAAAATTTACCATTTTGCTGCTCTTTAAGTGTGTGTCAGTAAATGGTCCCAGCTTGGTAATAAAGCTGGTTTCGCCCAGCAGGTTTCGAACGGATGAAGAAACATAACTGCAACAAGCAGTGGGCCCAGGTGAACCTCACTAGGTTCAGAGGAGTGCCACAAGAAAGATCCAAGGAATGGAACACCTCTCCTATGAGGACAGCATGAGTGAGCTGGGGCTGTTCAGCTTGTAGAAGAGAAGACTCCAATGTGTCCTGACAGCGGCCTTTCAGTATCTGAAATAAGGCTGCAAGAAAGAATGGGATGGACTCTTTAGCAGGGTGTGTTGTGATAGAAAGGGAAGTAATGGTTTCAAACTAAAAAAGGGGAGATTTAGATGGGATATAAAGAAAAAGATTTTTACACTGAGTGTGGTGAGGTGCTGGAACAGGTTGCCCAGAGAACTGGTGGATGCCCCATCCTGGGAGACATTCAGGGTCAGGCTGGACCAGACTCTGAGAACCTGATCTAGTTATAGGTGTCCCTATTCACTACAGAAGAGTTGGAGTGATCAACTTTAAGGCCATTGCAGGTAGTGGTTTTAAATGGTCCCTTCCCTCTCAAATGGTTTGCATTGCAAAATGGAAGTTGATCTTTTTTTATTCTCTCCATACAAAAATAATTTTATATACCTCTATCATATTATCTCTCAGCTCTCTCTTTTTCAGCTTGGAGAATCTTAGCTACTTTGTATAAATGCCATTCCATACCTTTGAATATCATACAGTCTTCTTCTTCTCTACTACTTCTTTTGAAGAAGCGGGAATAGAACTGTACACAGTCTTCATTACTTCTTCAAACTGTGAATTTCTACCTTACTTGAGGATGTCCACTCTTTCTTCCCGATTTCCTTGCTTACTTGACCATAAATGAGAACTAAGCCACCATTTTCTATTATAGTCCCACAAGGTCACTCTTTGAGTAGGGATGATCATGTCAGAACTCATTAATTCAAATGTCAAGTTAGAATTATTTGCTTGTTTGATTGTTTGTTTGAAGTGCATCCCCTTACATTTTCCTGCATTGAATTTCATCTGCTGTTTTATTGCCCATCATGTGGGATTCCGTCTTCATTATTGACTTCATCCCTGTAACACCTGAGTAACTTAGCTTCAACAGTAAATGTACCAATAGCCTGCTACCAAATGGGCTGAACAGTCCCATCTTTCTCAGCCTGTTCTCATAGGAGAGGTGTTCCATTCCATGGATCATTTTTGTGGCCCTTCTCTGGACACACTCCAACAAGTCCATGTCTCTCCTGTACTGAGGACTCCACAACTGGATACAGTTCTTTAATACTCACCAGCCTGTACTTGCTTAAGCTCTTTACAAATCCCAAACCATATGTTATATGTCGTATGTTGTATGTTTTGTGTTATATCTTATATATTACAAATAGTTTAGTGATTGGGCATGGTAACAGTTGTTTTTCCCTGCATAATTATCAGAAGCTATAATGTGCAATCTTTAATTAACTGGCAGTGCTGCTGATTGCATTTTAATGAGTAACGGGTTTACAGATGAATACACATTTTCAGGCATCTGCAAAAATATCAAACTAAACCGCAAACTACGTGAAACAATCAAAAATAACCAGAAAGGGATGAATATTCACAACACTTCTAAAATAATTATGTGAGGTTACTCACACAGCCACCCTTGGCAAATGGCCTGCATAAAAATGTGTGGTAAGATAAAGATTGTGAGTGTAAATGGTGCGTGTGTGTATTGAATGCACAAAACTGAAAGATATTTTCCCAAAATTGATCATATCAAAGAGGAAGAAAACCATCAGCTCCCCAGGTGGTGGTGTTAAAGGAGAAGAAAGACCATCAGTGGTTTAAACAGTAAACCAGGGAAACTCATGAGAGTGTTGAAACAAAAAAGGAGTCAACCTGAAAATAAGTAAGAAAGAAGAGTGAAAATAGGTAGCAAGAAGAGACACTTTGGAGGGTAACTGGCAATAGTGAAACCTGCCAGTGAAACCTCTGCCTTCATCAGGTGGAACACATCCCACGGAGCCTGTGGTCATGTGTAGCACGTGATGTTATCACAGAATCACAGAAACACCAAGGTTGGAAAAGACCTACAAGGTCATCCAGTCCAACCATCCACCCGTCACCAATAGTTCTCACTAAACCAAGTCCCTCAACACAAAATCCAAACGTTCCTTGAACACCTCCAGGGTCGGTGACTCCACCACCTCTACCACTCCTCTGCCTGCTGGGCAGCCCATTCCAGTGCCTGACCACTCTCTGAGAGAAAAGCAGTATTTCCTAACATCCAGCCTGAATCTCCCCTGGCACAGCTTGGAGCCATTCCCTCTACTCCTATCACCAGTTACACAAGAGAAGAGGTCGACCCCCAGCTCACTACAACCTCCCTTCAGGTAGTTATAGAGAGCAATAAGGTCTCCCCTGAGCCTCCTCTTCTCCAGACTGAACAATCCCAGCTCCTTCAGCCGCTCCTCATAAGACCTGTGTTCCAGACCCCACACCAGCTTTGTTGCCCTCCTTTGAACCTGTTCCAAGGCCTCAATGTCTTTCTTGCAATGAGGGGCCCAAAACTGGACACAGTACTCAAGGTGCGGCCTCACCAGAGCTGAGTACAGGTGGACAATCACTTCCCTGTTCCTGCTGGCAACACCGTTCCTGATACAAGCCAGGATGTCATTGGCCTTCTTGGCCACCCAGACACACTGCTGGCTCATGTTCAGCCAAGCATCAATCAATACCCCCAGGTCCATTTTCTCTACACAGTCTTCCAGCCACTCCACCCCAAGCCTGTAGCGTTGCCTGGGGTTGCTGTGGCCAAAGTGCAGGACCTGGCATTTGGCCTTCTTGAAACTCACCCCATTGGCGTCAGCCTAGCTATCCAGCCTGTCCAAATCCCTTTGTAGGTCCTTCCTACCCCTAAGCAGATCAGCACTTCTAGCCAACTTGGTGTAATCTTCAGATGTACTGAGGGTGCACTCAATGGCCTCATCCAGGTCATCAGTAAAGACACTGAAGAGGACAGGCCCCAATACTGACCCTTGGGGAACACCACTGGCGACTGGTTGCCAGCTGGATTTAACTCCATTCACCACCACTCTGGGCCTGGTCTTCCAGCCAGTTCCTTATCCAGCCAAGAGCGTACCTGTCCAAGCCACAGGCTGCCAGCTTCTGCAGGAGAATACTGTGGGAAACAGTGTCAAAGGCCTTGCTGAAGTCAATGTAGACTACATCAACAGACTTTCCCTCATCTACTACATGGTTCACTAAATCATAGAAGGAGATCAGGTCAGTCAAGCAGGACCTGCCCTTCATAAACCCATGCTGGCTAGGCCTGATTATAATATTATTATGAGAACTAATCACCTTTCCCCTGCTGTGTACATTGGAAAGTGACACAAAAGGAACCTTTCCATAGGAAATTGCTACTTTGCTGATGAGGCGTGTTATTTTCAATTAATTTCCAGTTTATATGAAAATAATGAAACTTGCTCCAGCAAACAGCCATTGATAAAGGAGCTGTAGAACGAGTGTTTTTTTCTGTTGTTGTTGTTGTTTTTGTTTTTGTTTTTCAGATTTCATCAGATTATGGTTGCCTGAAACAGGTCAGATGCTTTGGATCTTGGAAGGCTTTGTTCCATTAACTGTTTTTCTCTGTTCATTATCATGGGAGTTTGGCGTAGGTACTTCAGGAATGGATGTCTGCATTGTAGATAACTAAGGTGGGATTTTGCTTTCAGGTAAGGGATCATCTACATATAGGAATTCACAGACAACTTCAGAGTCATGACAGCCATTCAAGCAAGCCAAAATCTGTTCAGTGCTGTTGATGAGGCCTGAAAAGTTACTCAGCCTTATGCAGAACTATTTGTCTTTAGATGGATAGATCCACTGTCTGTATTTGCATGTATGTCTCTCTTTCAGTACGTGATGCTTATTCTCTCTGGATTAACTAGCAGTTAGTAACAAAAGCAACATAATGAAAAGATGATGAAAAGTAAAACATTTCAATGTCATTATGATAGTGGAAGTCCCTAGTGTGAGCCTCTTTTTATATTGTAAATTTTTGTCACATTTTCTCAGCTGATAAGTAAAAGAGATGAGCACTTAGTATGTGCCTAACATACATATGCCAAACACAGTTTTGTTTGCTGTGTTAGGGAGAAGTTTGAGAGACACAAAGCATATCTACCCTCTAATTGAATACTCAAAGATCCTTCCACGTGGGACCCTGGCCAAGTATTGGAGGTGTTGAGGTCCAATTCACATTATTTGTTGTTTGCCTTTGTCAAAAGCAGTTAACTTCCTGCATGAAAGATCTACTTAGTTTATCTGTAAAAGAGAAAAGTAACTCTGGTTTTCTTGTTTCCCTTTTGTGTTTGGACAGGGCATTCTTTGGGACAGAGATTGCCCAGTACAACTGAATTTCAATTTCTTACCAGTCTGCAAGTGCAATAAAACAAATAAATAGCAAAACAAAAAGAATGTTTCAGGGATGGGACTGGGAAACAAGAAACAGGCAAGGAGGTCTCCGTTTAAATGCAGTGCAAAGATATCCTGGTCTGGGACATCTCACAGTAAGTCTGACCATTTCTCCTGAAAACCAATGACTTCCATTGCTGAATGTGGCGGCTCAGGAAGGTGTGTGATGGTTGCATGGCCTGATAGAAGCTAAAAGGATCTTGAATGCTATGTGAACGTCATAGAATCAATGAATCACAGCATCCTTAGAATTGAAAGGGGCCATTAATGGTCATCTAGTCCAATTCCCTTGAAATGAACAGGGACATCCACAGCTAGATCAGGTGCTCAGAGACCCAAACTATGTTGTAAAATATTCCAAAAATACTTTCAAGAAGATTTTACTTTTCTTACTATTTCCCATAATTTTATTGAATTTAATTTTATATATATATTTTTTTTTCTTTTAAGTATGTTTGCAAATTGCTGCAGAAAATACTAAGATGCAGTAGATGACTACTAAGATTAAATGGTGGTCAACCACATATTTAAAAACATGTTTGTTTTCTTGAAGAAGAAATTAAGCTTTTGTTTCTTCATTTGCTTTTTTTTTTTTTTTTTTTTTTTTTTTTCCCCTGAATAATGCAGTCGGGCTGGAAATACAGTATTTTATACCCTATAAGCTTCTTTAGAAATACTCAAACCTTCCATATATTACATAAAATTCTGTTAAAACCTTTGTCCTTATAACTAAGAGCAAAAGACATTGATACTGTGTTCACCTATCTTACATAGTATCTTGTAGTAAGATAAATCTGAGTTGACAAAATGCTTCAGCATGTTTATTTTCCCTTGGCTGAGCAGAAATTTCTCCATTCAGACCTTCACTGTCAATATAGGTAGGACTAGAATTTACTGTGGCAAATTAATCTAGCACCAAATGAAGTGATAGGATGAAAAGTTGATTTTGTTTGACTTTCACAGGTTTTCAATCATTTAATAGTAGTTTTGGCAAATATTCCCATTGAATAAAGGCTGAGATGTGCACTATGCTCCAGTAGTGCCATGGTTGGAGGTTGAATGCTGCTGACTGGGATTCTGAGTTTTTTCTGAGGCCAGGGATGATCTTACCTATAGGACTGCTAGGAATTCATAGCAGAAAGCTATTTTTAGTTTCTTGCTCAAGAGTGAGATCCCAGGAATGCTTTTTATTTGTCATCCAACTCACCACCCTCGTCTTCAAATCTAGAGTAATGAGCCGCACAGAAAAACTGAGATTAAAAACATTTGCAATAACAAAAGAAAAACAAAAATAGAATCAGCTAAGACTCAAAGGTATAAGCAGATAGAAATGCAGTTGGAAATGATCAAAGAACAAATGAAAAATATAGAAAAGGCCGCTTCCTGTCTGAAAAAGGCTGCCTTAAAGGAAGCTGGTCAGGAGACTGAATTCACACCAGAAGAGTTTTATCTTTGATTCTTAAAAGGTCATGTCTATAATGAGAAAAAGAACTGCACTGAGGAAATAAAACAGACCTAATAACAGACCTGTTAAATGCAAACCAGACACAGACTGCTAGAAAACATAAACATAAAATAATCAGTGAATTCAAGTCATATGACAACTGTGATATTTATGCAGCAAACGGTTTAATAGGGAGTGAACGCATTCAGAACCCAAGAGAGGTAAGATGTTGTCCGAGAGAAGCCATCAATACATGGTAGCTTCAGTGATGCTCCCAGAGCTGGAAGAAGAGCTGGAAGAACTGAGTTTCCCAGATAATGAAACAGTGCAGAAAAGGCAGTTTGCTAGAGGCTTCCAACAGCTGATTATGGTTTAAACCAGGAAGAAGTAGATGGAGGTAGACTAATGAAGGAAATCCTGAAAATCCATGCATCATGTGTGAAGAGGAAGGTCTCCCACCAAACTGTCAGTTAATTGATGGAGGTGGATAGTGAGTAAGACATACAGGAACATGAAGAGAAAATCAAGTGTAGTTTGGTTTCACTGGAAGGGGGGAATGACTCCAGCAGTTGCATTTGGAAGAGAATGAGCTGCCCTTCATCATATAACGGACCCACAGGTCTCTGAACGGTAAGCAGAAACCACAGAGGACAGTACTGTAGAGTATGCCCATACAGAGCAGTAGTCTATATCTCTCCCACCAGTGTTTTCTCCATAGTATTGCATGGCTCAGTGCACTGCCCAGGTTCTTCTATTGCTCTTAGGCCTTGGTGCTGCCTCAAGTAGGCAAATTAGGAAGTTAAGCAGAGGTCTTCTGCAAGTACAACATACCTAGATCTGTTGATAGTTCTGATAGTTTGTACCAATACAATTATGTTTTAGCACATACTTGGTAGAGTTATTTAAAAAATGTTACTCTCATAATTGCCTTGATGGCTACTTTGATTTGGATGAAAACTCCCTGAATTGTAAACAAAGGGTAATAATAAATATTAATGTACCAACTTGGTGCTTGATTGCTTACTGCTCAGACTAGTATTACATTCAGACATAGTTAATGATGTGGAGGAAAGAGTAAACAGAGTATTAAAATAAATCTCAGCTAGTCAAGCTGGGATAGGTTGAGCACAGGAGAGCAAGGAACTGGTAAAGCATTGCTAAGGTAAAGGATGGCTTTGGGATTAATGGAATGGACTAGGGTTTTCTGATTAGACGATGAACATCTTCCCTCTGCTCAGGCTTTCATAGGTTCTAATTGGATTCAGACTCTCGTATACTTTGGAGGATAGGGGTAATTGTTTCTCTATACCTTGCATATCTGTGGGTTAAACCACTGGTAACTGTGCTTATTTCCTCCAGTGCTACTTAGATTTGACTTAAATATTGAATCTAACACAGAGAAGTCCTCCAGCAATCTATTTTGTGTCCAAACTGCACCACTGGTATGTAGACAATAATGATTTATAAAAAAAATAAGAAGAAAAAAAATAATTTAAAACTGGAAAAAGGTGAGTTGCTGCTTATGGGTAAGCTTAGCTGAGGTAGAAATTCCCAGTAGTGGCACAAAACCAGGGCAAGTGCATAACAAGGTTTAGTAAGTTGAGGAACAAAAAATGATTAAATGTAAGGTTGCTTCAGGTCCTATGGCCAATTTGGGGTTTTTTATTCAAAGGCATCTTGCAAAGCTGGAATCCAGCATAGGTTCTTCATGCCCATGGGATGCTGAGGTTCCTGAGGGTTGCTGAGCATCTTCCCAGAATCTATTGACAAATTCAATTAATTACAACTAAGGTGATTTGGAGAATGATGGAGTTTTGTGACATGCACAGAAGCATGCAGGCAACACAATCTACAAGCAAACATGTAGATTTGTGCATGAAAATGAGAGAAAGTTAAAACCAACTCCTGTGGCATTATTAACAAATATTGCCATGATGTCAGGTAAATTTGTATTTCACACATGTATTCTTCAGACAGTCTGTATTTTCCTCACATTTGTGTTGATGTTGATCCAGGAGGTTGGTGGTAAATTTGAATATATCCCTACATGGGAGATTGGTGAATGATATAAACCTTCCAATTTCTCATGTTACATGTCTTACCTTGATGTGCCTGTGAACAAACAGGTGTGTCTATCCCCACACTCCTCCCAGGGCCATGTTTCCTTTACATGGTGCAAAAGACAAAGCTGTCTCAAGGCAGAATAAGGTCACCTTCTCTTTTTTTCCACTTTGACCATACACAAAGCAAAAGAGGAATGCTACAGAGTGGCTTGGTGAAGTATCTGATGTGACTCCATTTTCATAAGTGCTCACTACAGAAAACGGTGTTTTAGCACACCTTTACTTGTGAGGTTTTATCTTCTGGCTCTTCTATGGATGAGGAATCTTTACTGAAAGCAGTCTTTGTAGCACTGGACTACACTTGCTGCAGGTACACAGCTCTGGGGATCCTACAGTAATTGTGCACCTGCACCAAAAGAGAGAGATCTAAAGGAGAAGAAACTGATGTCATCTAGCCGGACTTGTGTAAAAACGTTTGATACTGTCCTGCATGACATTCTTGTCTCTAAAACTTAGAGAATGGATTCAACAGATGGATCACTCAGTCTATAAGGAATTGGCTGGATGTTTGTCTTGTTTGTCAAAATCTTAAATGTCCAAGTGGGGAACAGTGACAAGTGATGTCCCTCAGGTGTCTGCATCGGGACAAGTATTATTTAATGTCTTTACTGCTGACAGAGATAGTGGGATTGAAAGCACCCACAATATACCAAGCTGAGTGGTACTGGAGGGAAAGGATGACATCCAGTGGGACCTTGACAAGCCTGAGAGGTGGGCCAATACGAATCTTTTAGGCTCAAAAAGGCCAAATGCAAGGTCCTGCATCTGAGTGGGGGGCAATCCCAAGCACAAACACAGGGTGGGTAAGGACTGGTTTGAGAGTGTCAGTGCTGAATAGAACTTGAAATATTGCTGAATGAAAATCACAGCATAAGATAGGAATGTGAACTTGCAGCTCCGAAAGTCATTTTTATTCTGGTCTGCTCCAAAAGAAGTGTAGAAGGAGGGAGATGATTCTCCACTTCTGCTCTGCACTTGCGAGACTCTACCAAGAGAACTGCATCCAGATATAGAGCCTCCAATTCAAGACACACATGAACCCACCAACATGGACAGCTCCAGAGGAGGGTTACAAAGATGATCAGAAAGTTGAAGCATCTCTCTTATGAAGACAGACTGAGAGATTTGAGGTTATTCAGTCTGAAGAAGAGAAGGTTGTGGGGAGGCCATGTAGTGGCCTTCCGGTACCTAAATGAGGCCTAGAGGAAAGCTGGAGAGGAACTCTTTATCAAGGAGTGTAGCGATAGGAAAAGCAGTAATGGTTTTAAACCAGAAGAGATTAGGTTTAGATTAGACAAAAGGAGGAAATTCTTCACGGTGAAGGCAGTGAGGCATTGGCACAGGCTGCCCAGATAAGCTGTGGATATCCCGTCCCTGAGGCTGTTCAAGGCCAGGCCGGATGGGGCTTTGAGCAACCAGGTTTGGTGGGAGGTGTCCCTGCCACCTGGCTCTGAGGTTGGAATTAGATTGTCTTTAAGATATCTCCCAACCTAAACCATTCCACAGTTCTGTGTTGACCTATGGAAATTTATCTCCTTGCTCTGATTCTGCTGTCTGCCATTTTCTTGTGTTTCTTTCCCTTTCTCAAGAGACATCTGAGCGCTGCCATCTCTTAGGTTCTCCCATACTCTCTAATGTTTGTAGGGGCTGTGTAGTGCTGTCTGAAGGGAAGGCAAGGAAAGTTCTCATTGATGCTCTGAAAACGTTGTTGGAAAGCTTCTTTTGGCACACAGCTTTGTGAAATCACAGCCTTGAAACACCCAAACCTGTGGTGAAAGCATTTATTGAATATTTTTCTAATGGAACACTTTTGCATCTGGATTTTGCAGGAGAGCAAAATAATACCTAAATAGTCATGGTGATTTATTAATTAGAACATTAGGATTTAGGATACAGCTCTGCAAAACTCCCGATCTTTGGGGACACACAGAAAACCAGGATGTAGTGGAACAGAGGTTTAACTGTTCAAATGGGGAATTATGAATGCAAAACAGAAAGTGTATTAAATAAATAAGAAAATGATGTTTTCAGAATGCATAATAGAGAAAAATACTAAGTGCTGTTGTGAGAACGAAAAAAAAAATCATCCCAAAGGTGATCCTACTGGATAAACCATGGCTTCTAAGAATTCATTTACATTACCAAATGTATTAATATATATATTAGAGAACATTTGCCAAAACCATACAGTGAAACAAAATCTTTGCTACTTCGTATACTTTTAACCCATTAAAATGGGACATTCTGCATGGAATGAGTTTGCCTTTAAAGTGATTACTTGACAATTCCTTTACTGGGTGTTAGCCCAGAGACACAAATTATTCAGAATTGGACTATCAGACTATGGACATAGACATTTCATAGGCATCACTGACATGTTTCTTCAGCTCTTTTATTACATCTGTGGATAGTAGAAGAGTCAACAAGCTTAATGCCTTCAAGGGTCCAAGACTACTGCTTTCACAAGAGTTAACTTATGGTAAGCATACCCCAATATTTAAAGTTTTTTTGTTAGTCATTTTATGATACTATATTTTATTAGGATGATGTTGTAAAACTTTGATGAAGATGCATCTGATGTAGCACCCCATTGTCATTAATGTAAATATCCATATTTTCTATTCTCACATCCTGTTTACGCTTAGTTCTGGAATGCTGGATTGTATTCCTTTGGGCTGAAATTTCCCTACCAGTTGTCTGACTAAGAAAACATTATTTTTAGTGTTTTGAAGGAAAAAAAAATATATTTCTAGAAATGGGGACAGGAAAACCACCTCCAGATGTAACTTCTGAACAATTAAATGTAAGAGAAATTAGTGTCTTCTCTGCATGCTAGCACAGGTTGTCCAACATTTAGGGAAGGAGAAAAAAGGATTATGCCACACATCCCCACATCTCCCAGTTTGAGCGGTCATCTGCCCCCTTCTGTGTAATCATGTCATTCCTTGTGCCTGCATATAGAAGAAGAGACACCTAATTCAAAGCTGAGATTTTCTTTTGCACAGGAGCCATTGTAAGAAAGTTGACTTTTCTAACAGTTAATGCGGAACTGAAGAAATTAAGAGGTCTCAGTGAATGCCAATAGGCCATGCAGTGTTGAGAGCATTTTCATAAAGAAAATTGTGAAGAATTGCTGCAACACTATCTTTGAGCACCAAAACTATTTTATTTTTTGTCTTACATAGGAAGCATATTGTCCCAGATTGTATTTATGGGTCATCCTACAGAAGGGCCTTTTCACTCTGCATGCTCATCAGGTAGACATAGTGAATTTACTAGGACTCAGAAGATACTTGGAGATGCAAGAATTTCATTAGTATTACATATCCGAAACCCAAACAAATGCTGCATATCAATGTCAAGATGAGAAGTGTGTGGCTAAAAATACATCTTGTCAGCTCTGATTTTTGTTATATACCCATTCCACTCGAAATTGTCTACAAGCACCCAGGATGAGCAGCGTCTGTAGAAGTATTTCTTCTCTGCCCTTTTGCTCTCATGCAGATGTTACTTGTTATCAGCAGAAGGCCTATGTTGCATATTAAATGAAGTTGGTAGTGGTAAGGATTTGCTTTTAAAGTCACTGTTTGCTTGGTTTCATCTGAAAAAAAACCAAAACAAACAACAGTATAATTCCAGTATGTCATTGCTGACTATTCTGAGTCATTTCCTGCCCACCCCCAGGCTAAATTAATGAATAATGTAATTAGATCCACCCTGTGGCCAACTCACAATCACTGTCCTTAATTGAGGTAGTGTCATCATCCACAGCTCCAGAGGTCTCTGTATGATGACCACATGTATCTGCGTTGACACCCAGTTTCTCAAAGTAGATGTTTTTACACGTTTTCAGGGATGTGGTTTCCTGAATGCAAATTGGTTGAAGTGACAAAGGAAATGGAAATTGGTGGCATTTGTAACTCAGATGAAAACATTCACATTTACCAATTGCTCTGTTTCTGGAGCTCTAATATTGTTATCTATTTTTCCTATCTGATTATATTCTCATTCCAGCATACATTTCTTTTTCCCATTAGAAGTCAGTAACTTGGGCTCTAAACAGCGGAAAAATTGAACACCAATTAAAGCAATTAGAAAAACGCTAATTTTGTCTGCTGAGTCTGGTTCTGCTTTCTCTTTAGATGCATAACTTCCATGGAGGTCAACAGGAGGTCTTTGTTCAAACATGCATTAAGTCCAAGACATGAACAAAAATTAAATTAAGGTTTTATGAAAAACTGACTTCTTGTTTTTCCGGATGAATGAAATGATTGAAAAAAATTCATCACAGGTCAATCTGTGACCACAACTATGCTTTTGAAAAAAATCTACTACGGGGGGGTTGAAACAAGATGATCATTATGATCCTTTTCAACCAAGATCATTCTATGATTCTATGACTTAGATTTAAAAAGTTATTTCATTTCATATGCATAGACATGCTTTTAAAACTCCTTTTAATTCAGAAGTATTTAAATATAATCAGAACAGTGCTTGTTTCAGAAATATCATAATCATAGAACCATAGAATCACCAAGGTTGGAAAAGATCTCCAAGGTCATCTAATCCAACCATACATGTACCACCAACCAATATTTCCCCTCTAAACCATGTCCCTTAGTACAACACCTACATTTTTCTTGAACATCTCCAGGGATGGTGACTCAGTCACTCAAAGACACTCCCAGAGCTCTGCAATTTTGAATAAGTCTGGATGATGGAAGCTAGACAGACACAAGCTGAGCAAAGACGTTTATTAGCAAGTACATCTGACCGCTGTAGTTACTGTTTTTCCACTTTTTCTCTGTAACCACGCTTGAATCATGAAATTGCAATCATTTTTTGTAATGCAAAATATTGCAAAGCTCTTTTTTTACTGGCTCACTTCCACTTTGAAGGAAGTATTCTGATACTAGTACCTAGCTAATTGCTTTTGATGTTGCTGAAGTTCACGTTGCTGTATCTGGTATCCTTCATCACAGCAGCCTACATTTCCACTTAATGAATACTGATGAGATAGATGCTAGAAAGCGCCTTTGGTCAAAGAGCTTGTCTTGTTCAGAATTCTCAGTAGATCTAAGCAATTATAAATCTGTCAGCCCAATCTTCTTTAACTTCAGTGTGAGAAGTGTTTTCTAATTCAATGGAAAGTTTACTGCCATATTGTTCTGAAGGGTTTTCTGGGGAGTGGGACTGGTTATATAACAAAAAACTGCCAGGTCCCATGTCAACACATACTTGTGGCTTGAGATACAGAGACTAGCTGCAGTGTGCATCAATGAATAACATTTTTATTTACTTTTAATAGTCTTTATGATATGGAAAACAAAGTTCTGCTTCTTAGATGAAAAAACAAACAAAAAAAACACACAGAAAACAACAGAGATACAAGAGGAGATGGCGGATGGCAGCATCCTTTAGTCTGTAACACTTGACCCTACATACCAGCAGTCACAGCAAACCACTATTGGTTGGGCTGACAGATGTGTACTGCAGGTGTAGATATGACAGGAGGATATGACATTTCTCACGTCACTAGCTGTGTGTCTCCAGAAACTGTGGCTGCCCGTGTGCAGCGCATCTAAACCAACCTTTAACCTTTGTCTGGGGTCAGACTCTGGTCTTACCCTTTTTTCCTACAGGGCTGAAATTGCACATCTGGCCATTTCTTTGTGAATACAACTGAGGGGTATAATTGGGAATTGCAAATTCCTTAAATATATAATCATCATAGAATCATAGAACCGTAGAATGGCCAGGGTTGAAAAGGACCACAAAGATCATCAAGT
Source organism: Perdix hodgsoniae (assembly GCA_035772895.1). Taxonomy (NCBI): domain Eukaryota; kingdom Metazoa; phylum Chordata; class Aves; order Galliformes; family Phasianidae; genus Perdix; species Perdix hodgsoniae. The sequence continues at coordinate 8,133,973 of JAPSGF010000008.1, forward strand.
TTCAACCCTCCTGCTATGTGCAGGGTCACCAACCACCAGACCAGGGCAGCCACAACCTCCTTGGGCAACTTGTTCCAGGGCTTCACCACCCTCTGTGTGAAAAACTTTCTCCTAATATTTAACATAAACCTTCCCTGTCTCAGTTTAAAACCATTTCCCCTTGCCATATCACTATCAACCCATGTAAACAGTCATATAGAGAAGTTAAGAAAGGAAAATAATCCCTGCAGAAATACAATAGATGTTTATTTAGGGGTTATTTTCCAAACAAAACCTCTTAAAGCATATTAGTAATTACACATAATATAAGAGTAAATGCCCATTATAAGAGTAGCATATATTGAATACGAAGCAGCCTATGTGTAGCTTAGATGCTTTTATGTCCCTGCTGCCCACATCTCTCCCACACCTGGAGTGCTCCTTTTCTACTTTCTTTCTGCCTCAGACATTATTTTGCATGTTTTTCAGGCTGCATCTCATTTTGCTTCCAGCCACGCTTCTTTTGGCATTATTCCTCTGCCCTGCTAGGTGTTTGCAGCTCAGCCTGGCTTAGTATCATCTGTGAGTCTCAGTGTTTGCCTCCACCTTCTGAATCCTGATGAAGCTGTTAGGGTGAAGGGGGCCAGCAAGGGTTTAATCCATTTTATCAGACTGGCATAGAAAGGACATTTCTGAAACAACCAACTGAAACTTTACAAGACGTGAGAAATGCTTACTTCTCACTCACAAGCAATTGCTGGGCCCATGCTCAAGACAGAGACTAGCAAATGGGTTGATGGTGAGGTCTCCCAAAGGTTCCTTTTAACCACTACCATTCTGTGATTCTGTGACCCTAGATGTGTTGATGATCACCTGCTGGGATCACCTGCTGAGTGCTCAGCTCCCTCCAGTCTAAAAGAAGTAATTCAAAGAAGTGACAAATAGCTCATCACACCTGGTCCTGCCTGCCTGGCAATTCCCAGAGTGATTAAAATTGATTACCTGGTCCCAAAAGAAAAAACACAGCAGGCTGGTGTGCTTTTTTGCTCCAAATCATAGTGCTGGGATCCACCCACCCTGAAAGCATCTTCACGTGGCATCTGCAAGATGTTCCTGGGGCAGCATCTTGGGCCTGTTTGATTTCCCTGTTGATTTCAGGTTGGACTAGATGACCTTTAAGGGTCCCTTCCAATTCAAATGATTTTATGATTCTGTGATGATTCTGTAAGTGCAGACTGGCTGCATCCCATAGTTCAGCTAGGGAGCTTAAAGCCTGCTCTATCATATGCCAAGGACATAGGCAAGGACAAGCCCGTGTTTCATAGAGTGTCCAAGCATGCAAACATGAGAAAGGCATTCAACTCTGAGCACAGCTGGGCTGTGCTTCTGTGTTTCCTTAGGCAGCTGTGACAGATGCAGCCAAAACAGTCCCACCACAGAGAATGGGAGGTGCATGGGCTCTGTAAATAACCTTCCCACTCAGATGTCTTTCCCAGTGGTCTCACTGAAAGGAAGAGTCTGAAGGGAAGATCAGTTGCAGAGCACCATGATGGTCCATGGGCATCATCCTCATCAGAACACCACAGGGTCAGAAGGCAAAAGAAGAGGGCTAATAACATGTTGTGTGGAAGGAGGATAAGAATCATTTACAAGATAAAAGATATTTGTAGGGAAACTAGGCAATAGTTTAAGTTCACAGAGGAAAATCAGGAAAATCTTTCAGGGCACTACTGAGATGTGCCTGGATCCCCATCCATCCTTCCCTGGGCCTGGAGGTGCTTCAGTCCTTTAATTAGCCTAATGGCTCTTTGCTGGGCTTCCTCCAGGAAACCCACATCTTTCTGGTACTGAGGAGCCCAGAACTGGAGCCAGCGCTGTAGGTATGTTTTGCCAGTGTCTTCCTCTCATGCTGTTTGACTATAGCTCACTGAACAAAGCCAGTGGTGTTCAACAGTCTGTATTTAATAGTAAGCATCTGTCCATCCATAAGCATAAGCTGATAAAAAGAACCTCACCACTGGGAATAAATATCCAACTCAGACTGGGTTCTCATCTCTGGCTTTGGTTCAGTTCCTGCATTTGCAGTAAAGGAAGCAACAGTTTTACAGAGGATAGCTGAATGGCTGCCTGTCTGGGTTTAAAGTTCATTTATTTGTATCTCCAAGTTAACACAGAAATACATTCTGTTACAGATTTGGGATTTTGAACAGTTTTCAGAATGGCAATAATCTTTGCTGATCACTTTTCAATACCACAATCTTTTTCGCAGGCCTACCATCAATTACAGTGAAAGTAACCTACAAGGAATTTTTGTCCAGACAAACAAAATATTTGAGAGCCCAAATTTATAAAAACAGTTGTCTCAGAGCTCTTGTGGCCTTAATTTATCTCTTGGTCAGTAAGTTCACTATCCTTTGTAAGGAGCTAATCAATACCATAATCAATTAACAATTGCCCACATACTGCAGGTACACTTTGAAAAGCTGAAAGCAGCAACTCTAACATCATCTGCACATTGTTTGGCATTGAACAGCTGTGTTTTTAATGACTATATTTACACTGACGTTTCCAAATTTCTCTTTTAAAGACTGTGCGGCTAATGGCACAATGTGTCTTCTTGATGACCCAGAGCTGTACACGCTCTTACCCCAGTAACAGGTACAGCAGTGGCATTTCCATAGCCTTCCTCTGATCTCTCCAGTGATTGTCCTGGTGCCATCAGAGGAGCATTTGCTAACTTGTATTGCAGGCAAAGGGGATCATAACCCAGACTACAGCATAGCAATAAGGAGCAGGGTTGGGAAATGTCATCAATCTCTGGCCTGTCCTTACACTCATGGAGAAAAGGAGCAAAGCCACTGCCTCTCTCCTTCCTAACTTCCCACCTTCTGCAAGGACAAAATGCACCTCCTTATTGTCAAAGCTCAGTCTGCCTATGAATGGAACATCTTGTGTCCCCCCTCCACCCCAATGCGGGTGTGTAAAATATAAGGCAAAGTCCACCCCAGTAAACCCTCACCAGACCAAATAATTTCCATTCCTGCTGGCTTTAAAAACATCTTGTGCCTAAAGAAAGGATAGTTCCAGGAGGTATTTAGCTACTAGCTACAGTCACAGTATATGGATCTCCTAAAAGAAGCCATTGGTTTGTACTGACACCCAGTACCAATAGGCTGCACAATCAGCACAGGAGTTTTGTGAGATGTGTGATTCCGAAGCAAAAGCTGCCCCCCAGAGGAACAAGTCGTTAGGCAAATTATTTGCAGTGTAGTCCAAAGATACCTCTACACATTTCAGCAATGACCATAATTATTGTAGTTGCTTTACTAATTTAACCAAAGATTTCAGAGATTCAAAAACTGAAATACAGACAACTTTATCCAGAACGATTTGGAATAAATAAATGTAACATCCTTCAGGAGATGGATTTTAGTTGCATTTAATAAACACCAATAAATACTGAAAAAGACAAGAAAAATGAAAAAAGAAACAATGTGAACAACTTTAAACTGTTCCACAAAGTATATTGATAATTTAAGCTCATTTTTGTTACTTTTCAAGGATTTCATCCTTTTCTAATTAAAAAAGGAAAACCAGAGTATTATAGATACAAAAACAGGAAAGGGGCCACAACTAGAGCAGAAAAAAATGACACATCTACTTAGAACCATATTACAGTTTGGCAGGAATACTCCTAATGAACACCACATATGTGTGAGAGAAATACAGCATCACAATTACAGGCATGAAACAATGATTAAAAGTCATTATCCAAAATGAAAATCAACATTAGTAAAAGGGAAAATGAAGACTAGAAAAGAAAAAACTAAGTAAACTTTAAATGACACCTTTTCATCATCGTCTCCTAAGGCAAATGTTGCATGCATTACTTCCCCTAGAAACTAGACAAAGCTTCTCCATGCCCTATATATTCCCTTTCATTTAGTTTCATGAAGAAAGGTTTGAAAGAGCAGACCGCTGGGAAGAAATACTACAGACTTCTAAATTAGTGAAAGAACTTCCAGCATCACTGTTATATTCTGGGTATGAGGAACTGGAAGAAATTATGTTTTTCAGCCTCTGAAGTGCAATGATCAATAGCAAAAGGAGGAAAGCTAAGAGACTGAGGAATATAGAAACATAGACGTAGACGTTGGATAAACGGCCAGGTGATGAATCCACAGATGTTGAAAGCGATGTGGGATATAGCTCCAGAAAAGTCCCATTTTCCATGTTTCCTACAAAACCAGATGAAGGGTCGGGTTCTGACATTTTGGGGTTTGTGTTTTAACAATCACCACAGATCTTGTATTCAGAGGCAGTTTTAGCAGCATAACAGAGGGCTTGTTTTAGATGAGCGCTTTTCCATCACAGTGAAGAGGTAACAGTTCAACCAGCAATCAGATCTACCCTTTACTGCTCAAGCCCAGGGCAAAGGAATGGTGTGATCTTCAGAACTGCAAGGGAAAAAATAATAATAATAAAAAAATAAGGTAAGATTAATTTACTAGCTAATGTTATTTAATGTGTACCTGGAACAATCCAGATCTTAAGAGTTGCAATTCTGGAGGCATTATGTAACTACTGTCTCTATTTGCCAAAATACAGGAATAAAGATAAATCCTATAAAATTGATTATTTCCCAGGATTTCTTTGATTGTAGAACAGACCAATAAGAGTAGCTTTGCGCTTTACATAGGACAGGCATACTAGAATCCAAATTTGTCTTGTGGATAAAAGCTAATCAAGGAATGAAAAACCCCTCTCAAGATGTCAGTTTGTCAGCCTAGAGGAAGGTTCTACAACACCACTGTGGGTGGTAAATCCACCACCTTCAGCCACTTATTCCATACTGTCTTACCTGAGCTGACCAGAATGGGAAAATCTGCCAGACCTCTTATTTATGAAATGGATCCATTGGTTTCAAACATCAAAATGCACCTCACACTCATACTGTGAAGTTCATCTCAATGGCACTCACGTTTTGGTGAAGTGTTGCAATTTTGACACCTATAAGCAAAACCCTGAGGAAACAAGCAGCCCCAGCAGCTCAGGAAAAAAAGAGGGGATTACCCAAGAGCCAGCAGAGCTTTGCCCTCAGCCACTCTGTGTTTAAACCTGGAAACTCTGGTGCTAAGTTCAGAGTAGAACAAGAGGAGTGGACTGAGGTATGCTGAGCTGCTTTTTATTTTAAAACCAATTCCCTCATGCAGCCTGGAAAAGCATGAGAAGGTTTGCTGCTAGAGAACTGCTTGTAAAAAGCTGACATGCCCTACCTGAATTAAACACAGTAAGCTATTGCCTTTGTTTTGATACAGAATAAATCATGCAAGGTGTAAGCGTGGAGGAAATGAAGCTCATTTTCTCTATGTAGTTATCCACATACAATCTTTCTGTCCGTCTGTCATACAGTCACAGAATTACAGAATTGGAAAGGACCCCTGCAATGAACAGGGACACCTACAGCTCCATCAGGTGCTCAGAGTCTGTCCAGCCTTACCTTGGGTGTCTCCAGGGATGGGGCATCCACCACCTCTCTGGGAAACCTGTGTCAGTGCCTCACCACCCTTACTATAAAAAACTTCTTTCTTATATCTACTCTATATCTCCCCTCTTTTAGTTTGAAACCATTTCTGCTGTCCGTGGTCAACCTATCATTGCAGATGCTTGGGTGCAGCAAGGAAAGGAACCATTTCCTCCCCACTAGGAAGGCAATATCCCTACAAGTTCATAGCATGGTCCCTCTCATCTTGACTTTGCTTTAGGCCTTGTTCTGTGGTCTCAGCTTAAAAAAATTAACTCACAGCTAGAGGCTTTGAGGAAAATCCCACTAGTTTTCATGTCAACGAAGAGAGCAAACTGTCATCAACAGTAAGAAAGACAGAATGACGACTTTAAAGTAATGATTCAGTAGTCTGTGGTCTCCTTCTGCGTGTCACAGAACTGCTGAAGTATCTCCCAGTGTTTCCACTGAAATGTCCCAGCACTATTCTAAGCAATGTTCTGCCTTCCATTTTTTTCCTTTAACCTTATTACTTCTGCTAACTTAGAAAAGTTCCTCTGTCTTCAAAAGGGTGACACTTTTCCACACTTGCTTTGATCACAAAAGTCCCAATCTGAACTAAAGCTCCTTAGGAAATATAGGATACTTTTCTGCTGGTGCTACTTCTTCTCATGAAGCCTTGAAGACACCTACTGAAAATTGTTTTGCATCTACTGAAGTTATCTGCACGGTTACTCGTGGTATTTTTGCTCTGTAAATTACATTTAGGAAGGCATGCTCCATGCCTCAGTGAACAAAGACAGTAAGCAGAATGTAGAATCTAATCCTATTTTTTTTTAATCCTAATTTATTTTATATACCTCACAACCACATCTATACTGCTTAATAGAACAAGTCAGCTCTATTCTTTGGTGCTGAGAACAACTTGCATGGCACACTGCACAAAGATGTCTGAACTCTCTTTATAATCCATAGACAGGATGGCCAACTTACAGCTGCCTTTGGGAGTGAATGATGGCCATTGCTAACCTCACATGTGTCCAGGCATGGCTTGCAGAGGGCTAGATGGCTGAAACCATGCCAGGAAGTGTGCTACTAATTCAACACAAGAGCTACTGACAGGCCTATGGCCTGGCCTGGATTAATTTACTAATATATTCACATCCATAATGTTTTGATGGACAAAAGGTTACATTCCAGATGTTGTTTTATTGCAGAGCTTCTGGTAACCTTCATCAAGTATCCCCAAAGCCTACAAGATATACAGGCGTACAAAAATGCATCTGCAAATACCAAATAAAAATATTCCTACCCTTGTGGTATATAACTCACACAGATGTCTAAAATATGTTTAAAAGAAGCAATTTTATATCACTAATAGCATTTATCCCAACGAGAAGCATTATTTATTACAAGCACCTTATGAAATGAATCACAACAGGCTGAACAGAGAGATCCTTATGAGATTATAGTCCTTTTGAACTAGCTCTAATTTAGTGATCCAAAATTAACTAACAGAACAATACATGTTCATTTCATGTTCTGGAAGTAGTTAAGCATCTTACAGCTAATTTATCCTTTTTAAAAGATAAGCTTTGATATAGAAGATGTTTATCCTTGATTACTCATCATAATGAAAAGCAGATCCATTAATAATTGAATTTTCCTACAATAACTTAAGGAATTAATTCACATAAATTCTTTAATATGGCAGAAGTTAAAAGCCTTTAAATTCTTCACAAGTTTAAAATCTGTATTCTACTTTTACCATTAATGGTTTTGGCCCTGATACAAGGAAGAACTTTGGCGTAAGACTTCCTTTGAAGCAAGTAAAAAATTTATAGTCTTATAGAGGACTAATCAGAAGCTTACAGTTAAGCAGAGATGTGAGTGCTTTGCTAGATCAGAGCCCTTATAGGTCTTGCAATACCAGTTGGGCTATTTTTAACTGAGTATTTTGTGGTGAGATCAGAGGCATTATCAACTCCGATTCCAAATGACTATGGCCCACATCCCAGCTGCATCACTCACACTGCAAAGGGATGAAACATGTGACCAGATCTCATCATACATCTTCAGCTAAAGTGACTCCTTAGGTAATGTTTTTGGAAGAGAAAAAAAGCAAAGTGTGTTGTTTTAATCACACATTTAAAAATATACTCCTAAAACACTGGGTTTTGCTCAGCCTTAAAGCCTTACAAACCATCTGTATCCAACTGAAGTTACCAGCAGTGCCCTATGGGAGCGTGACCATATCGTCTCCTAACATCTGAGCAGCAATCATAGGAAAGGCACAACGTGTCTGTACGAGTGTACAGAAATAAAACAGACCCAACGCTGATCCCTGATGAAGTTCCCTGATGTGATCCCAGCACTGCAGAAAGAGTTAGAAATCAGACACAGCAGCTCAGCTGCTGACTGTCAGGTGGAAGTACAGTTCTGGACCGAATGCAGCTACACAGACCTGGGAGTGCACAAAGCTCTGCCACGAGGCAAACCTTCTGGCTTTGAAGAGCAGCTCTATCCTGTGTACTACAGCTACCTCCTTGGATCAGGTTCCTGCTCCTTCTGAAATGAGGAGGTAGTGCAACCATTCGTCTCTCTTCTGAGATCTAGTCCTCCCAAAGGAATAACCCTCAATAAAGCCAGATGTTGGCTTCATCTTCTCTCTTTGTAAATGGGTTTGGGCATTTCTGAAAACTACACAGAACAATGTCAAGGCCAAACCTGGTCCCAACAAAGTGATTATGAATTTTGTCACTGACTTCAACGTATAATGAGAAAATTGGAAGTGGCTAATTTCAGTAAACCCATTGTCTTCTGAGACCTGTAAACCAATCAAGGGATTCAACTTCTGTAGTGATCCATACTTTTCCCTCATCTACTGCTGGAAAGCTTTGCTTTCCTTAAGCTAAAAACTAAATTCAAAGCTGTATTGCTGAATGACTGGAAATGAACTCTTATTCTAAAAGCAGGAGACTGTGTTCCTCTTGTTTTTCATGGTGCTTCTTCAATCATGTCCTGCCACAAGAGAACTAGGACCTATCTGCAGGAAGACTCAGTATTTGTGGCATATTTGGATTCAGACAACCTTCTTAGAGGCACCTCTGTAATCCTAGGACACGGATGTGCAACTTGAGGAGCCTTCATGAATCACTGAGTCCAATCCCACTGCTGCCCCACGCTATACATACTCTCTTTCCAATCTGGCTGAGCTTCCACCCTGCTATTACTCCACTGTTACACTGCTTTGCTGCTCTGATGGACAAATTACTGACACAGATACACACACTACAGAAAAAAAAAAATAAAAAATAAGAAGGTACAGACTTCAGCTCTGCTCTCTGCTGGCTTTAGATATAAAAGAGAAAAATCTTATTCTACTATTTCAATCCCCAAATATGAGGGCCAGCACACAAGGCTTTGCCAGATACACGGTGTCCTTTATACACACTTTTCAAACAGACCATTGTGCAAGTATTATCCTCCATTTGTGCATTGTTACTCCATTCATGTCCTCTATATAAATCACTTTCCAAAGGTGATGATACTCACTCTTATTCTGAGAGCAGGGCTACCTGACAGATACCTCAAACAGCCCCAGTTGGTTTGTCATCTTTTATTCTAACCTATGGTAAGTGGGAGACAGACAAATTGACCTTCTCAAAAAGCAAGATAAAGTGGGGAGGTAAAGATTAAGAAACTGCCACTATGTTAGAGCTAAATCCCAGTTGCCATGCAGTAGCATGTCTGTGAAGGTGTGCCAAAGCTATCAACTGCTTACATCTCCGATGGCACCTATCATAAAAACTAGCTCTGAAAACAGCAGTGTGGTCAGGGGTGGAGGTTTCATCAGTTAGCATACGTCCAGGCTGCTATGCATAACACATGCAATTTAATCTTCAACACTGCGGAGACATCAATCATTCCCCTAAGGTGAATTTTAAATGAGGCTGCACTGCTATCCAAGAAGTCATGAAGTAAACAGAGAGCTTTTACAGATTTACATACAGCATCATAAATCCTTTACTATGCAGCTGCCTGTGCTGTATGTCTCTGAATACTTTGATGTAACAACTCTGTTTCTCCAGACAGAGTGAAATATAAGTTAATGGCACATACTCTCACACACTGAGTGCTTAACAATGAGGAACAGGAAGGAAAGATAAGTCCAGTAGATTCATTTTCTTTGGAGTTTATCAGCCACAGATAAGCACTTCGTTTTCTTGGTTCTTCCTGGCTTTTTGTGACTACAGGCTGAAAAATACATTGGTTATTTCATAGACTTCAAAGTGTTTAAGCAGACAGACAAACAAACATCTAGGGAAATCAGTGTTTTTAATTTTGGGTAAATAATACTTTTATCATGATCTTCCATCAGCTTCTTTACAGGTAAGAAGGTATCCTCAAAAGTCATTTTCTTATTGTAAACAACTCCTACAAGTGGAGAGCTTAATTTGCTTTTGCAATTGTTCCAACAGTGAGCTTCCTTTTCCCTTCAGACATCAATATGGGATTCCTCTGCCTTCCTTCCCTAAAAATTTCAAACCATTTTGACTGATTTCAGCCCAGAGACAGAGGATAAATTATGGAATGGCTTGGGTTGGAAGGGACCTTAAAGATCAGGCAGCTCCAACCTTACTGCCATGGGCAATGCTGCAATGAAAAAATTAGGTTTCTGCAATCTTCTTCAAAACAAATGGCTCTGGAGAAGATAGGGAGTCTTTCAATGAGCCAGGGAAGGACTGGTGAAGCTCACCCATGGGCATCTGTCCACAGAGCCTCAGCATACCAGCCTTCGTTCACTCCATGCACACTGTCCTTCCAGAGATCCAGCTCCCCTGCTGGTACATATGCATGTCCTGACGGACACAGAGGTGCAGATGGAAGAAGCACAGTTGCAGTGATCATGTGTGTGAAGCAGAGGAAAGCACAGAGGGAGTCAGGGATGGGGCTGCGCCTTGCACTGCTCTCAGATGCGTTTTCTGCTCTCTTTTGTCCTTCTGGTAAGTCAGAATCAGTAGTGAGTGGATAATATCATCCCCTCATGACCTGGAAAAAAACTCCCTCTCCCTTGTTCAGCATCAGAGCAGACCTGACAGAAGTAATTGTGAAGAGTACCAGAGGACAGCCCAGGTGATGCCAGTTCTAGTATGAAATCTTCTGATGCTTAAAGATGCCTCCCTCCTCAGTTCTATTATTATGGTGTTATTACTGCCTCCGAAAGTTGGCAGCAAGTTCTCACGAGATCTGTGAGAGATTAAGACTTCTCACAACCCTTGTCAATTTGATATAGATGTGAAGGCCAGACAACTTCTTGTTTAATTTGTCCATCTTCCATCCCACCACTTTTGTTTTATGCATTCATTTCCTTTGCCATATAGGATTATTTCACCACAAATGAACAACTTGCAACACAAAGCGTTTAATGCCATTAAAATATCTTTACATGCTCATACCGAAGTACTGACTGAACTTCACATACACGGAACTCTCTGGCCCTGAAAAGCAGTTTGCTCTATGCTGAAAAAATGTGTAATTTTAACATTTTGTAACTAAACCAGACAACAGTGCTAGACAGAAGTTAACATAATTTACTTGGTTGAAAATGTAGAAAGGGTAGGTAGGGAAGCCAAAGCATGACATCTCGCTTGGAGTTTAGCAAGAATATGATCCTTAATTCTTCCTTTTCTTAATAAATGCCTTTGGCAATTGAAAAACCACAAGTACACAGGATCTTGTTTCTTCATGTCTCTGGACTCTCCAGGAGCACAGAATCCCTTTACCACTCTGCCTGAGAAACAGGATCAGTCATCTACTTACACAGTATAAAAGCGCACACAAGGAAAAGGAAAATCTATTTCCTGCCACAAGCAAAGTCTTCCCTTTAATTTATGATTTAATTTCACTTTTACTACAATCTGATTTAAATTTATGATTTTAAAAATCTATGAGGACAACAGTCCAGATGGCTTGGTTGCAGGTCAAAATCAAGTTATATTTTGTTTGAGGTTTTGTGTGGGGACTGGGAAAAGGAACCCCTCAGAGCTATAAGGATACTCGATTAATTCAGATAGGCTCAAAATGCCCTTATCATTTACATTTCCCATGCATCTGCACACTATAGTTATTTATATCAATGCAAAGCAAAGACATTGTGACCTGAGATCAGACCTAAAGCCCTTTCAGTCACTGTCAGTTGAACACGCTCCTTAAAAATATAGGCAAAGAAAAGCAATACTTACAAGCAGGATGACAGAGGAATGCAAGCCAGAAGTCCAATGTTCCAGATGTGGTTGGTTATCGCACCCAAATCTAAAGGGACAGCATGCTGAGAAAAGCCTCTCTAAAAAAGCAAATAAATAAAAGATGAAGAGCTTAGTAATAAATACATTAATTTAACAATGAACAAAAAAGGAAAACCATGGAGGAAAAATACTGAATTTTGATTCTTTTCGGTGCCAGAAATTTCAGAGGAAAACAAAGCGAATGGAGTCTAGGCATGTTTTTCATTTCTGCTAGCCACATTTCTGCTAGCTGCCCACCTTGAGCACTGCACATATAATACAAAAAATCATGCTTATCTCCTGATCTATGCTTTGCAGACATGTCTCAGTATTACCCTTCCCCTCTTCTTTTGCAAGGTGCTCCTGGACCAAGACACCTTGCTGTGTCCTGGCACTGCTATAAGCACTGGAGCTGTATATCTCTGTTCATTTCACATCATCATCTGAAGACTCCTGCCAGGAATCAGGTCCTTCTATGTTACACACCATCATTTCTTGTTCTCTTTATTTCAGACAATTTGCAGTTTAAATTCACTTACCTGAAATCCCCAAACTGAATATTGAATGTACACATGGAGAGCTAGTAGATTTTTGCATTCTAAATTCGTTTGATACTTCAAATGAAAACCTGGCCCCTGAACTACCTTTAATAAAGCAAAGTAAATTGATTTTATATTTGAAAAACAATCACAGACAGCAGATTAGAACAAAGTATGGTCACTTTCAAGAAGATATTCCTCTCCAGGAAAGAAAAGACAGTCACAGTCATTATACATCTCAAAGCACTACCCTTTCAGCACATTTGGTTTGAACTGCATTAGAGAAGCAGATCTCTGGGGATGAATGTTAATGCATTGTTATGTTGCTTTCATCCCTTCCATCACTGAATCACTTATGGTTTAAGCCTGTCCAAGTTCAATAAAGAAAATTATCTAGTGCAGCTGTTAAAAGTCAGCATCATTGAAATGCAAATGTTTTGATAACACTGTATTTGATAACAGCAACTATACCATGACGTTCCACCTAGAGACAGGCAGACAGCTTCCTGACCATCTACACATCAAGGAGGAGAGGTGTGAGGCTGCAATTAAAGCCTCAGGCTGGCATCCCCAGGACTGGACCCGGCTCCTGTTTGGGTGTGAGGGCAGTGAGTGCACCTCTGGGTGGCAGAGTATACAGGCTGAGGCAGGTGCTGCTGGTAGGACGGAGAGGGGGATGCAACGATCCCTGCAAAGCTCCTCTCTTGCAAATCTGCCTCTTGTAACAGACTTCCATCCAATGCCTGGTAATTTCATCTCCTCACAGTAGAGAATCTTTCTCTTCCCTTTGTTTCTTTCAGAATGGCTGCCATGGGGAAACAGGCACAAATCTCTGCAGCAGAGATTTTAAACACAACAAATATAAATGGTTTTGCTTCTTTGCCAGCTCTCCTTTGTCTCTGCAGGAGACATCTCCCCTGACAAGCACTGAGCACTGCTCTTGCCCATCCAGCCCTTCACGTGATACAAAACCCGTCTCCAACGAGGCAAAAGGAACAGAGCCTACAAAACCTTGAGCTGATAAAACACACCAGAGATGCAATATGAAGCTTAACACCGTTCCCTCGGCCCTGTCGCTGTCACAGAGAGCAGAGCTCAGCGCTGCCCCTCCGCTCCCTATGAGGAGCTGCAGCCACCATCAGGCCTCCCCTCAGCTCCTCTGCTCTGGGCTGGGCAAACCAGGGGCTTCAGTTGCTCCTCATATGCCTCTAGATTCTCCACCATCTTTGTAGCCCTCCTTTGGGTGTTCTCCAACCATTTTATGTCTTTCTTATATTATTTTTGCTCCTGTTGGTCACCTGCCAAATTTAACCAAATATCAAAGACATTTGAGCTCTGAAAGCTTAGTGACAACAGATGAACGGGAAGAGGAGATACCGAGGTTCAAACAGCCATTTGGTTCCCCCTAATGGCTTTAGATCTCACTACTTGTCTTCTGCAGTTAAATGCAGACCCAGATGCCACAGCCAAAGCAACAGACCCCTCAGTGGGGGACTCCTGGAGGCTGCAGGTTGGCAAGGAGATCCAGTGCAAGGAGAGAGGAATCCAAAAGGATCAGGATTCTTTCATTTCTGCATTTACAGAACAACTTTTTGTCTGATCTTCGGCAACCTCAAATTTGAGTTTTGTCTGAGTAGAAAATCTAGCGTTTGGTGGAATGACTGCACATTTTCACAAGGCAAAAATAAAGGAAGGCCAAAAAGACTGTTTCCCTCAGTGGAAATATAGAAAAATACCTGAAAATATTTCAGCTGTTTCTTCTCAGCTCTCCTCTTACAGCTGTCTTCCCATTCCTGCTGTCCCTCTCTGCAGAGGCTGCAAATAGCTCTGCAGAGGATCCCATCCTGAGCACGAAGCCACCCAGTATGAGTGCGAGTGAGGAGTGATACAATTAATCTCAGAGCAAACAGAAGTTAATTAAACTTTGTTAGCTGGTGCCTATTTCTTAGCAGCAACTCCAAACACCAACTTTTGTATTTGCAGCAAGGGGACTGGTGTGGGGCTCCATGTTTGTGGCCAAAGGCTCGGAGCAGCTCCCCCTGAAGCTGTGTGGACTCCTGGTGGGACAAACCCTCAGCATCATTTGCTCAGAGAAAAACCTGTCAGATAAAACGTCCAGCCCCAGGGCAAGCAGTCCTGATTATCAAGGCTGGCTTTCATTCTCCATTGCACTCACCTGTGAAGCTAACACCTTGCAGGGTTCTGGTTTGCATCCCTTCTGGGAAAGGGGAAAATAACCCTTTAGAAATACCAGACCCCATCCCTGTCACCTACCGGGAAGATTGCCTGAGGGCTAAATATGGATAATCTGAAAGTGAATGGATTTCAGTTCTCTGTTAACCTTGGCAGTGCTGCAGCACTATATCATGCTGAACAGTATGTGTCCCTGAACCAAGTCAAGAGGGTTATCAGCCCCTAATTAGTGACACAGTTATGCAGGAAGTGGTGTCCAGAGAAAAAAGAGAACACTTTCCTATTGTAAAAGGTAGTACACTGCTTGCAATATATTTTATAAAAACAGTCTGAGTACATAGCCTGCATGAAGCCCTCGAATATCAAGCAGACTTTGTGTAAACCTTAGAAATCCTGGCACAATATAAAGCTAGGACAGAAACTGCATGATATATTAAACAGAACTCTTTATTAATGCACCATCTTGGTTCAGAATTTCTCCTCCTCAGAAAAGCAAATTCAGCACTGACAATGTCTGTGGTTCACAACTCGAATGCCCACGAATTTGGGCACAGATGTACCATCACAGTAACTCTGCTCTCTGTAACTCTGTTTCTGGACTCAACACTCCTGCTTTGATTCTCTGTATCCTCTCAGCTGTATAATGGAAAAGATCTCCATCCTTATCCTACCAACACAGGCGGCATGCCCTCCCTTGACAAAGAGGGGCATTACCATCTCTATAGGTGTGTGCATAACATTTACATATTTTCATTGCTTGCAAAGCGGTGTGCAGTAACTGACACAACGATAAAACTCCGTTGCAAGAGGCGTTGCAGCGAACCAAGCTGTGATGTGTAAGCATAAGGGGGCAGGGTTGCACCTGAAATGTCAAAAGGAGCAAGTGCAAAGAGCTAAAGCTAATCACAGAGCATGGAAGGACACTGCTGCTGGTGCCAGATAGAGTTATCTGTGCGACACTGCCTCTCAGGTGTCCCAGCCTTAGAGGACATCACTGTGCTCAAATCCAGCCCCAGACTAATTCCAGTGACAGGGATGTGTTGCAGCGTGGTGAGGGCTTCTCTCTGCATCAGACAGCCACAGAAGGCATCAAAAGTAGATGTGTTGGAAAGTATCAAGGAAATTAATGACGTGACAGAGAAGGCACCTATACGACAAGAAAGCACAAAGCAAAGCTCAGGAAAATACAAAGGTGATAGGAAGGAAAACGGATGCTGGGAGCACAGGGTGATCAAAGCCCAGGGGCTACATCTTGGAAAAGCAGGAAAGCTGGGATGTCACATATGGGACCCAAGCCAGGACGCTGAATGCAAAGCCTGCAACTGCTGTGTCCGATGCAGCAGGGAAAGGACAACGGACACCAGGATGACAGAGAGGGGAGATGCAGCTGAGGCTCAGAGGTGGCTTTCTGCAACACTGCAAGCACTATGGACAGGCTGTGCCGTAACAGGATTTCCTTTATGCAAACCAGGAAAAGGAGGCAACTACAGTCATGAAGACACAGCGACAGGAGTGCTTGCAGGAGGATGTTACAGAGAGAGATGCAAATGTCACAACTTCTCAATATTTAAATTCCAAGCCTCAAACCCATCAGGAACATCAGTAACTTCTAGATGTGCTCTATGGCTGAGCTAATTCCTCTTACGCTTCTGCGTCGATGGGGCGCCAGGAGGAGAACTGCACTGCTTCCTGCCTCTGATGGGGAATTCACAGAACACCATTTATAATTTGCAGTGCACCACTAAGACCCAATTATGAACCAAGACATTTGGCAGACACCAGCTACCCCGGTCAGCCTTTTACGTCTGAAAAGGTTAACGAAATGCAAATAGCAATAACTTCTTATGCCAAATATTTCCATACACATGCACCCACCAAATGGGTGATGATATTAGAGTGCGCTTGGATGCTGAAGTAGCCCAGGACCCCTTCCTCATCGGCTCCAGGTGCAACAGCATTTCTCCTGCTGACAGCAGTGCAAGCATTCTGGACAGGCAGGCAGCAGCTTGCAGGCAGGCATGCCTGAATACCAGAGCAGACACATAGCGATAGCCAGCAGCACCATCCCTAATAGGGACAGGCCCTTCTAGACAACACAGCAGAGAGCAAGAGACCTCTTTTAGGCTGTCCACCATTTCAGACTGTTCAGGTTCAAAAAACTCGGCATAGGGTCAAAATGACTGCAGAAAAGCAAAACAGTATAGAAACAGATATCCATCCTCCAGCTGGATCCTTTATTGGAATAAAGCTGCCAGCACCATGTACCTGCTCTGGACTCCAGATTTCATACACTTCTTTTATTCATCTTTGTCCCGTTCTGCTATAAATATCTACAAATTACATTTAATAATACTCACTATGCCTTCCTAATTTTCTTTACTTACGTACATGCTAAGAAGTCTGGCACATGCCCAGGCTTTTAGCAATATTTTCATCATCTCCCTATCACTACAACTTAACATCTGCAAGGATGGGAAGAGTTCTCTTTGCTTCCTCTGTCCCAAACTTTGTTACCCCACTGAGATGGTACTGCAACAGCCCAGAGCTCATAGCTGGGCACAAAGTCTTTGGAAAGGGTGCATTGCTGCGCATCCCTCCAGGTTTATTATTCCAGACCATGTAATCTAAGCTCTGTTCATCTCCCAGCCTACAGGATAGGCGTCTTAGAATTCATTTGCAGAGGGAGCAGTTCCCTTGCCGTCGTCTTCCCACAAACAGTGCAAACGAGCACACGTGTGGCAACCACCCCTCGCGCCCAGAGAGCCACCGAGGCGATGCACAGCGCTCACCCAACGCTCTGCACCACCCGAGCCCCAGCTGCAGCAAGGAGAAAGCAACCTGTGCATCCCTGCCTGCCTGCCTCCAGCCAAAGCCATTCCTCCGAAACGAGAAAGTGCTCCATCCTAACCCTGACAACGCGCGGACTCGGGAAGGGCAAAACCGGGTTCCTGCCACAGCGCCTTTGGGACCAACCAAACGCGGGCCCGGTGCACATCGAGGTCAAACGCTCGTGAAAGGCGACCGCTCGGGGTTCCGGCAGGAAAGCACCGGCTGACCTGGGGCGGCAGAAGAGGGGCAGCCCCCGCCGCTCCGAGCATCAACACCAGCGGCACGGCCCCGCCAGCGATCGGAGCAACAACAACAACAACAAAAAACAAACCCGAAAACAAAACACCAAAAAAAAACACCCACCCCCACAACCACTAAAACAAAACCCGAGCCAAGTGCTGACCTCCCTTAAAAGAAAAAAGCAAACCACAAAACCCTCAGGCAGAGGACCAGACCCTCAGCAACGCCGGGCTCAGAAGAACCCCCTCCCTCCGGCTCCGGCTCCGCTCACCGCGCCCGGCTCCGCTCCGCTTCCGTGGCGGCCGCCCCAGCCCGTCTCCGGCTCCGCCGCCGCCGCCGTCCCGCGCGGCCCCGCAGGCAGCACCGCCCCCGGCCCGCCCCTCGCCCGTCCCCTGCCCGCGGGCGGCCCCCGGCCCCGGGGCGGTGCGGTGCGGTGCGGTGCGGCCGGAGGAGGGGAGCGGCCGCCTCGGGCCCGACTGCCGCGGGAGGCGGTGAGCTGCGGGGTCCCCTCGCGGACTGCCCGAAATCCTTCTGTTCCGCTGGTTTTTGGATGTAAGGCATCACTAATGCCATCATACGTGGCCGTCCTAACGGCTGGCGCAGCGTCCCACGGCAGCCCTCTAACGCGCGGCAGACACGCACCGCTCTCCAGCACCGGAGGCTGGTCTCTGCCCAGAGAAAGCGGGCAGGCAGCCCACGGGAAGTGCAGGGTCTCCGTGGAGGAGTTTTCAGTACAGGGGCAGAGCGGAGCACTGCAGCCAGGAGCTGGGCCCCCATAGAAAGCAGTCTTCCCGGGAGGTGAAAACAAACTTGTAAGTGTCCTTCTGAGCACCACTCCGAGTTTTCGAAACAGCTGCTGAGGCCCTCAGGGATGCTTTGCCATCGTTGACACAAGAGTAAAGGGATAGTTGTGCCCAGAGCAACTGAGACAATGCCTAGAAAGTGTCATAAATGAGAACAAAATCTGGCTTTGCTGCTTTGTTTGGAGAGTGGCATAGCTGCAGGTATCATGTAGTCTGGAATCGTAAATATTGGGCAATTTTTCCTGGCTAGGACACATTCTCTGCCTGGGGACACTGGGAGAAAAGGCTCAGCTGGTTTCTTGTGCACTCATCTGAGCCACGACGATTTGTTTTGGGCCAAATGACTTTACTGTGGGTTATAAATCAGTGGTGAGCGGCGTGAAGAGCAGATGGGGAGTTTAATGCAACCTCTGCAGCTCAGTCTTGTGTCTGGCTGATGTCCACGCAGAGTTCTGAAAAGGTTGTTGGGAAAGGTTGTTCTTCATTTTGAATTGCTTTTTGGGAGCTGCACAGCTTACGATGTGCTGCAGAGGTACTGCCATGTGATGGGCCTCTACAGCTGCAGGAGAGGAGCAGCTGGGGATGCCATGACACAGAGCTGGTTTGGGGTGGAATAATGAGAGAGAACGAACCAAATTTTTCCTTGATGTTAGTGGCATACTAGGAGATGGGTTTGACTTTCAAGTGGCAAAAATGCTCTTTCCATATTACACCAAGAGAAGGGAAGTGAGAGGTTTTGGTTGGTTGATTGGGTTGTGTTTAGGGCTGGCTGCTCGAGGGGAAGAGTCATGTCTATGGCATAGGAACACAAAAGGAGCAGAGAATCAGAATTGTGTTCAATGCCTCATTCCTAGAGACATTTAAAGGTTGGTCTGGATAGGCTCTGAGCACCCTGATCAAGCTGTAGGTGTCCCTGTTAATTGCAAGGGGGCTGGAGTCAATTCAGTGATTCTGTGATTCTATGCTCTGGTATCCGCAGCCTGAAAGCAGACCTCTGGCTCAGCTCAACGTGCAGCAGCTGCCAAAAAGGGCACATTTCACAGTGAGCTGATTGACTGCATGAGCTACTGCGGCAATAACACACTAAACCTGTTGAAACTGTAAGGAAAGAAACATTGAGGACATCTACTGCACTACTAGCAGTGATTGGATTATAGAGGTGAAGAATCCTGCCAGAACCATTTTAACAGAAACAGTGAGAACTTGCAATATCCTTTCTTGTTTGTGTACTCTGACTCCTTCAAGCAACCCTCTGTTGTGGATGCCACTAGCTGTAAACAGACACAGATGATGACTGAAATTCTCATATTGATTTGTCATATAGACTGGGCCCAGGCACCATGCTCTGAGGCATGGGAGAAGCAAAAACAGTAAAGCAAAATGTTTGCTACTCAAAAAGAGAAAAAGGCAAGAATCACACAATTTTGAGTTGAAAGGGAACTTTAAAGGTCATCTAGTTTGACTCCCCTGCAATGAGCAGGGACACCTACGGCTCGATCAGGTGCTCAGAGCCCCATCCAGACTGACTCTGAATGTCCCCAGAGATGGGTCGTCCACCACATTTCTGGCAGCCTGTTCCAGAGCCTCACCACCCTTATTGTAAAAAACCTCTTCCTTATATCCAATCTAGATCTTCTGTCTTTTAGTTAGAAATCATTTTCCCTTGACTTATTACATCAAACCCTGCCTTTCCTTCTTATAGCCTCTCTTCAGATACTGAAAGGCCACTGTCAGGTCACCTCAGAGCCTTCTCTTCTCCAGGCTGATCAGCCCAGCTCTCAGCCTGTCCTCATAGGAGAGGTGTTCCATCCCTCGGATCATTTTTGTGGTCCTCCCCTGGACGCACTCCAACAGCTCCATGTCTCTCCTGTATGTACTGAGGACTCCTCATCTGGATGCAGTACTCCAGGTGGGGTGTTGCAGTACAGAGCAGAAGGGCAGGATAATCTCCCTCACCCTGCTGGCCACGCTGCTTTGGATGCAGCCCAGGATATGGTTGGCTTTGGAAATGCTTCTGTTCATTACAGCTCAATTATTCAGGCAGTGTAATTGCAAACTGGGACAGACAACAGGAATTTTCCCCCGAGGTCAGGCAGGAGGAAGAAGAGAAAAAAAAGACAAATGGAACAGCAGTGAAGTGGCTGCTGAGCTGGGCATACAGTTGCTAGCACTGGCCAAGGATTTGGTGCTTTGTGAAGAAAACAAATGTGATCCCTTGGTCTTTTTTCACTCCAGAGAATTAGAGTTCAAATCCACTGAGGAGTGAGGAGAATCCTAAGTGCTGGTGAATTCATCAGGCATGGTCGGTCGCTGGTGATCCTGGACTCGAGGGGAAGCTCAGAAGCCAGATGCAGACCCACTCAGGATATCTCACAGCATGTCCTAGGACACACCATCCTAGCTTGTAAAGCCACGCAAAGTGCCACGGCAGAAAGGTGCTTCTCACTGACATTTCTGGATGCCTTTTAGCGTGGGTTACGTCACTTATATCCTATTGCTCATTGTGTTCATCTGCTGTGAGCTGCTCAATGCCACTGCTTAAAGCAGCCCCAGGGGACTTGTCAGCAAGATACAGCTTTGGCAGTGCATCAGGACCTCACACAGGAGGCTGGTGGTGGGAAGCACTGCTGCTCGGCAGTAATTAACTCATGCTTCTATTGCTCTTCCTTCTTCTCGCCTTCTGAGCAAACAGCACAGAGTGAGCTGGCCCTTCCTTAGGACAGGCTTTTATGAATAATGGATCTCAAAATGTTTTGCAAAGCCAAATGTTTGGTTGTGGCATTGAACACAGAAAAAGAAACAGGAAGGCACAAAAGATACTTTCAGAGAAGCTTTGAAAAATGGATGAAGGAGCAGCAAAGCAAAAAATGTGTGGGTATCCTCCAAGTGACAAGAGCACAAAAAAGTCCTTTCAGAGCCACTGTAAATATATTTTTTTTTCATGCTACAGTCAGCAAGGCACTGATTTTGCCTTAAAGTCCAGAGCAACAGGCTGGAGAACTGGAGAACACTTTAGGTGGGTGTGAGGAACTCTGAAGTTCTGGAAAAGGCATGGTGATAAGATGTGAATTGATAGATGCTTAGTCCAGCTGGGCTATGTCACCATAACTGCCCTGGGGCTTCCCATCAGTCATTATGTCTGGAGTGGACTTTCTACCATAGAGTACAGAACGGGATAGGAAAATTGTTGTTGTTATTATTGTTACTGCTTTGAAAGTTCTTGATATATTTCCCTGTACTTGCTCCAAGTGGCGCAGTAAGCAAGCAGCTTCATGGTTCCCCTGCATTACTGCCAACAGAGTTGCTGTATTGCTCATAAATATGTTTAGGAGTTGCTGTCTGCTTGTTTCACCACGTCTTTTCCTCCTTTTTGTTTTTGCAGGTGTACCACAGCCTGGGGAACTTGGGCCAAAGAAGCTGATGCAATCCCAACCTTCTTTGGTTTTCTACAGTGTAAGACTCTGAACTTTTCCTATTGTCATGAAATTGATCAACACAGAAATGTTTATCCAAATTTCTCCTTTTATCTTTCTGTTTAGGAATGATACCTGGTTCTTTTTGTCTTCACCAAGGCACTGTAATGTAGACAGTGAAGCACTTGGTTGGATGCTGCTCACTAAACTGCACATCAGAGTCATAAGGATTAGGCTATCTGGAGAGTTTAAACTCAGCTGTTAATGGAAAGAGGTAAATGACTATGAAATCCTCCAGAGGGAGTTCTTATACGTGGAAGTCTATGTACATGAGTTAGGTGCATGTGACCTTTTCTGCTAGCCTTAAATCCATTCATTTTTCTCAGATTGAATGTCTGGAAAATCTAGGGTAGCACAGAAAGGGCCACCTCATTGCACTCATAAGACACAGGCACACAGCAGTTAAATGAACTAAATCCTCCCCTGAAAAATCAGATCCGTGGCTGTCCAGCTGAGATGTACACTGTAAACATTTACATATAGAGAACTCAGGTCTGGTAAGAGCCAAGATAAAAATAAAACTCTATGCAATTTGGACAGATAGTTCTTTCCTAATAAACACTATCACCTCCAGTAAGCAGCTACTCCTTCCCAAACATGATCGTGTTCTCCTAGCACCTGAATTTGCCCTCAGCTTGTAGCACTGTGTTCAGCATATATTTTGTCTTGAGGTTTTTTTTTGTGAACACAGAGGCTGAAAGCTAATGAGTTTGCAGGGGAACATTGTTGGATACTGAACAGGCTTCTGTGCAACAATTTGCATAAACATTGCAGTTTAGTAATGGCCAACACTGCAAGTAGGAAAAGTCTTTAAAGACCTACTGAGCCAATATTTGACTTCTAATTCCTCCATCAAAAAGAATCTACTGATTAACACAGGGGCAAGCTAGTATCCTAAATGATTTTTAAAGCTCAATTGACTCCATCATTAGATGTTTTTAAAATACTTTCAGGCCTCTATTAGACGTAGAATACTCCCGACACCTATAGTCTTTTTAATTACCTGCAGTCACCACTAAAAGTAGTCGCCACACAGCTCATCCATTCCCTCTGTGCTTCCTACTGATCCACTTAGGAACTTTGCCATTAGGCAGTCAAAGGAAGGGTTACCTTTAATGAGAGTCCTGCAGAATAATGGGCAGCTCATTTCCCTAAATGTCATTTGTATAATATAAATCAATTGAAATGCTAATAAAAGGACAAGCACCTCACATACCGTGGGATGAAGCTCTGGCACAGAGCAGCTCTGTCTGTTCATAGTTAACATTTATCATGTAGTCTCTTCAATGTTTCTCTGTCAGCTCTTAGTGTAGGACATGTCTGCAGGAGGTGTGTTGAATACATGGATAATGTCTAAGGTCAGCCAGTGCTGTCTTCTGGTGTCCAGCTTCTGGGAACTGGGTGCAGAAACTACCAACAAAGCCAGATGGGGAAGTTGCAATGAACTCTGTACAAACTGTATGATAAGTGGTGTGTGTGATTTCTGTTTTGTGTAAGGATTGGCAAAATCAGGTTTAATCCATAAATTGTGGCATCTTGGGCCTAACTCAGTTACCCGCAGAGAGGCATCCATGATGTTTTAGATGTCAGAGGCATTGTACAGTGATAGCAGATAAGAAAATTTGCACATTTCTCAGCTGTGACCAGGAAACAAGTGGGATGCAAAGGAATATCTCCAATAGCATTGGCATACAATTGGGCTGAGCGTATGTGCTCCATTGTCTGCAGTGGGATCTTGGGCACTCAGCTCACACAAGACACCTGAAAATATGTGCACTCAAATAGGTATTTTGAGGGCAAGCCAAATCCCACCTTTTTTTTCTTTGATGACTTAAGTCAGAGCACTGAAATGCAATCTGGGCAGAGTTCTGTGTCCACGTTGATGTCTGCATGGGAACAGAAGAGCTTTAAGTGACAAACCAGGATTTCCAAATTCCAGCCTTATTCTGTACCTTTAGCCTCCCTGCAAACCCCAGCTTCTCCCAGATGTACTCCACTGCATGGGTCAGCACAGCCCCTATTTTCAATGGGGCATGAGTCTGTGGGGTCCCTTTGCCCTCTGTCAGGGAGCTAGGCCAAACTGGGCCGAACCATGGCTGTACTCAAATAAAGTTATGCATTTATACATAGCTATGGTCCTTACTGATAGAGGCAATTGGTTGTTGTGTTTGATTATATGCATGTGCCTTTTCCTATATACAGCTGAACATGACTTCCAAACATTACAGCACAGTTTCGGCTGCATAGTGCATTTCCTCAGTTTCATGACCGTATTCCCAAAAAGAATGAGCCATCGCTATTCTCTATAATAGTTTCTGATACATTTCCAGCTCAGAGCTTCTCTCCTTACAGTGTCCTTCTAGACACAATTCTGTATTAGCTCTTTCCACAGACTCACTTGGCTGTTATGGCACCTATATCCATTGATGAATGCTGTATATACCCTGGACAGAGATACTCTTCAGTCTTTACCTCTTATGTCTTCATGTTGATGCCATTTTCAAAGATAGCAATGTAGCTGTTAGCTAATCAGGACTCAGTAAGTCTGATCCGCATGTGCTCTACAACCAATTTATATCACTCTGCCAGAGCAGAAGTGCTTTAGAGTGAGTACAAATGTGGTCTGAGCTGATTTTAATGCCCCATTACACTGCCAGAGCATTCCAAAGTGGCCAAAACATAAATGAAATTCAGGACCTCTATCACAGAGAGAAATGATCCAGTAAAAAGATGAATCTTCCATGCGCAAAATAGTAAAAGCAGTGATCGCGGAGACAAATCTCATTGGGGCCTCCTGTCTGAAACCTACAGAGCTGGCTGAGGAGCAGACTGTGGAAGGGAAATAAAACCAAAGCACAGGACTTGTCTCACGTGGAGATGCCTTTTACCCAGAGATCGAAGCACAGCTATGGCATCCCACCTCCTCATGTGTGTCAGATGAAGTGTTCCCAAAGGGGTCTGGATCTCTTTAGAAGACGCTTCTTTTTTTTTTCTCTCTCTCTCTCTCTCTTTTTTTTTTTTTTTTAATTTTTAAAACAGTAATAGATTTGAAGCAGAGGAAAATGTAAAGCAATCTAAGGAAAGAGGGTCCGTTGTTATTCAGAGAAGTGAGAGATTTTTTGATAATATCTCAAAGGTCAGTGGCTGCTGTTTCTTTTTATCCCCAAAGGGTAACATTGCTATATCCAGCAGTGCCCTGGCTTCATCAAAATCTGAGGAGATCTGTGAACTGTGTGATGACCGTAGCTAATTATTCAGAGAGTGGTAACATAAAATGCTGTGGCATTGGCACTGAAGTAGAATAATTCTAATAATGTAACCGATTCCTGAGCATGCACCCAAACAAAGCAGCCTCTATGCTGAGGAAATTAGCTTTTCATCTCAACCCTATAATGAAATGCAGTTTCTGTCACCAACTAAGAGTGAAGAAATAACAGCTGTTCCTTCCTCTTTTTGTTGTCCAAAATTCAACATTTTGGGGTAAATAAAAAGTGCATTTCCTATCAGTTCAGAATCTGATAATACCAAAGGTAAAGAATCTGAGGTTAACTTGTACCTTTCTTCCCAAAGGTTTGCCAGTGGTAAGCATAGTTTTCAGAGCTTTTAAAAATTATTATTATTTTTTTGAGACAGTGTTTAAATAAATTCTGAAAAAGACTGAAAATGCACTTCATAACAAAGGAGGAGGAGTCCTTAGGCATCCCTTGTATCTGGTTTTTCACAGATTTATTGTTCCATTGTTTTTTTTTATGATGTGCCTATTCATGTTTGCTGCTTTTAAATGTGCATAGATGCATTGTAAGATTCTGGCTTTCTTGGTCCATAATTCTAACTATCAGTGAAAACTAAATTTGTTTGCCTGCTGATAATCAAATGAGCTGTGGAGGTCTTGACGTTTGGAAGCAAGAGAACATTAGTGAGTGCTATTTAGCCAACCTTTCAAGTTTTAGGCATGTTGGAGTGTTACGGATGCAAAATGCTCAGCAAATAATATCACGGATGAAGGAAAGGTCTGAGTTAGTATTTTTATTTTATCCTTAAGCTGAAGTAACTGCTTTTAAACTGTATAAATTGGTAAATGGCAACAAATGAGTTATTATTATGTATCGCTACTGAATTCTCACAAAAGGAGTTGAATATATGAATATGATTTTATTTATTTATTTTTTTTATTTTATTTTTCAATGAATAGGAAAGCATGGGAAAGTAGTTCTCAAAATTTCTAAAGCATTCAGTGTAGCCTTTCCCCCAGGGCCACTTACTCACACTTTGCTCAGCTCAATGAAGACTGAAGTATTCGGTTTTACCACTTTCTGGTTATTTGCTAGTCCATCTGAAAGAAAACTGATTTTCTCACTTTATCAGCCACGCTGTGAGATGGTTTAACACAGTGCTTTTCATGTGAAATCAAAGGTAACAGTATTAAATGCACTCGATATCTCTAAACTCCACCAGTGTACTTTTGGAATGCCTCTAGCCGACATGCTTGATTGACTGCTCTGACATGTTTCTATGAATGCCAGAGACACAGCTTCACAAAAACATGTATCAAAATCAAAGTTATCACTTGAATTAAAGCAAAGACATCACACTTTCCTCACAGATAAATCCCTATTAAACTTTTGTTGCTATTTTCTCTCATGAAAGTTGTGATATTATAGCTCCTGGCTTCCTATTCACTGAAGTGTACAGTGTTACTAGCTGATACCAGAATAATATTTTTTTAGTTTTTCCTCAGTTTACTTCAGTAATGTATGATGATATATATAGGAAATAGCAATTCTGTGGTGAGTGGGAGGACAGAGGTCTAAATCTAGAGTAAATAATAAAAAATACAGGATGTATTTGCAAAACTTAACCATGCTAGTTATATTGACAGTTCAAACTAATTCTAACATTGTCCTGTGTTGACACCTTTATTTTCCTCTGTTTCTTACCCTGAGCTGTAGGTATATGTATTTCCTCTTACCCTGGTGGATGGGACTACTGCTCATCAAGCACTTGGTATTGACTGAGGTGAGTGAGCTTTGGATTCTTGAGCCAGGTGAGGCAGATTCCTGTCCACCTTGCCCACAACAAACCATAGCATCTTCATCACCTGGATTTTTTTTCCTCTGAAGAGCCCCTTAATTGTGATCTCAAGTGAATGCTCAAGTTAACGCTGTGCTGGAAACGCGATAATTCCCTTTGCATTTCTCTGTCTCAACCACATCAAGTCCAGATCTTGGATTTTGAGCACCTTGTTCAGTAAGGGCTTGCCTATCTGCACTGTCTGCAGACAGTGTATATCTGGGGGCAAAGGGAAGAGGCCAGGACATCCATCCCCAGCTATTTTGCTTCTCTTCCAGGTGGCCCTGTGGCTCACCACAGTGCTATAACAACTAGACCCCTAAGGCAGCTCCTGTAGCAGTCTCCTGCTCCTTATACTGATGTTCTTTCTTCTGAACTAACCTGTCTCATGCTTTAATTATCCCCTTTCAGGTACTTGCCAGCCACAGCACAGCTTCTGAAGCTGAACAAGCAACTTTGCCAGCTCAGATAGCAATCTTGGTCACACATCAGCAGAGTTGATTCCAAGGGCATGGGAAGGGGATCAAGGCTTTAAACCTCACTGCATGCTGTTGTGAGCTTGTTTTTTTCACGTGGGAACACAGAGGGGTGCTGACCATGACTATCGTTCCCTTTCCCACTCAACAGAATGTAGTCTGACAGCTGTGGGAATCAAGAATGAAAAGCAGATCATTTTTCTTAAACTAATGTTGCAAAAGATGGCCTAGTCTATGTTTTACACCAGAGGAAGCATTGGACCACAGCCATTAAAGTTCCTGGACCTTAGTTTTGCAAAAAGAGGACAAATATGTTTTCATCATGAACCATGCCAGGATATTTGAGGTCCTGTTACATATTTCTGCTCATAGCTTGGGAAATAATTTAAAACTGCTATCTGTAGCTATGATCATCGCCAACCTGGAGGCCAAATGTGTTTGATTCTATACAAAGTCTACAGTGATATACGGATGTGCTTTTTCTCTCATTTATCCCTCCCAGCTGTGCTATTTTATATGTTCAAAATCTTCTTTCATGAATTTAATCTTATTCTGGGAGACACCAAATCATTTCCAAGAGGGCACTTAATTTCATTAGCTTTACTGAAAACCTAAGCACAGCATGAGCACCTAAGTAGAAAAATTAAATTACCAGATACAGATCACAGGAGGGAAATGCCCTGATACCAGCTCTACAGGCTGCAAGCTCTTAAAACTCATCACTCTGGCAATTGAAGCTATAGCACCACTGTCAGGGACCAAAACTTTGTACATAAAAGAGCTAGACATGGTGACTGCTGTAGTAGTTTATGCGTGTCAGGAGAACATGGGTATTACTGAAAATTAAAGGGCTATCAAAGCGTACTCATATGGCCCTGTTTTATTGAGCAGTTTCGCTGTAATATTGAACATTGTTCCTATCTGGAGTGTATTTTGTCTCCTTTCTTCTAGAAGGGGCTCCAAAAGCTGTGGAACATGTGTTCATTTTCTTTGCGAGACACTGGCAATCCTGATGTTGAAATATTTACTTCTGGATATAATTGAAATAATTGGGTGCTATTTGTCTGCTGAATAACATTAACAGTCAGCTAGATACATGCAAGTTTCAAGAAATTTTATATGAATTACATGCATTTCGATTTTATAGATATTTGAACGATGCATCATTTTGCTTTAGCTGGTGGGAATTCATCCCCAAGTTCTTGTAATTCAAAGAAAATAAGTTCTTTCTGAATCTCCAAAGCAGTAGTGGTTGACATCTGCAACACCTCAGCTTAAAACAAATGAAACAGTCTGACACTGCATCAGTTACAAAATTAAAAACCTTACTCAATAAACCTTACATGAAAAAATAATAAAATCTTCTCATAGATGCTTCTCTGCTTTCAACATTATTGCTTAATTTTCACCCACAAATTGCTGACATTCATCAGTTGCTCAAGTAAAATGTGTTTACACAAGCAGAGTAGATTCTTGGATGGGTAACATAAGATTTGCACATAAATAAAGGATATAACATGCAAAGTGTTGTGTGGCTACTGGAGGAGATGGGAGTAAACTAACCTGGTAGAAAGGAAGGTAAGATATAGAAAAATAGTAGACATCTTGTTGACTTTAGGCTTTTGTCAGTATTTCCAAGATTTTAAGCAATATAAGGCCTAATTGTAGGATCATTCAGTATAATCTTATGCTAGGCGGGATGGTAACTAGTTATGAAATTACCATTCATGTAATGAACTGTGCACTCAGCCATGAATTTAAAGGGCGTTGAAAGGATAAGTCCCCATCCATCCAAAGGAACTCAAAGGAAACATGTCTGATTCTTCTCCAGTAGGCTGATTTTTGTATTTCAGTGAAAAATTTCACAAAAAAATATGTTGAGTTTTTGTCCTCTGGGTCTTCTGGGTTGGTTTGTCACATTTAATGATCAAAACTCTTAATAAAAGGAGAATCATCAGAAATGACAACGGGATGGTAGTAGTTAAACATAGACTTAATCTTTTAAAGTATGAAGTCTAATTAGCAGTAATATATTCTTGAAGATAAATTGCACCAAGCATTTTGCATACTGAAGTACAGGAAAATATCAGTCTACCCATTAAAGGTTTCCATAGATGATAACTCTGTGCAGCAGCAGGCCACATACTGGAGCAGCACCTCAGGATAGATCCTGTCATTTTGGGGCTCCTGTCCTGATGCTCCACACCACAACCACAAATGCATGTGGTCAGCAAAGAGGGGTGGTGGTAGCCGAGAGCTGAGGATGCAGAGGTGAACCCTGGGTACCTTATGGATCTGTGTGTTGTAAAGAGCAGAGATATCTGAGTACAGGCACCTCACATGAATTATTTCTACCTTTCACAGAAAGAAGTGAGCCAAACAGACTGCTTCAGGTTGGGTTCAGAAACAGTTTGCTCAGAGTATGAAATAAAGGATGCACTGTGATAGTCTGCATATTATATGTATTCTGTATGCATTATACATGTCAGAAAAAATAATCTTGTCTGTTGTAATGCATTTAACATAAACCATGCAATGCTATATAACACTTTTAAAAGGCATTAAGTGCAAGAGCTAAGGACTATTACTGTAATGAATGTCTTTTTTCACAAAAGACATATAGTACACAGTTATAAAACAATATCCTGAAAGGCAAACAGCAATTATTAATTTGATGGCAACAAATAAATAATGAATAGCCACTTTGGAAGCTTCAAAGCTTTTCTTCTTTGAGGAGTGTTACTTATTCCTTGATTTATTACTTTTTTATCCCAAGACACGCGTGTCTCTTTGTAGATATGAGTAGGGTGATTAGCAGCAGAGGGTGATGGAAAAGAAGCTGAGGAGGAGGCTGAAGTGCAACAGCTCTATTTGAAAAAGTAAAGGATGTTCATTGCCAGGATTTTCCCAGTGCTGTTGGGTCCCTGCCCTTGGGAAGGAAGAAGAGTACCATACCAGCCCTGATGGTGGAGAATTCCCCATCTGTGAGGTGGTGTTTGAGCAGGAGGAAAAGGGTGTACAGGCAGAATTTCCCCATAGGTGGTGGCGCCCATCTCTGCAAGTGGTAGGTGGGGTAAGCAGGATGTACTTCATTTGCCACCTGGAAAAAGGGAAGTGACATCTGTCACTGGTGAGACCAGGGGTAACGGCCAGCCTGGCTTGTAATTGTGAATATTATATTGTCTCTTTCATCTGATTCCCATAAATTTCAGTCCATGACGTTGATTCCCTGGCCCCTTCCACGTAGGGAAAGTGACCCTACGTGACATTCTCTAGGAGATGGTGTGGGCTTAATGTCAGCTGGAGTTATTGATGGGTACTTGTGCCTGAGAGTGCTGATTTAGCATTATGGTTAACATTTAAGAGTCGAACAGAATTAGTGGTAACTCGGGTAGCAGGCAGGCAAAGTCAAGCTCAGACTCACAAAAAACATTTCTGTCAGTTGTTTGGGAGCTAATATGGTGAAACTGAGTTTTAAATGCACCTAGAGGATGAACTCCAGGATATCCTCCCCAGCTAAGTGGGCCTTTCCCTTTCTTCCCGATGATGTTCTTATTCTGTGATGATACTCAAAGTATTTTCATTTGAGGGTATGTGGGCACCTTTAGAGTGACTGGGTTGATTCAGATATTCTCATTTTTTTTTTCTCAGGTCTTCCTATCCTTAAAACTGATATATTAATAATTATCTGATAGGAGAAAATATGTTAAATAATCCTCAGGCACAAGTTTACAATGCTTTTAAATTCAAAGAGAAACTAGCCCCATCATTTCCCAGGGCTTGTAATCTATGTTCCACTAATTAACACAGTGTTTGAATTATACATTAGCCCCTATTCCTCCTGCTGCAGAGCACACGGTGCATTAGCTTCTCCCTTTCAGCCTCTGGTCCCTGGAAGTCAGGGTGAGGTTCTTACATGGGACTCCTATGGGCTGGCTGGAGTGGTGACCTCTCTGTCCCTGCTGCTTTCAGCTCCACTCAGACAACTGGAACCAAAGCAATATTTTTGTACAAAGTGTTTTTTTCTTTTTTCCTTTATTTTTCTCCCCTTAGGCTGGCTTGTGCTGTTCTCACACAGTAAGCAAAGTAAGCAAAGAGGAAGAGGGGTGTCTGTGCCCATCTCATCCAACAGTGTCTGCTTCACAGAATCATAGAATGGCCTGGGTTGAAAAGAACCTCCAAGATCAACAAGTTTCAACATCCCACCTGCTGTGATCCTGGGTAAATCTCCCACTTTCGTCATTGCAAAGCAACTGGCACCTTAGCAAGGCAACGTGCCCCATCCCAAAAGAGGTGCCTCAAAAGATAGGTACCCACGGCTGGGTGCTGGGTACTGGGACTCCTTCCAGAGTTTTAAAGGCCTATTACCTTTCTGCAGGCACTACATTCTCTGCACCTCTTGCAGGTAACACTGCCTGCCCTCAGCAGCGCCTGCAGCAATACCACCACAGGAACAGCGGGTTGTGTGCAAAAAGAAGTGGGAAATCGCAGCCTAACAGAGAGGTGTCATAAATCCTGACAGACACTAAGCAGGGCTTCAGGCAAGCTTAAAGGACCTTTTTTGGTCTTCTGTGGATTGATGGTGTGACTTGTATTTGGATCATTAGTATGCTTCCCCTTAGAAAAATAAATTAGTGTTAGTTAATGTCTGAGCTTGCACTTTTATATATATTTCTGGGTCCAAGTGTATATACATCATATACACACTCATAATTTTGCACATTTGTTGTGCTGGAAAAGCTCTGCATATATGAATATGAACATATATGCATATGTGAGTAAATCGTTTCAGCTCTTATTAAGGCATTTTGGTGCTTATTTTTTAATCCAGAAAACATTTGATTTTAACCAGAAAAAAAGGTTCCATACTGAGACATTTTTCTATGGCTGTGTTTGTATATGCACGCATACTCTTGGCAGAAGTATTAGTCTTAATTTTATATTATTTGAAAGAGAGTCATGTTTTATTTTATTCATTTGTAATAATTTGTATTCATATTTTCTGCTGACTATGGAGGATTTTTAATTACTTTTTTCTTAATGCTGAAAATCAAGACTCTTCTAGTGTTTTCAATCAATTGAATATGGGAAAGAGACATTAACTTTGCTCAAAAGCAAAATACTTCTATAATGCATCCTGTACATCTTCTGGATTGGTGACGGAGAAAATCGTGCCAACTTCAACTGGTGTAAGAATTTCTTCAGACCTTCAGTAACTTTTGTTCTCTGAGATCCTGACCAAATGCTCAGCTTGCTGCTCTTCTCAGCTGAAGTTCTCCTTTCAGAAGGAGAATTTTGTAATGTATTATTATTTTCAGATTATTTTCAGTCAGTTTTTGTTCTCTCTTCTAATTCTAATCAACAGATTTTATTAGCACACCTTGCATTTTTTACTTTCACAGAACATTATTAGTGATATTAAAATGATAGGTGAAGTAGAGAAGTGCAAAATCTCGGCCTGTCTTTGTGTTACAAAGGTGCAGCTTATATAAAAATGCAGGTAGGAACTTTGTGACACAAGAAAATAGATGCTTGCTGAAGCAGTGGCTGCCTCTTCAAGTTCTAGCTGTGTCTATAGCAGGAAAACAACCAGTCACCTTCATCTATCATCTATTCATCATTTCCCTGTGTGTTCTTCAGTATCTGATAATGTGGCTGAGCTCATCCTATAGCTTTTCCATTAACTGATTGGAATTTACTCCATTACCTTGGCAGCTTGCATGAAATTAATGGGATTCAATAACTTCGAGATTTTTTTGAGATCTTGGTAAAATTTGAGTGGAAATAGCTAATGTTGAAAAGATATAAAGAGGCAGAAAGTTATACATGGGTGAGACAGTCAAGATGGTAGCAAGACACTATCAGCTCCACTTCCATAGAGAGTCAAGAATGTTTATCTGTAGAACACACTTTCTTGTACCTTTGTTGCTATAAATTCTAATAGGAAAAAAGCAATTCCCATTTCAACCTACTTGCTTCTGCTCATTAGGGGATTAATAGAATTTCTTGCATAACCAGGGAGACTGAAGAAGCAGAATTCTGCAGGATTGAGATCTTGAAATTAAAATTAATATAGGACATATTTCTTCAATTTTCTTAGGAAGGAGATTTATCTTGATCATAGCAGTAACACAGGACCCTGCTCTGCAGTCACTGTGAAAATGTGGGTCCCCTACTCTTGTGAATAACATGCTCACAGTTGGGCTTTATTTTTTCTTATATCCTTGCAAAGCTATTCCATACTTCAAAACATCAAACCTGTTTCTGGACCAGTCACATATTACTTCCCAAACGCTGTTAGGAAGAAAATTGCTTCTGACCACAAATTTGTTATGTGAAGAGATGGTGGGATGGGTTGTTGAGACAGAAGCATCACACCAAATGAAAGTACACATGAAAATACCTGAATTCACCTAAACCTCTAATTGTATAAAACACAATTACTGGTATGCAACTGGATCTTTGTGATGAAAATAACAACTTTAAGAGGTCATAGGGATTAAGTAACATTTTTGTCTAGAACAGGGATATTCCCCTGAGGATCATGTGATGACTTCTTTTAGGATTCTTAGTTACCTGAATGAGTAAAAATTGTCTGAAGCCAAAAACTTCCAGTTCCGTCAAAAAAGGGGATTGGTAGTATGTCAGATAACCAGTAAGCCAGGGACATCTAATAGTTTCCAACAGCAGTAAAATAGCCCAATACCCATTACCAGTAAAATGGGGGAGTTAGAGTTATTTTGCATTCATCCAGTTCTCCAACTATCATTTTTATTTGTTTTAGTTGAATAAGATATTTCTTCATTGTCTCACAGATCTCACCTGCCTTTTTGTCATCTAGATTTGTTCCTAATGGTTCAGATTTTGGCAAACCTTCAAAGGCCCTTGCGCTAATTGTATCTACCATGGTGTTACTGCAGAGGAAAACTCTTATGTCTGCACCAGAGGAAAATTCCTCTTATGTCTGCTGGGTCTGTTTGTGCAGTGAACTGAGAATCCTACAACAATCTGAAGGTGTAGATCAGGTTTTCGACTTGCTGTGATAACTGAGGACAAAAAGGGATACTGAGCTTGTTCTACTTCATGTATCCACTGACAGTTTCCCTGTAAAATGTTTTCCCTGGTCCAATTTCACTTTGACAAATTGACTTCTGTGGACCTGTTTTACCAATATACCAACCACAAGTAGTAATTCCAATTCATACTGAGACAGCTTCATTTTGGATGGACGTTCATTGCAATTCGTTTTGAGTGAGCTCATTACAATCGATACTTTCAATATGAACTCATAGGGAAAATTCAGTCTGCATGCAGTAGGCAAGGCTTTTTGTGTCCAGACTTTTCTCACACTTCAGGAAGGGAAATATCTAAGGCATATTTTTTGCTTATCAGTTAAAAGTTATTTCTGTCAGTTGCAGTGGTTAATCATAAAGTCCAGGTGACTCCTACAGAGTTACTGGAAATTATGCTAAAAACTACTATGTGGAATTACAGATGTTTTGAATTTCTGGATAATCATATAATTTAAAAATACTTTTAATTTATTATAATAGTTCTTAGTGTCCTTTCTGTTGCATGGAATTCTTTAACCAAAACTAAGTGTGCTTGCAAATAATTTGAGCCTACTAAACCAACTGGCAGAGCAAACTGCCCTCTATTATTTTTATAAAGTGCAAAAAAGAGCATTCTCTTTCCTGCTTGTAGGATTAATAATCACATTACATTATTTTCACAGTATTTTTTCTAATCCATATGTGATGAACAACTCTCTATTTCCAAGGTCTATTGCCATTTTTATCTTCGACTAGCCAGAGAGAGAATGAAGGCTCCGTGCTCAGTTTTATCTACATCTGGACATAACTCAGGTACTCCTTGTTTGCCTAATAAACCTTTTTAAGTTATCTGTCTGATTTTTTCTGTTTAAATTTTCACTTACATTTTGGTCATATATAACCTAAGAAAAGTACTGTCTCTTTTCTTCTTTCATTTTCTAAAATGTGTGCAAAAATTTATGTTGACTGAAGCTACACTTTCTGAAAATAGCTGTTACTCCTTTGTTGATTATTCCCTTTATTTAAACTTCCATGGAACTTCCTTTTTCATATGGCACAGAATTCTTGCCATAGGAAGCATTAACTGATGCATGAATTAGATAACTTGGGGATTGCTATGTGATACATAGTTAAGAAGATTGTGTGAGGCACTGTTGGATTCCCACTTTGATGACTATCCTGTGTACAAGCTCCAATGTATGTAATTTTTTACACCTAATGTAATTTTTTACACCTAATGGTTTCAAGGCATGAGCCTCTGCTTCAGCCACCCAGCCTGAAAGCTCCAGTCTAGTTCCTGCAGGTGGGCAGAGCATCATTAGGAACATTCAGATGCTGAAGCTTTGCCAACCCTTTTTCTGAATATTGAGGTGGGGTTGGTACAGCAAATCACAGGCATCTGCAGTGCAGACTGTCAATCAGACTCTCTTAGTCAAGGAGCAGGAACAGGCGCTTGTAGATGATGATCCATCTCATTAGAAAATGGGCATCCAGACTATTTTAGGCAACTAAGCTGTATTGAGGTCATTCCTTAGAGAGATCCTCTGCTTACTGACAGAAGTACCCAAAGCCCCAGTACTGGTAGTGCTCTGCCTTCATTTTATTCTCTGCAGTACTCCCTTCAGCAATTTGACCATGTGAGTACAGCACCACCATACCCTAACAAATATTTCCCACATTTCTAAATATTACAAGCCTCATATTTAAAAAAAAAAAAAAAAAAAAAAAAAAAAAGAAAAATTGGTGTGCTAATGAAGAAGTAACTGCTTTCTCCAGGTTTCACAGTTTAAAATCACTGCTACTTCGCAGATGCTGTAAATTTTTATCTGCTGGGTCACAGCCTTTTTATTTTAATTGTACTGGAAAAAGTAATTGCCCACTAAAAGTTATTCTCCAGATAGCATTTATTTATTTCACCTACCATCTAATAATCATTAAAAATTCTCACTTTTTCCCCAAGGCAAGGTTTCCAGCCAAGAGAGCATACTCAAGCAACTTTCCACTTTTATGAGTAACATAAAATGATCAAATACCATCCAGTATAATTTTTTGTGCAGGCAGTTAGGTTATTTTTTTTTTAATGGTTTTAAAAGCAGACTATGAGAGACCAGTTACTCTGACAAAAACAGGTGTTATTCTAAAAGAATATTAACAGTCCTTGATTTATCTTTAACATTTTTTGTGAGTCAATTTAAGGAAATGAAAAACAGTGTTCCATACCTTTCCAGCTGACAAGCAAGGTAGGAGCTAATTTTCTTCACAGAATAGTTATTGGAGACTGGAGCGATTAATTAGTGAATGAATATTCACCATAAATTCACTGAAAGTCATACTTTATGCAGACACAGCTCACTGGCAGGTAGTAGCCAAATTATGATGAGTTATGAGAAAAAATAGCCTAAATGGATTCTGAGCCATATCCTGAATTGTGATTCAGATGTTGAAGTTTAGCCAGATAACACTTTTTGCATCTCAACAGAGAGAAAAGTCAGTTAGACCATGGTGAAGACAACTGTCATTCTCTGTTACACTGCTAGAGTGTGTATATGCATCCAGACCTATGTCTGTCATCGGCATGTGAGGTTAAGGGGCAGGCTTAAGTAGGCTGATTCAGTTCAACTCTGTATTTTATTTAGAATATATATAAAAGATAGTTGGGGAAATTTCTTGGAAGATCTCACCATGTTATCAGTTTGTCTGTTGGGCAAAAAGTATATCTGAAGTTTGTTCATCTTTAAATATCCATAGCTTGTGTTAAATCTGTCCTTTAGCAAAGAAAGTTATAAGACTCTGATTCTCAGATATTTCCAGAGACTTGGGAGCCAGCAATTGCTAGTGAAGAGAGAAAAAGTAATTAGCACTGTGTAGTCATAATGTCCATCCTGGGCCTATGAACTTGTTGGTAGCTGTAGAAAGGTGAGAAAAAGCATCTAGATCCCTGATATTGCGTGTCTGAGGTATATACAATGGATGTATTCCTTCCTTTAACAGAGTAATTCAGCTCTGTTTCTTGCTTGTCTTTGCTGATCAGGTGAGAAAGTGATGAAATCACAACTGCTGGATTAGGATGTGCTTAACGTGAGTGATGTAGTCTGATGAACCACTTGAGAATTTGTCTGGTGCTTTATTTACTCATGAGTTCACTGGGCCCCTGATAATTTTCTTACTGCAGAAATGCTGTAATATAAATAAATGTATGCTCAACAAGTGGAATGAGGTATCCCAAATACCCTCTAAAACATATGATCACAAAGAAATAAATATTAAAATGATATAATCTGTGCTCTAAAATAACAGAATAACTGATTATTTGGTACTCTCCCAGATATCTTCAAGGTCTGTTAGATATATTGCCTTGCTAGGTCAAGAAAGGGGCAAATTGGAAGGGGATGGCAAGCTGTTGCCTATTAAAGGTCTCAAAGGTCAGTAGTCAAGAGTACTACTTTTATCTCCTGACTTTTTATGGTATATCATAGCTAGTGGCCAGAACCTGAGGCCTCACAAAACGGAAGTCTGAAAATCACTTGAAAGTCAATGCAGTCATTGGTCATAGCCAACACAGTTTCATGAGAGGAAAGTCCTAGTTGACCAAGGGAAACAAACTGGCATAATCATTTTGGATTTCATATTTCAATACTGTTTCTCATAGTATCCTTCTGAACAAAATAGCCAGAATACAGCTGAACAAAACCAGAATGTGATGGGTGAACAACTGGCTGATAAGCTGGGCTCAGAGAGTTATATAGTAAATGGGGTTACATCAGGCTGGCAGTGAGCACTAGTGGGTTCCACAGAGCTCAGTTTTGGGTCCAGCTCTCTTTAATGTTTTCACAAGTTACTTAGGTCTGGGACTTGAAGGTATACTAAGTTTGCAGAGTATACTAATTTAGAAGAAGCTGCTGGCACCCTCAAGAGTAGAGAGGCCTTTCAGAGAGATCTTGACAGGTTATTATGCTGGGCAGTCACCACCACATGGAATTTAACAAGAGCAAGTGCTGTATTCAGCACCTGGGAAGGGGTAACCTCAGCTACACCTATATACTGGGAGATGCTGATGTGGCCCCACCTCAAGCATAGTTTGGGTACTACAATATAATAAGGACATAAAACTGTTCTGTGATTCTGTGAAAAGTGGCAATGGGCTTCCATAGTCCCAGTCTAGACTAAGGGAGAACAGTAAGGTGGTTTGAGCTATAATAATTAGAAAACCATAGATTTTTGATAAATTACCTATAGATGTCCCTGAGTATGAATTACAGTTTTATCACGTGGTTTTTAAACTCTAGCACAAGACAAAGGATATTGTGCAGAGAGCAGAGTACAACAAATGTGTTGAATCAGTTGCCAATTATCTAATTAGAAAACATAATTGTGGATGGAAATTTGGAGAATCCAGGTATAGTTGACATTTACCTGTGGGACAGTTGGCATTTCCTTATGAGTATTTATTTCAGATGGAGATCATGTTGGATATGTTTCTTGGCATGATAGGTGTCCTTGTGTACTCTCAGATAAAATGGTTCAGTTCAGACAAGTACAAAGTAAGGTGGGCATGATGAAACAGATGTGTCAACATGAGTGAGGCTTTCCCTTACTTCTATCCACTTGAGAGTTAAGGGAGAGAGACGATGCTTGTTGAAACTTCAGGTCCTCCTACCTGCAGCCCAACTGGATAAACCAGCCTTAAGTCATATTTGAGTTTCTCTTTTGACTTCAGGAAGCCTATACAACTATTTTTGACCAGAAACAACCTTTTAGAAAGCTCAGTTAAAAGGCAAAAGTCCCACTCACACCTTTTCCACAAGTAAAGATTGTCGAAGCAAATACGGTCTATAGCTTCTTTTGTTTACAGTACATGGCTTTATAATTATTTCCTACCCTTCCGATCCATAATTTATCAACCTACATCTGAAATTTATTGAAAACCAGAACTATACACCTATGTGTAGGTTGCTAAAGAGCCATTCAACAGTATCGAGTCAACAGTAAGCCCTCTGGCAGGTAGCTGCCCTGAGACAACTGTATTAGCCCAGCTGAAAATCCTTAAAGCTCCTTCATAGTATGGGTGAGCTTCAGTGTTCTGACCGTAACTTAAAAACTAGCAAACAAACAAATCAAAACAATAGAAAACAACTTTAAATCTTAGAAATACAAATATCTATATTCTTTCTTACACTGAAAGGTCTCAGTGAAATAAACAAAGTTGGTAGCAATTTCAACACATTTTAGAAGGACTGTGGAAATTATCCTAAGAGCCTAGAGAAGTCAAGTGATACTAATGTAGATAATTACAACATAAAGTAGATATTTAATATCCTTGAGTTGATGTTTTTAAGCCATGTGTATAGAAGATTTTGCTTCTTTCCTAAATATTCAGTTCACACTCCAGCAGAGCACAAAGGCTCTAAACAGGACAGGACTCATTGTGAGGGTATTTATAAGATCTTTAAAAGGCGTAGGAAGGCTATAATTTTCTAATATGTATGCTAGGATATTTTTCTGTGCTTTTTTTTTTTTTTCTCTCCTAACAGTACTTTGTTCTCTTTAGCACACCAATGAATTTATCTAGTTCAGTTTTTAAAACCCTTGAAGTAACTTTCTTCATTTGTCCTGCTCTCGTTTTCCAGAAAGTGAACAGCAGCTCTCTGTTGCATAAAGTCACAATCTGTAGAGAGCTTCAGACCGAATTCTACTGATCACAGATAAACACAGACGGTACTTCATGAATTTAAATATTAGAACTAATACCATCAGGCTGTTGATTTTTTTTCTTAAGTCAATGAATCTTATTTACTGGGTGAGGGCTTTGGAGTTCCACAATTTGGAACTTCTCAGAGATTGCCTCTAGTTCTGTAAGGTAAAGTGATAGAAATATAGAAGCAATGTCAAAGCTTTGGATTTCATTTTTTATCTGGGTTTTCACATTTGCATAGAGACTAGCTTTCTGTGCTTCATATTTCATTATTTGCTTCTGGGGTTACTCAAAGATGTGAGTTGTTTTTTTTCTGTGATTTAGCAATAGAGCAGGTATTTACAGCTCTTTACTTGTTTTGAGATTGCAGTAGAAGCAAAAAAAATATAAAAACAGGAATTTTCCTTTACAAAGTAAGGAAAACAGGAAAAGTAATGAACTGAGAAAAAAGAACCATATGAGATATAGAAGCCAAGATAGATAGCAAAAGGTAAATAACTGTGGTGTTCAGTGCTTCCCAAGTTTTGCTGTGGGAAGATATGAGTTCTTTGTGGACAGGCTCAACAGTGCTAGGAGCTCCACTGCAAAGGAACTGCTACAAGGGAAGCAAGCAAGATATTTCATGGACATCAGTTACTGCCAAAAAGAGGATTATTTCCTGGGTTTCATTCCCCACGCAGCACCTCTATACTGCAAGCATAAAACCTAAGAAATATGAAAAAAGGAAGGAAAACACTATCATCTCTTCTTCCAGCTCCCCAAGCCAGGTTTCGGTTGACATTTTGGCTGATCTGACAAGGTGGCTCTGGCTTCTCCAGCCTGGAAGGACCACATCTTTACTGCTGGGAGATGACAGGCTCTTCCTGCTGAAATACACCCTCATCAGAAGGCTGGTTTGTCACTAGCTCTTAAGCTTTATGCAGATCATATTTCTTTGGACAAGGTTTCCTAACATATCCTTGACAGCTGGCTGACCACCTCTTGTGCTTTCAGAAAGTCTTATGCAACACAGATACCATGCCTTGCAGAGTAACAGCTTTTTTGCCTTTGGTCATAAAATACGAAAATAGTGTTTAGATGTGATAAAAACCTTTAAGAAACAAACAATTCCAACACATTCTCCCTGATGGTTTTTTGGTGGTGGATCTTCTATTATCTGTATTGTTCTCATCTCTGCCTGAACCATACTGTCTGACTTATTCTGAACATCAGAAATAAGCATAAAATAATTATGATAAATGTTATGATTAACAGCTATAGGAAAAAAAAAAAGAGAAGATGAATGTTCTGTGGATCAAGATATGTGGCATTCAACCCTTTGTCCTTTGAACATATCTAAAGATGACACAGATAATGTTTTAATACCACTATAAGTAAAAAGGCAATGATTTTGTATGAGAAAGTAAATTTCTAAAGGGTAAGCCTCAAGCAAGAAAAGCCATATCATGTTGAGGTCATGTTGAGGTCTATATAGTCTAGAGCACAAGTCCTGTGAGGGTGGCTGAGGGAATGGGGATTGCTTAGTCTGGAGAAGAGTCAGTAGCGACCTTGTTGCTCCTTACAACTACCTAAAAAGAGATTGTAGCGAGGTGGGGATTGGCCTCCCAGGTAACAGAAGATGAGAGGTTAGGACCACAATCTGTACCAGGAGAGGTTTAGGTTGGATATTAAGAAAAAATTATTATCCAGATGAGTGATCGGACACCAGAACAGGCTGCCCAGGGAGGCACTGTAATCCTCATCCCTGCAAGTGTTTAAGAAATGTGTAAATGTGATGCTTAGGGACATGACTTAGTGGGCTATATTGGTGGTAGGTGGACAGTTGGACTACATGATCTTAGAGATCTTTTCCAACCTCGATAATTCTATTACTCTATAATAAAGAAGAAAGGATTGGTTACAGGGTGCTTAACCAATTGTGAAACTGATTTCCTGTCTGTGTTACCTATAGGAAGTGAAACTATACAACTTTCAGGGATGTACATTGCAATTGCGTCTGCTGCTGACCAGTTTGTGTGTCTATGGGGTTATTCTATGAAAGTTACTGCCGCTTTTCCTTGTCTTGTTATTTAAAAAAGAAAATGTGTATGCAGATATGTTTCCATTTCCCATAGGTATGCAGAAAGGATGAAGAAACAGAAAGCATTTGTTTTGTAGCCATTTTTGTAGTCATTTTTACCTAAGGAGCAGCCTCTGCTCCCTAAAACTACCCAAATCCCTTCTGCACCCCGGAGGCAGCTCCCACTAGAACTGTCTGCCAGTGCTGCCTGTCCTAATGGTTCTCTTCCCCCAGCATCCTCCCACCGCTGAGCAACACAGGGAGGAACCTCAGCGTGCAGAGCTGTAGGAGCACACCTGACAAAAACATGCCCTGGAGCAGCTCAACTGGAATCAACTAAAGAGAGCCAGAGGCCAGAAATAGGAAAAAAAAGTGAATCCATTTTTTAAACATTGCAAAAGATGGGTAAGACACAAAGAAACCCATCTTTGTACCATTCAAGCCCCACAGTTGCTTTTCATTTCCCATTCTTCCTTACTCTTCCTGAATTTTTTATATTTGGGGGCTAGATTTGCTTTCCTCTCCCTTGCTTTGAGTTTCGCCTTTGTCTTTGTGAATTAAAACCTACATACAAAGTTGGAGACAGGCAGAAAAGTATTACCCTTTCAATCCTTTCTACAAGCTATTTCCTATCCTGTTTTTTAGTGCTTGGGGCACTTCTCCCCACTGCGTTGGTCCCCCCACTGATGTTTTGCTGGATGTGGTCCCTAACATTCAACATCCTGCAGGAGTGTTCACCAACACTTGTATTTCTTTCAGGAACCTCAGCCTTGATTTTTTTCTTCCTCTAATTAATGTCAGAAATATTGTACTGTCATGCACCCTTTATCCCAGCATTTCTCTAATTAGTTCACCACGTTATTCAGTGTGTGCTCGAGACTGCTCAGTGCTAATGAGCCTGTCAGTCACAGTCTTCAAAGACTGTATCTTCAGAGAAGCAGGAGATGGAAAGGACCTATTAGAGATAGTTAGTTCCTGCCTCAGAAAGCAAGAGTCCTCCAGGGCTGGTTTTACGGCTTGTCAAATTGACAATGCTGCTTTTGGGCTTTGAGGGTGGCATATACGCTTTTTTCAGCTCAGCACTTTGGTCAAGGCAAACCTAGCATAGCAAAATGTAAAGTTACCACCATGTGTCAAAGGCTATGTGGAAGGATTATGCCTAGTTTGCAAATACTCTGCATGCTGATCTTATTTTCACTGTGTAACTATGCTGA
The DNA here is from genome assembly GCA_035772895.1 of Perdix hodgsoniae. Classification (NCBI taxonomy): domain Eukaryota; kingdom Metazoa; phylum Chordata; class Aves; order Galliformes; family Phasianidae; genus Perdix; species Perdix hodgsoniae. The sequence goes on from JAPSGF010000008.1 coordinate 8,177,382, forward strand.
AACTGCTTTTTATGTAAATCAAATCCTTTCTGAGCTGGCTGAGGTAGGGGCATCCCTTTAGATGGCAGTCCAATAACCAGTGAATACGCCAAACCTCACACAAGATGTTTGTAAACCATCCACACTGAAGTTAGGATGCTACAGCAGGCCTGCTCCCGCCACCTGGGCCACCACTTTGGTTCAGATCTACCTCATGCACATCTCCTGTGTCAGATCCATCACATAATAGCTGATTCCAACCCTCACTGAGCCACAGCTCCATAGAGCCATCTTTTGCTTCCTCAGCAAATCTTTCTGGCTTATCTTAATGTTTTGGAAACTCCAGCACTTGGAAGAGTGGCTGGGTGGCTTCTGCACCTTCCTCACCCCATCACTACACCATCCATGCTCAGAGCCCTTTGTCTGGGCTACTGATCTCACTGCCTGCTATATGTGTGGCTCCACTGGCTGAGCCGAGTTGGCAAGGCAGAACTACAATAATTAGAGCTAAAATTTAGCAGCAGCATTTCATGACAAGGGCCTATTTCCATGCAGCAGGTGATTTGACTGCATAGATATTTCACACAAATTACAAGTGCTCCTTGCTTTTTTCATCTCCTTCTGTCCTTGTAGCACGTTCATGACAGATGAGAAAAGCAATTGCAAGGCCTTTACAGAGACTTGTTTCAGTGGGATTGCTTAGGGGAGCTGTGCTTAAGGCAAAAGCTTCAGTGCACTAAGAGCACAGAGAAATCTCTACTCCACCTCACATGTGGAAGAGCTTCAGGGATGGATTCCTTGGCCTGCCCTGGGGAAGTAGCTACTGAAGTTGCATTGCCTGATTTACATCAACACCCACCAAAGCTTCCTATGTGTTCTAAAAAACCTGTGTGACTCTTCCGCTTCTCACAGCAGTCATTAAACAGAACTCCCTCTCCTTCCATCAGGCAGCTGTGCTCTTCGAACAGTTTTTTCTTCTCCAGTCTATGAGACACCCATTCTGTGTGTCCCTCAGTTCTCATGGAGACTTGGAGGATACAGCTGCAAAGCACCTCAGAGGCAGGAGCCTCTCATTGTGAATGGCTCCTGACAGATCCCAACACACCAGTAAGACCACAGCTCCTCCCCACACATCTTATTCTCTCCTGTGGGCAATCTTCTGTGCTCTGTCTCATGCATACACACCAGTTTTCCCTCTGTAGGCTAAACAATCCCTACTCCTTTAGAATTACAGAGTCATAGAATTGTTAAATTTGAAAAGACCAATGAGATCGAGTCCAATCATCAGCCTATGCCTGTGACTCCACCACTGCCCTGGGCAGCGTGTTCCAATACCTCACCACTCTTTCTGAAAACAGATGTTTCTTAATATCCAACCTGAACCTCCCCTGGTGCAAATTAAAGCCAGTACTTCTCACCCTATCTCTAATCAGAAGAGGCCAACACCCACCATGCCACAGCCTCCTTTCAGGCAGTTCTAGAGAACAGTAATGTCTCCCCCAAGCCTCTTCTTCTCTAGAAGATCCTTCCTTATTGACCATATCTCACCTGACTTTCCCTGGCCACTTTATTTGCTTTTTTCAGCACCAAGCACTGGCCACAATTCCAAAGCCAACACTTCATAGGTGAGAGCAGCAGACAATTCCCTGCCTCACTGCAGGCTATCTTCCTGCATAGGGATGGTGTTTGCTTTCTTTCCTTTTAAAAATCATGCAATTTCAGTCCCATATTCAACTACAAACTGTAACGCCACCCATCCTCTGCCAAATACTCTTTGCAGTGGGACATGTCTTTCTAAGGAATCTCAGCAAACCTGTAAGAGTCAAATTCACCTGGCTTTCTTATACGTGCTCCCACAGTAATTGCTTGTTGCATAATCTTTCTGCAGGAATTCTTCAGGAATTGCCTGTCACTCCCCTGCTCTCTCACCCAGGCTCAGCACTATCCATCTCTGCCTTTTACAGTCTCCAATGAGCTGCTACTCACTCAGTTCCCCACGGCTCTGAGCAACTGTGATGTCCTAAGGTACATCTTGCCCTCTCTCACAGCTATGAAATGATTAGTCAATTGATTGCAGTTAACCTTTTTAATAAGGGAAGCAAAAAAAAAAAAAAAAAAAAAAAAAAAGCCATTTAGCACTGATGCAGGCAAAAAGCATTAAGTATAATCAGTTAATAGCTTTCCTTGTCTACTGATAATGGATTACACATTTCCTGTTTATCTGCTTATTACTGCTGTTCCTACCAAAGCTAACATGAAATTATGGTATGACCAGAGATAGAAAGTACCACACTTTGTGCCTTTCTTTTCCTGATTCCCCTGTTCATGTTACAGTCTTGCACTCAGCAATCATTTCTCATTTCTTTCTGTGTGCCCCCTTGAGTCTGGGTCAATGAGAAACTCAGTAATTAGCCAAGCTCACCTCTTACTAAACTTATTTCTCCTCCCCTCTGGGACAGTTGGCAGGCATGCACTTTAGAGTATCTCTGTAAAGAAACAGACGTATTCCATTCTCAGTCTGATTACCTCCCCTGAGACTTTACTGCTCAGCTGCCCCAGTCTACTGAAAAATTTGCTTCCTCAAAATACACTTTATCTATTGTTCCCTCCTCCTGATGTGAGGCAATTCCTTTGTGGTGTGACTTCTTGCATCCTGTCCCCTCAACTGGCTTGAAACAAAGGAGAGCCTCCCCCTTGCAACTACCTTCTGTATTGAAAGTAGATCCTGTGGATTTCAGAGCTTGCATGAACAGTCCGTGCTTCACTGTATCTCTTTGAGATTTGCTACATTCTGTCTCTTTTCATCTTAAAATTTGGCTTTTTATCCTTGCCAACCAATTTCTCATTCATCTCAAGCCTTGCTGCTGAACCTTTAGTTAATTCACATACTCAAGTCACCCATGATTAGATGTAATTAGTCCTGAAAAATTCATGCTCAAGCAACGAATTGAATTGGAAGCAGTACAGTGACTGTGATTGAAGTGGTTGTTAAATGTATCGTGAGCAAGGTCACAGCCAGTCACTGCTTGTCCTCATCAATAGATACAGACAGGTCCTCTCCTTTGCGGTTTATGTGATGGGGTTATTCAATTCCCAGAGCTGGCTCACAGCTTGGGAAAACATAAGAGAAGGGCATGCTCAAGTCTTTCTGCACCTTTCAGTAACTCGGAGAGGAGTGTGCCTGTGTAGCTATTTACCCTTTTGTGTAATGTGTAGCTGTTGGTGAGGAAGAGGAAAAGAAAGTCCTGTTTTCATGAACCGTGAAAGTTTCCAGGCACTACCGTAGTGCCTGCAGTCCATCTGACCACACACGAAGAAATACCTGTTTCAAAGAGAAACCCAGAACTCAGGTTGCTTTTAACCTGGCATCAACTAGGCTGTACCTCCAGCAGCAGAATTGCTTAGCTTGGTAGATACCAGACACCAGAACCATGATTCTGGCTTCAGGCTTCCTCCACAGAGTCTCAGTAGGCGTTGGTTGATTGGAAATAATCAAATTCTGCTCAGTGCCTTGTAGGAGGGCTGTCCCAAAGGACTGCTGTCCACAGCCAACAGATAAGGAAGGCCTTCCCTGAAACATTTCTGTTTTTACTAAATGTCCAGCAAGTATAGCAGTCATCTGGGCTATGACATTTTTCATGCGATAACCTGAAACAGATTTTATGCTTGGCCAGCAGAACAGAGACATTACATGCCAATCAACAGCAACAGGAACAGAAGCAGAAGGTAATATTAGAAAAAGCAAAGAAAAGGTAAAATAACCTTGGCTTGCTCCTCCTGAGCTCAGACTCTCAGTATGAGAGTCACTGGTTCTAACAGTTTTTTACTGATATATATATATATATATATATATATTTTTTTTTGAGGATGAGGCAGAGAGAGATAGAAGATGGTGCAATAGCATTTCATAAAGTAAATATGCTGCGTGACCTTGACAGTTATCTCTTACCAAAAGACCTTAGTAGAGCCTACTTGAAGATTACAGAAGCTCTGATTTCTGGCATACCACGTGGCCCTCCATATTAAATGTCCAGTAGCAAGGACGTCAAAAGCTAAATTTTAAATGTGGACTGCAAAAGAGAAAATCATTAAGTGCTTTTCACACTTTTCAGAAAAAAACACTGGGCATGTTGGGATGAGCTCTGGTTTTGCATCTCCATAACTGTAATCTCAGTGCACTGACAAAGCTAGGTTTTGTCTTCAGCTTTATCTGGAGCAGCAGTGTTTCTGCTCACTTGATGCCTACTCCCATAGGAATTGTGAAGGATAAACAATCCAAGCCATTAGGAATCAATAAACTTACTTCCAGTAAGTCTGTGGTAAGCTGACCCACCTTCCCACCAGTGCATTAGTCCTGAATGCAGAGGGGGCTGCAGGGCTGGAGGGGAAAGCAGAAGGTTGGGGGAGAAATGAGCTGCAGTGCAACCCTAGTACTGCTCACTTCCCACCCCACCACAGAAAGGCTGCCTGTGCCATCAATGACAGGCTGCTTAAGCTCTTTGCACTTTGGTTCTCTGCTGGAAATACAGCTAATGTGATTTCCCTGAATTGCAGGAGGGAATTTTGCTGCTAATTAAATGGAAGCATATGAAGCTCACAGGTACTGCAATACCAAGGCCGCTATTAGTACTTTCAGAGAATGACAGATACAGCAAACATGGTGAGAAATATGTCTACAAGCCACAAAATACAGATTTTTTTTGCAATTAGTGCAAATCTGTGCTTCCATCTTCTCTGAAATTTCCTAGCTGAAGTCTTTTTTCCATACAGCATGTGAGCAGATAACATTATTCCCAAGTGGAAGAAACCTTATGAATTTGAAAGGATAAAAATCCATGGAGAGTGTTTCCTTCAAAGCCTTATTCACCACTTCAATCCTTCCTTTGAGCTCAGACTGAACCAATAGTATCTAAACTATAAATTCATAGAGAACCACTTATCTGGTCTATATCATAACACAGGTCTATAACATATATCATAACATCTGGTATATATCATAACATTTGGTAGATGAAGGAAAGGATGTTGATATAGTCTACCTAGACTTCAGCAAAGCCTTTGACACGGTCTCTCACAGGCTTCTTCTGGGGAAACTGGCTGCCCGTGACCTGGACAGGTACACACACCTTTGGGTAAGAAACTAGCTAGAGGGCCGTGCCCAATGGGTGGTGGTTGTTTCAATGGCAAACCTGTTTCAAGTGGTGTCCCCCAGGGGTCAGTACTGGGGCCTATCTTGTTTAATGTCTTTATTGATGACCTAGACAAGGGGATTGAGCGTACCCTCACATTTTAGTTTGCAGATGACACCAAGTTGGGAGGTGGTGTCGATCTGCCTGAGGGTAGGGAGGGATTATCTAAATCCCCCCTTCAGAGGGATTTAGATAAGCTGGATCTCTGGGCTGAGGTGAATGGGATGAGGTTCAACAAGGCCAAGTGCCAGGTCCTGCACTTTGGTCACAGTAACCCCATACAGCGCTATAGGCCTGGGGACGAGTGACTGGATGACTGTGAAGAGGAAAGGGACCTGGGGGTGTTGGCTGATGCTCAGCTGAACATGAGCCGACAGTGTGCCCAGGTGGCCAAGAGGGCCAACAGCATCCTGGCCTGCATTAGAAATAGTGTGGCCAGCAGGAGCAGGGAGGTGATCATCCCCCTGTACTCAGCTCTGGAGAGGCCGCACCTCGAGTACTGTGTTCAGTTTTGGGCCCCTCACTACAAAAAAGACATTGAGGTCCTGGAGCGTGTCCAGAGAGGGGCAACAAAACTGGTGAGGGGCCTGGAACACAAGTCCTATGAGGAGCGGCTGAGGGAACTGGGATTGTTTAGTCTGCAGAAGAGGAGGCTCAGGGGAGACCTCATTGCACTCTACAACTTCCTGAAGGGAGGCTGTGGTGAACAGGGGTTTGGCCTCTTCTCCCAGGCAACAAACAGGACCTGAGGAAATGGCTGCAAGTTGTGCCAGAGGAGGTTTAGTTTAGACTTAAGGAAGAACTTTTTCTCTCAGAGAGTGGTCAGGCACTGGAATGGCTGCCCAGGGAGGTGGTGGAGACGCCGTCCCTGGCAGTGTTCAAGAGGCGTCTGGACGAGGAGCTGCAAGATCTGGTTACTAAACCAGATTGTGGTAGCAGTGGTAATGTGAAGACAGTTGGATGAGATGATCTTATTGGTCGTTTCCAAACCTATGATTCTATGATTGTATAGCTACAGAGGTTGTGAAGCACTCATTAAACAATTAATAGTACTCCTAAATAATAATTAAGAATTAAAAATATAAATTCATCTTGATTTGTGATCTACAATTATACATCCTTTCATATCCCAGACTCACAAAGTTAAGTTGCCCTGCTGTTGCATTCAGCTGGAATTTGATGAATTCCTATACTCTGCTGAGTATCTGTGATATAAGTGGAAGAAAAGGGAGTGAAATTGATGCTTTTGATGATGCAGATACTGGAAAATTGGAGTATTACCTGTAGGTTAGCTACTACTGTTTTTGGTTTTTCTTTACATTTCCATCAATTCTTCCGTAGCCAAGTAAAATCTTTCTAATTCCTCTCCAGCTACTGACCGGCCATCCAAAGTCCCATTCCTCCAGAAATGAGCATTTTTCTAGCCTATTTTTCTTTCCGTAACTGACACTGAAACTCCAAAACCCATCCATGTCCCTTCTGTCACTCGTCAGCCTTCTTGTTGGCAGTCGTTCACATGCACATTAACAAAAGGCCCAAAGCACCAGCTCAATAAAAAGGTGTGCTTCTCCCTGCAAGATCCCTCTGATAGTGGTTTGTAGTATCTACACAGGGATAGAAGATCTTTGTTTTCATCTGCTGACCTTCAATCATTTATATCCTTCCAACAGAACCACTTCCTCCATAATGCCCAGCAAGGCAATGAATTAAGCAACTGCTTAATTGAAAGAGATAAAGAAAGTTTCTTCTGGTGGATTCTTTTGCACATCCATCTTCTACACAGGAAATGTTGTGGAGTGGGAACCATGTTGCTGTTGAATTTTTTATGAGCAATCATAAGGATCTGTCCAACAGTTAGAATCATCTCTCATCATATTGACCATAAATGCTTTCCAAATCATCAGTGGTTTTTCTTTTTTTTTTTTTACTTTCCTAATTAAAAATTCAACCATCTTTTTTAATGAGTGATTCATAAATGTCAGTTTCAAGAACTACTTTTTTTCTTTTTTCTCCCCCAGCTCGCTATCATTTATCCTTCCAGCTCTCAACACCTCCTGCATTTCTGGCAGCCCAGTACTGTTGGCCAATTCCCACCGTCTGCAGCAACCACAACAAACAGACTTGTTTGCACTTTCCCTTCTGCTTGAAAATTACATGACCTACAAATACTGCGGACAAAGAACTGTTCCTGTCTCAGCCATGGAAATCCATGCCAGCTCACTGAAAACCAAGGAATGCTTTTTTTCAGCAGTGCAATAAAGCTCTCCAGCATAATAATTTGGCCTTCTTTCCTTTTGTACAGTATGCAATAGGAACACAAAATGCATGCAGTCTGTAGGTGTACAATTTTTATAATTTGTGTGCAGCAGAAGGATGTAGCTAATGATCATAGTGATGGTGTAAGGTAAAAAAAAGGAAATTAAAGATTCAGTTATGTTTGTTCAGCAGTATTAAAAAAAAAATAATAAGATGGAAAAAAGTCTATTTAATAGTATTACTCTATAAATGTTTAAACCAAAGATTTTTTTTTTGCTAGATCTGTCTGCTTAAAGTCACAAGACATTTCTGTGGTAATGTTCCTGTAGCAAAAGGAGCAGACCTTTGAAAAACAAAGATCCTTGCTGACAGCTTCAAACGTGGAAACATGGGGCTTCCAATTATCTGAATATTTGAAATTAGTTTTAGAGGACACAGAAATTATGGGTCAGATCAAGATTCTGGACTTCCACCTGTGTGCCAGTGCCCTGCCTTCATCTTGCAAACCCCATTTTACATGGATCAACACCTTCTGGCTTCAGCAACCATCTCTTTCCTTGAGCAGCATGGCTCTGTATTTCTGATTTGGTCCATTGGAGCCAGATGCAAAGCTAGGATTAGGGTTTGGATTCAAATCTTTTTCCCACAGTTTGCAGGACTGTTTTTCAATTTGGATACAAATAACAGCTACATTTCTGCTCTCCTTTTAGGTAAACTCCCCTTCGTACCAGGATTAACTTTCAACAGATATTGTAAGAGACGTGGCCTTGGGCAGCACTATGCATTTCTCAGAAATCCCAAGGAGTTGAACTTTCACTGAAAGTCCAAAGACTTTTCCAAGGCAAAGTAGTGTATTTTCTTCCCTACAACCAGAATGTTCATTATATGAAAGTATATTCATCAGGCTCTCAATGGATAGTAACCCGTGCAACTCTCCTGACGGAGCTAATGAATTACAGAAACTCAAATGTCCCCTCAAATACAAATACAACTTAAGTAATAGCATGATATTCTATCAGGCTCTCACAGTTCATTCTAGTTACCTTAAATTTGTTAAGACGAACCCCCTCCTGGGGCTTTGCAAAGCATTGATTACATAAAGCAAAAAATTGAAAATGCATCCCAAATATTCTGTTTCTGATCAGGGAGTATAAATTGCAAGTGTATGACATGTATTGCTTCTTTTGCCTTCAGGAGCACACAGCACTTTTCAGACTTGAATTATTCACAGACATTTGAGTTTAGAAATTTTGGTTGTCTTTCAATTCTCAACTAATGACTACTGGTAAAATAAAGTTTACAAACACAGATAGTCAGATTGCACCAATTTAGACTGTCAGCGATAAGACATTGCATTATCCAAAGCAGAATTGCAACCAGTATGTTAAAAATGCATGTAGGGTACAGAGTTCATCCTTATTCTAGTGGCATCTCAGCTGGTTTGTATCCCAGCTGAGAACTGATGGAATAATTGAGTTTTTCTTTTCCTAGCCTGGTCTAGTAGAGCTGTCTGGATCACACCTTTTGCTAGTGGAATTTTACCTGTAAGATGTAGACTTGGCATGATACTGTCTATTGCTTTTGTTTGACCTGAGACTTTACAAGAAAAATCTTGCTACAAAAAGCAGTGCAGTGTGTTATCAATAATTGAATTTCTAAAGCTCAAAATTAAGGTAAAATTTTCATACTTGTTCATCCCAACAAATAGTGGTTTAAAGAGATTTCCCTCCTTTTATTAAATTATTTTACAATTTTTTTTTAGTATACTAATCAATAATAATTTAAAAAGCTATATTATTTTCAGAATTCTACTCCCCTTTAAATCTGCATTGTTTGGAAATGTTTGCCTTTTCTTTAAATTCCTATTCAGAGAAAGGAGCCCAAAATCAATACCTGTACTACATGCACAATATCCCTGCAGACTCCAACTTCCCTGTTTTCATTTCTACTGCTGGGCTGCAATAACCCTTCCTGCAATGGACTGAATGTCAAATATTCCAGTATTTCTGTGGGTTAAAACTGAGACTCTCGTCTTACAGTTTTAGCCCTTAAAATGTTCTTTCTTTCCCTTGAGAAAAGCTAAGCAAAAAAGTTATTTTAAAAGAACCGGCCATAGCAACTACTTGAAACTTATGCTGGCGACCAAAAAGAAGGTGAATGCTGATGTAAAAATAGAGCACAAAGAACAAAAGCTTTGTCAGAAAACTGTGGCAAGAGCTGTGCTAAATAAACTAGATCTGTTCTTCCTAGCTTGTGCCTGAAGCAGGATGTATGATTAAAATGGCTCCAAATTTCATTTCCATTCTGCTATCTTTACTCATAATGCCAGCACTTATTGTCAGGCTGCAAATTCAAAGCACAAGCAGAGGTGAAATTTTGGCTGCATGTCCTGCTTATCTTCCCCTCAGTGTATCTCACTTTAAAGAATCATGTCAGTTTAATGAGAAAATAAGCTTAAGTTCATTAATTAGGCTAAGGTGCGAAAAGAAATGTAACTGCTGAGGTGCTTTTAGAGCCTTTTGGATTTGCAGTGCTTACTGGAAGAAGGGGGCTGCCGTGGTGAAGATTTGACATCTTAGGGCATCTCTAAATTGAGCAAATTGCATTTATAGAGGTTGCTGTGGATTTAAGCACCTGAGAATTTGTCCTAGAGAAGTCCTGAAGGCCTTCCTAGGCAAATAGGTAAGCAGCCATTAGCAACGGCAGCATTTCTCAAGTACCACACACTTCTTACTGGTATTCTGAATCAGTACAAAAACACATCTATATTACTAAATGTTACTGCAAAACAAAATGTAGAAAGAAGCCTGACATTTGTAGCTTGGTTCCCTGTACATTGCAAGCCTAGAGCAGGGTTTAGTTACTGTGTTAGAAATGGCCTTATTTTCAGGACTGATGGTGAGGTGCAGCTTCTTGTGATTCCCATAACCAGAATACCTGCAAACACAGCACCTTTTATTTTAGTGTCTCAGAATGGCTTTAACAACCTACTTTATTCAGCTGTGTCCGAAGGCTTTGGCTCTCCTAATGGCAAAGCAGAGCAGAGCTATAACAAATCCTCTCTTTCTTTATCAAGCACAGGGAGGCAGATTGATCCATCCTATGAAGGGCTGTGCTGAAGGATTGTCACTGGAGCTGAAGGCAGCTCTTGTGCTGTAAGACATCATGTATCACGTCACTGGGCAACGAAACCTCTTAAATACAGAGAGGAAAAAGCACATAGGAGCCAGAGCATTCCTGAGTGGTCACTGAGTCATGCAGCTCCTGCCATAAAGAGAGCAGAAGAAAATGTCCCACTGTGGTTCCCTCTGTCATAGCAGTTGCCTCCCTGCAGGATGAGTGACAGATACTTTCATAAACTCTGCACATCATCAGGAGTTCTCAGAAGACATGAAAATCTAGAGAGAGTAATTATATTCACATTGCTAATGAGAACATACCAGGAATCAGGCTTGAACAGTAGACCCTGACTGACCACAAAGCTTAATTATTAGTTCATTCCCTACTGGCTTTTGGGCCACTTTACTCAGTTCTATTTTAGATAAAATTAGGAATAAACAAGCTCCTCAAAGACATTACGGATGAGGCTGCACCAAATTTTGCTCCATATATCCCAAACAATCCTCTAATGCTATCCCACTTTCCTATGCATACTCAAGCACTCTTATATGCTCTTCTGCCTCATGCCAAGATATGCAAAGCACATCTGCATTTGCAAGCTATAGAAACAGTATTTTTGTGACCTGCAACAACAGTGCAATGTAGTCTGAAATGGAAAAAAAAAAAAAAAATGTATAAAGGAATAGAATCATGTATTAAAGTCATAGGGCACTGCACAGGATGTAGAAAATGTTAATGCTGAAGTGCAATACGCAGTGACTGTATCCAGCTCTTCTCTGCTCTGTGGTGAGCCCTATGACATGGGCACGAGCCAGTTGATTCCCTTTGGCCTTGGAACCACTATTCTATTCCCTGTCTCTCTTCCACTTCACAGTATAGACCTAAATCATGAGACGCTAGGAATGCCTCCAAAGGAAATTACCTGCCAGGTCCAACCACTGGCCATGGTTTTCACAAGACTCTGCACTTTAAAATATTGGAAATTGTTATACTTTTCAGCTATGTGGAATAAGAGCATTCCACATATAAATTTTCAAGTTGGAAGACTAACAAACAAATAGCACCAGCCCCTTCCCTCTCGTGAAGCCAGGAGTCCAGACTTGCAGCTTCTTTCCTATGACACCAAAATGGCTTTTTCTAGAAAATATCAGTACAGCAAGCAAACCTAGAGATATTTCTGGTTTTACAAGAACTCCGTAGATATCCATAATTGACTTAAAATACATAAAATACACCAGCAAGCCCTGAGAAGACCCCATTCCTGCACTCAGCATCTTGTTGATACTCAACAGTTTCAGTCTTTTGAGTTTCAGATTGCAGTGGGCATCACAAGACACTGTAAGTAGTGCAGTGCAGACATCATATGATAGAGGACTGATGACAAAGGCTCTGCAATGAGAATGCCAACACACCCTACTTTGGCTGCTAAGGCAAATAGATACAATTTCTGTGAGTAGTAACCTGGACAGGGATTTAACCTGTATTATGATAAGTCCCATATCTTCTCAGTAAGTTCCTGAATAATTCAGTGCTCTGTTTCTTTCTGGCATTTCACTTAAGATATTCAGCTTTTGTGGGTTACGGATATCAGAAACTCAGATTTCATTTCAAAGATGTTACATTCTTTTCTGAAATAAAAGTGAATGAGAAACCAAGAAAGTGTATCTGAAGGATCTTTTCTGAGTGAGTGTTAATGCTGTATTTATAGGACTCCCACGGGCAGCTGCATGTGACTCAGAGAAATGCCCAGATGCTCACTTTGAGAGCAAAGTAAAGAATAAAGGTACTGAGTAGCAGATTTCCTTTGCAAGCACAAGGTCTTTTACTTTTTGTTAGCAAGTATTCATTTATTTTTTTTTCACATTTAGGCCTGTTGATTGATGCTGGTGTCCCACAGATGCCAAAGGAAAAAGTGAAATGGCTTCCAGTCAGTGACTGTTTCTCTGTGGATTGATTAGAGATGAGTATCAGGATGCACATACAATTATTAATACAGAAAGTCATAAAGCAGATTTCCAAGGGAAGAGAAGAGCAACACTTCAGCTCAGCTGGTGAGCCAACAAAACAAACAGCAGGCACCCACCCCACAGGTCAGCTTTCCTCATCAAAGCATTCAGGAGAAGCAGCAACCTGTTTTTCAGAAGCAATTAAGTAGTATCCAAAATGTCTCTCAATCAGAAAAACACCTTTTGATTTCAGAGCAGTGAGAATCACCTGGCTGTTCTCAGCTCTTCTTTTGTTGCTTGCTTTCTTCTGCTGAATGACAGCTCAGCTGGTTTCAAAGACCAAACTGAAGCAGAGAGGGAAGGTGCGGTGTCAGCAATTAGAGAGCAAGGATTTTGAGTTTGTAACTCCCAAGAGGCGGGGAACAAGAGATAAAGAAACACTTCAGAGCACAGTGAGAAATCCATCAGACACAGATTTTGCTTCAAGTCGTGCACTGAGTTGGCAAGTGTTCTCAAACACACTAGCTTTAGGCCACAGCTATTCTGTATGCTGTTTGATGGAAACCACTACAGGAGAGTATGGAACTGTATGGTATCCACATTTCTGAAGGATAACAGAAGGCAAAACTCAGAAACATATATATGTGCACAAATATGCACATATATACATAGAAATAACAACTCTGATTTAAAAAGCTTTTCTCTAGGAGCAGAAAGACTCAGTGGAAGAGTTAAAACTTTACAGATTCACTGAGCATGAAAACCTGACTTTATCTCATTGATTCTGAGATGATTTCTGATTCCAAGTAAAATGAAAACCATTCAATTTCAATACACAGTCAGAAAATATGAGTTTCACTCAGTGTCTTCACAATGGAGAAGGGGAGGAGGAAGCAAATGACGATAACAGAAGGTTGTGGTGCTCTTTGGAGATGGAAAGTTGAAATCTGTCCCCAGTAGACATACATCAAATTTCTCCTTCCAGACACCATCCATTTGATAGCCTGTACAAAATACTGGTATCCTGCAAGTGGGCGCAGGAGGATTCTCAGTGTGTCTAGGATCCTCAGAGAGGACATTTGCTTTGGCTTGAGGATCCCTTCATACTTGGTGCTTAGAAAACACCAAATCTTCGTAGCACAGCAGTACAGGTGCACACAATATGATGTGTGAGCAGGAGTCCTGTAAATCTTTCTCAAAACCCTTTCCTGACTTCTTTATTGGACATCAAGGTGAATTTTATTAGAACAGGCTGCCCAGGGAGGTGGTGGAGTCATCATTCTTGACTGCATTTGGAAGCATTCGAGAAACGTGTAGGTGTGGCACGAAGGAGCATGGTCAGTTGACATGGTGGGGATGGACTGATGAATGGCTTAGGGGATCTTAGTGGTCTTTTCCAACCTTAATAATCCTATGACTCTATGATTTCAAGACTTCCTCCCCCAGCAGTCTGTAATGTTAGTCATCAGCCACACGTACATAATGGTAAATTAAAGATTTACTGAAATGGTTATTGAGCTCAGGGAAATCCCAAGTGGAGACATGCCTCCTCCAGAGCAATCTATCAGAGTAATGAATCCCAAGACCTTATTCTTACACTGTTTTCTCCAGCTATTTGAGCTCTGATGTAAATTTTCGTTGCAACAGTCATAGGCTGATGAAGATGAATTTGTTCTGAAATACAGGATTCTAGTTTAGTAAACAATAAGTAAGTCCTTATATTTTTTTCCCCTGACATTGCATTTGTTTGGTTCATTTCTGCTTTTCCTGAAAGTGTTCTTTGAATGACACAAAAGGCCATATTCAGCCTTCAGTCAAAGCTGTGGCTGTCAGAAGTGCAAACTGACATCTACAGAACAGGTTTGTTCGGTGTATCTGACACTGTTGAGCACAGTCCTTTTCATGCCTCTTGATAAGCAGACTCCAGCTAGGGCTGCAGCCAGCTCTGCTCTTTGAACAGAAAAATGCTACTTAGTAGGAAGACAGCTGCTACATCAGTTCTTCTCTGCTCATGGGCCCTACCATCATCATCTCTTCAGTTTTAAATGATTACCTAAATTCTTCTTCTGTGCGCATTCCTCTCACAGATATCCAATGGACAAAGTTTTATACATTATTGACAGGGCAAAAAATAAAAATCAAAGAACCAGAACAAGAAAATAATTGCTAATTGCGAACTTAAATGCTGTCAGCTCTGCCCTGTGAGTGAGGGACAGCTCTGCCCACAGCAGCACTCAGGCGGCTGCTGCTGAGCGACAAAGTCACATTTAGCTCACTTGCTGTAAGTGTGAGTCAGTTTTGAAAGGTTTATTGAAAAAAATTATATCAGCTGAGACATGGAAATAAAACAAGGATATGACTGCCAGTTTTACTGCCAATTACTGCCTTCAGCATCTCAGTAATGGATCTGCGGGGTCATGCTTAGGGCTGACTGCTGTGGATGTAAAGAAGCAGAGGAGCAGCAGCAGTGGAAACCCCGTACCCTGGCAGCAACAGTCACAGCCACTCCCCAGCATCTGAGGCAGCTGAGTAGCCTCAGCACATGGTCTTGGAAGAGGCTTTGCCCCATCACCCTGCCCATGGTGTTTACTAGCTCTGGGGGCTCACTGAGAGGTCCAAATTCCAGGTAGACACAGAGATGGAAGTGCTAGTGGATGGAATAAGTGTGTAGTACTGGCTGCTGGAGGGATCTGTACTGGATGTGAGTATACATGTGTATGTATTCCACAGAGAACTTCAGTCAGATGGGCAGAAGAGAAGAAATAGGACTGGGCCATTTGTGCCATTGATGGTGAGTGATGGAAGTCTTTGGTTTGGACTGATCTGTGCAGACAGCCACATATATATTTATGTACACGTCCTCTTCATGTGCCTACCAAGAACAAATGTTCAGCCTTGCTGCCATCTGGACCTGGGAACACAGTGCTGCAGCAGGCTCACGTTTATCTGACTAACTAATTCACCAGTGTCTACCAGATTCTATCATCAGCGTGTAATGTTTCCTGATCTGGCCTTTTTTGGGTGCTAGAGGAAGGACCATGGCTGTGACAAATACTTTCTCTCCTTGGTCAGCCAGGCAGGACTGCACTGACCTCACAGGTGGGGTTTTGGCCTCCGTTTCACTTTGGTGGCTGTGTAGATGCTGGTGTCCTCCATACCCTTCAGGGCAGATTCTCCAGAAAGGCAGCTCCTACAGTTTCAGTGAGGTCTCAGCCTCTGACAAGACCATTTAATGTTCTGTTTATACAGCTGCAGGTGCATGATCATCTCAAGGCAGCATGCTTAAACATGCACACAAACATACATACACACAGAGAAGGACTTCTTCCTGAAGCTGTCCAACTTACAGCGTGTCAACAGACTTTGTGATTTGTTCCTGATTTTTCTTTATAATACACTGTTACAAATTCTTGTGCTAATTAGTACATTTTTACTTAGTAACTAGAAACAGCAGATCAAAACAACATTCCAAATATTCCTTTGACTTTTAAAACAAATGGATTTTAACTTCCCTCACTGATTTGCCTTTTAGCAATCTTTTGATGATGAGTTTGTATGCAGGATGATTAACAGCACAGCTTGTTTTGGACCACTTACAGAATTCAAGAATTTAGTTATCAAAAGTTTCGGGCTGAACTGAAAGAATCTGATTGAAAGAGTTGCAGTCAATTTACTTCCATCACGGAAAGGTACTAAATCACACATGCAAAGCCATCCCAATTCAGAAAAGCACTTATGCTGAATGAAAAGTTTGATTCAATCGCTTCTACTGTCAAGGGTAGAAACATACAGGACAATTAAGCTTCCAACCACCATAACTCAGAATTCAAATGGCTTCTTCAATGAACCTTCTTAATGATGAATTATTCCTGAACACTATTTGCATAAATTATTGAGTGAATAATTATGAATGGCAATTACACCTGGAAGAGTTAGGCTTTGTTGGTGGAGAAATCCTGAGTAAAAAGGATACCGTACTCAAGAATAAACAGTGAAATTAAATTATTAAAAAATTATTGATTTTAAATATAATTAGCGAATTAGCAACAACAGAAGCAAATTGTGCACATATATATCATGCACATATAAAACAGATGGGATGAAAGCACATAAGTATCCATTTTGTTTTGCCTTAGTAAGCAAATGTAATTTGAACAGTTCTATTTAGAAAGCCAAAAGAATGAACGCAATTTATTTACAGGGATCAGTTCCTCATCTGGCCAAAATAATACTATTTTAAAGGCAGGCCTTGAAGATATTATACTTTCTTAATTTGCTTAATCTTTAGAGAATTTGTCTTTCACCATCAGAATATTTGTGACATTTATCCTAAAGATTTATTACTTTTCACAGTTGCCTGTGTGAGGATTTGAAAGATCTTTGTATCACAGAAATTACCAGCTGCAGAAGTTATTTTATTGGATTTTTTTTCACTGATTCAAGTCAGTCAAGTCCAGTAGAGTCTACTTGGAGAATAAAACATTTCTTCAGGGTAATAAACCTTTTATTTTTTGAAGCAGCATATCTCTGATCATCTCTTAAACACGTGGAACACAAAACCTTTACAACAAAGGCACAAGGAGATAAAAACTGGAGTAAATGGAAATTATTTGTTCTTTACAGAGCATGTGGTTTCATTAAATAATAGACTTGGCAAGAAGCTGGACCTCACAAATACCTTTTTTCATCTCTCCATCTCTATTGCTTCCAAACTAATCTGTCCCACATGTCAGTATAAACTCATGGGACTGGTGATCTAGGTAAAAAATAAGAACTCCCCTTCAAGTTTCAATCTTAATCATGAGCTAAATATTTATAAATAGTTTCTATTTACAGACTCCATTTGGAGAGTAAATTGGCAGATACTTGAAGCCCCAAGGAGTAAAAGGGTGGAACAACTGGGTCCTCGGGTAGCTACAGGCACGCAGGCTTGGCAGGATGATATCTGTTCATGGACAGCAGTTGCTCAAGGGAGTCATTCTGCTTCGGGCTTATGGGCGTGCTTCAGAAAAGATCAGCAATTTCTCCGAAAAACAAAATGACTATGGAAGAATTCCCTGAGAGGTCTGAGTCAGACAGAAACTAAAGAGCAGATTGAAGTGGAAAGTCCTCCAAGATTATTATTATACTGCCCATGTGAATAGAAGACACAAATGATTTGATTACTGACCCTCTCATATTCCCTCATTAAGAAATGACAGATGGACTTAGACACCCCTGGAAGATCACCAATATTGCTATTCCACAGAGAGAAGACCAAATAAAACACATTCTCTGACACTTTGGAAGGCTAGTTAGAAGATTTATGACCTCCATTAAGTATAAAGTTTGCATGGCTTTAAAATGAGTGGTTGCTTCATTAGTATGCAGAACAATTTTATAAAGTATATTTTCATTGTGGCACCAGCAATGAAAAAGATCTCCACTGGGAACAGCCTTTCTTCCTAAGATAAATGCGGTTTGTGGCTGAAGTGTTGCAGTTTAGTCAAGACTTGGCCCGTCTGAAGAAGACTGTTCTAATTTTGGTCTGAGAACTAAGTTCTCAGAACTTAGTTGATGAGACACTTTATGCTAATAGGAGACAACCAGCAAAATCTCTGCTACAACTTAATGCCCAACAGCCCCTCCTGCGTCTTCAAGACACTCTTCCATCAATGTGTGGCCCATAAAGTGCTGTTTCAATGCCATGTCCGTATCTGGTGGGATGGCTGTGTAGAGAATTCCTCGCTGTAGAGGAGAGCTGAGATCTGACAAAATCTTGGTTAGATATCTGTCTCTCTGTGTGGTTTAATAGAAACTTTTCTTTTTTAATGCTAGCATTTCTATATTGAAAGGAATGAGAAAGTTCTGTGCCAGTTTTTGTTTCTTATTATACATCTGTTCTTGATTATTTTATTTATGTGCAGATGACAATATGGGAGAGGAGTGGTGAGCAGCTCACCATAAACAGGCAACTGCCATTATAGACACGAAACTCTAAAGATGGATGAGCCACTGGAAACTTTTCCAAAAAAAAATTTAAAAAAATTAAAACAAAGGAAGGAAAACATACATAATTCACCAACTTCGGGAGATTCAGTGCCACACAGCTTCAGGATACATATTACAGTCCTACAAGCTGACAGCTGACGGTATGCTCCAGTTCTTGATATTGACAGAAATCTACAGGAAGCTGCTATATTTGAATGAAGCACTTATGGATCACCAAAATGTCACTGCAGGTTTATAGTGAAATATGAGAGCTGCTCCAGAAATAATGCATATTTTATTATGTTGGCCCATGATATCAGAGGCAAGTGTTAGTGGTATGGCTGTAGGGGTTGAACCTTCCTGCCGATATTCCATCACATTTTGTTGCTGTGTGGCAGACAGCAGCAAAGGGTCAGTCTGAGAGAAAAGGTGTGCCACTAAATTACTCCATGCGGAAAAAAATGGTACCCACTGACATTCATTGATACTTTCTGGGTGTTTGTGGAGACCAAACAGTGGATGTGAGCACAGTGGGATGTTGGGTGGTCTGTTTCAGCAGTGATGATAGCAACATGGAACTCAAGCAACATTCCAGGCAGCCATCACAGCTGTCACCTCCAGTGGTGCAGATTTTTATGAGTGCAGCATACAGGCTCTTGTTCATCATCTGCAAAAATGCCTAGTTAATGATGATGACTATGTCAAAAAACAGTGTTTTGTAGCTGAGAGTGACACTATCAAATAGTGTTATTGTGCTCTTTAGATCTCTTGTAGTTTCCATGGAAATAAATAAGAGACACTACTTTCAGAGCAACCTAGAGCACTTTGGCAAGAAAGAAAGATCAGCAGTGACTCAGGAAGAGAAGAAATTTTTAGGAAAAGTTTGAGAAATCTAACTGATACAGCAGCATGTATCTTTGGGCAAAAAAAAACCAGCCCAGAAGTGTTTCTAAGGACAGAGAAGCAGTGAAATGCTGGATAGACAGAAATATAAGCATAAAATCTTGCAGCAAAGGAGATGGATGTCAAGATGGGCATTGCCAATTTCAGAAGAAAGATTCTGAGTGAAGAAGCTCATTTTCATTTTCTTACTGTTATCGTTTCAGAAATAAAAAGTACAACAATAACAGAATAAAAATGTACGAGGTGAACAAGTCAGATACTGCATACTTTTCAGTTAGAAAGTGCTACATACCAAGGCTTGTTTGAGTTCTTCAGAAGTAATCTCTTTGCGAAGACTGGTAATAAAGAGTGACTTTGCTGTCCAGCTGCATTTCTGAAGCCATGTGGGAGCCAGTAAATTAAAAGATTCAGTCAATAAGTGCATGCACCATAAAGTTGTGGTTGAATTTGGACAAGTACTACACATCATCCGCAATGACAAAGCGACGTATAACATCTAACTAACAAGAAGACAGCTTGTTAATGGATAAGCTTGCCATACGTAGTACAGTGCTAATGACAGCACTGAGAGCAACTAGATCAAAAGCAACAGATGGTGCAAGAGATTGTGAGTAGAGCAGCTTTGCCAGTGAGAGATGACATCAAAGTATTAGGTGTGGATGAGTCATGGCTTCCTCTCTCAACAACCTGTATCAAAGGTCAGTGTAACCACTTCTGTTGTATGAAGATTTTCTCACAATGTTAGTAAATGAAAAAGAAGACTTTACACAAATTGTGTGTTGCCTGAAGAAATTCATCAGTTGTTCCACCCTGCTTGATAAGATTAAGTCTTTTTTTCTGACATTGGGTAGTCATGTACAGGAAAAAAAAAATCTCAAGGCAAGGTTAACTAGAATTTGTTATGAAATCATTAATGATTACTGTGGATCTTATTTAAATGCTAAGTAGATTAAGATATTTTCTGTCTTATTAAATAACAGAAGGGACTGGCAGGCCTTTACATCAATAAACTGTGATCAAAAACCAAGGTGTTATGCTATCAGTAGCATCTGTCACTATATCGTATCCTCTATTTTAGATATTAATTTTGTATGATCAGAACTGCATCACAGAACTGTTTAGACTCCATATAAAATGAAACCGTATGAGAAATACATATAGTTAGTTCAGATGTAAATGTTTTCCTTAGCCGCTTGAATTTGATTTGAGGCAGGTATGGTCTCAGCTGAGGAGACAAAATCAGATTAGAAATATATTACTGCATAAATGGGATAATTGTGTAATCTTTTCCATTTCCTAGAGTCATGAAAAGCAAGCAAGTAAAACAATTTGTATCAAGTTATTGGCTCTGTCAAGACTGCCATATCAAGGAACGCATTAGACTTCCCACACCAGCAGTTCAGGAGGAGGACAATATAAGAACAACATACAAAGCAAATAGTCTTGCCTGAATGCTTACCTGCTTAGAGCTAACATTTACAATTACATTACAGCGGTACTTCTAGGCCAAGTTGTGCTAAATAGTCTGATCCTTATGATGTCCTTATAAATGGCATCAACATAGGTTAATTTTATTATCTCTTCTGAAACAAAACATAGCTGCCACTATTAACATGTTACATCAGGCACTGAATGCCACATGAACACTGGTCCTACCAAATAGTGCTGAAGCGTACAACCGAGACCTGTATTGCAAAAGCAAAACCAAAGCAAACCAAAACAAAAACACACATTGGAACACACTGTGTTCAAAATATTATTTAACTGTGGAGAAATGTTTCTGTGATGGAGATTGGTGAGAAATACTAAGTCACTGCAAAAGTAATGTGTTTTTGCTATTACACAAAAAGATGAAGATGGTCTTTGTGACATGAATTCACTGGGTTTAATTCAAAGAGTCTGGGCTGACTCAAATGCAGAAAGGAATCTGTCACTGGGAAAGTGACTTATCCCCCAGGACCCAAAAGTTTTCTGTAGCTCAGAAGAGCAACCATGTCTTTCCCTGACATCACTGAATGCATCTACTTGTAACACAGTCAAGGGCATAGAGATGTACAAGCAAGAGATCTTTACAAGCTAGAACTGACGCGATGTAGAGGAAGATTGTGTTGTTTGTTTTAGTGAAGATTTATAGGAAGAGGGAAGGAATTTTGTAGTTAATGTCATGCATGTTGTGGAAAAGAAAGTGAGAAGGGTAAGATCCAAATACAAGAAAATGAGTATTTCTGGATTTTCTTGCCATCTGGATACTTCTGGAGGGTGATTCATTTTGTCCTAAAAGAGTTATCTAAAATAGACCTCATGAAATGTGCCCCATAAGTTCCTCTTTCCCTGATGCTGCATGGGAAGCTGAAGATGTCAAGCTTGGCTGTAGATAACTATACTGTATCTATCTGACTATCTTAAAATATTTTGCATCATAGTCAAAGGAAAATATTGCATTATTTGTTTGTGTTACATTGTGAGAGGACATTTTCTTACTGATATTAAGATTTGATTTTAACTGAGAAGTATTTAAAGTTTTGGCATTGCTATAATATTCATTAGTCGTCAAAAGGGAGTTTTCCATCATTTAAAGCATAATTACTACAATCCACAATTTGTGGTCTCTGCAAAGGCTTCAGTTCTAAATGTTACAGTTTGCCAAGTTAGGTAATGCCAATTCTGGAAACATTAAAAAAATGTATTTTTGCACTGAGAGCCCTTCTAATAGCGTGCAAGAACCTCTGGATCTCCTCCAACAGCTCTGCATCTTTCCTGTACTGGGGCCACAGGCCTGGACACAGTACTCCGTATGGATCCTCAGAAACAGAAAGTAAAAAGAGCTAACTACACTTGTACTAAATGTATGATTTTTGTAAGGTATTTGAGGACCAAAGAAAATGTTTTACAGTGAGAAACCTGGAAAGATCAGACCATTTAACATGTCACAGAGCAGAATAACTGATGATTGTCTAACTTTGGGCACATTCACAGGGAGGAAAGTCTGGATACTCAGGGATTTTAAAATCTAGTGAAGAAAAGCACGATCAGACGAGTTAATAGACATATTGGAAGCTGATGCTATACACATATTGATGAGGATTTACAGACTTATGTTTAAAAGTAAGGACTATTCCCCACTGCAGTGGATAGCCAAAAAAGGAATAAGATCCTCCACATTTTCCTGTTTTCAAATTCAGTCTAGTTAACTATTCTGACAGACATACTTCAGTCAGGTCTTTTTGTACATGGGCAGCTCATGAAATGCAATAGCTTAGGAGTTGGCTAGGTCCAATGATGCAGAACTCTTTCTTGTCTTTGTATGTTATGAGTGTAGGAAGTTACTCATTTGTGCAAAGCTGCAGCACATTATTTCTACAAAGCAAGGTTAACCTTCCCCTCATGTAGCCTTCTAGAACCCCATTCAGATAGGGTAAGTTAGAGAGCAATTTTTCAATTTTCTCTCAAGAATATTGTATTTATCTAAGATCAAGCACTTCAAATTTTCTGCCTCCTTGCTGCTTATTATTTATTGAAAAATACTTCACAGAACTTTTTATTAAGACGTTATCTCCTAGCCCTAGAAGATAGTCAGGTATCATTGCCTCACTGTATGGTTCAGTAAATGCAGAGAGATGAGCTGTCACTTACATTAGGGCTGGGAATGAGCTGGGAATCTTTAATATGGATGACTCAAGTCCTATTTATCAACTCAGCCTTGTTACAGCAGGATAACAACAGACCCATACTGCCAGCTTTCCTTTCTGTGATTCTCTGTGTTCTTCCAGAAAATATTGGACATCCTCAGCATCTTTCTGCTGCCTACTAACAACAGTAGATGTCAAGTATCCCTTTATCATGAGGCACAGGTTAGTAAATACAATCAACTTTGCATTTAAACAGCTAAAGATTTGTGCTGCTTGTGGTTCTCGTGGTGCCCCTTCAAAACTGTCATTGCTTCTACTCATCACAATTTCTGCTTTTTCAGGCTTTTCCTTTTAAATATTGTATATAACTCCTACAGAAAGAAAGAGGTTTAGTGTAAGATGTGATGGAATATGGTTGTTCCAAGCATCATCTACAGAGACAGTAATTGCTTGTATTTCAAGCATCTAGGCATGACGGGTAATATGTGCTGTATGGGCCCTTGAGCTGATGCATGCTGGCCAAGAGCCATCTCTGACAGCACCATCCAGGAACGTTCCCTCTACTGAGCAGCACCTGGTGCAAATGAGCCCAGAGCCCAGTGTGTGGGCTTGTGCTCTGTGCATGGTGCATGTCCCTGGCTTTAGTGTTCACAGCAGCCTGCTTCCATTCAGCTGATCTGCAGTCTCAAATTACCTCCATGGAAAAAATGATGTAAATATTAACCCCTAAGCCTGAGAGATTTCAGTGTGCAACCAGGCTGATATGGAAGCAGGTGTTGTCACTGTGCACACACAGATCACACTGCAGTCCAGAACACCTCCTGGAGCAGATCCAAAGAAGATCCACAAATATTTCCAGTTCTGAGATAGAAAAATGTCTTTTGGGAACTGAAATAATTAAATTGGAATCGTGTTCAGTCCTCAGATTTGGAGGAATCAGCAAAAAGAGAAAGTGGTAAAAATCTGTGACCAGTGGAGTTCTTATACCTTCTTTGGGGGAGTCCACCCCTTTACTGCAGCATTTTTTATCAGTCTCAGGTTAGAGATAGAATTCCAACAAGCAAATGAACAAGGAGAGACAAGAATAAATGTGCCCTCCACAAGAAGTACAAAACAGAACTGGAAAAAAAAAACACCAAAAAGCCTCTTTGTCTGAAGAAGCCACCTGCATTTTTCCATGCTCACAATCCACCCCAGCAGGAAACACTTCAGTATGAATCACAACTGTCAGTCTTTTGGTTGATGCTGCTGTGTCTGTTCCCCTCCATGGACTAAGGAGGGATTTAGAGATTTGCAAGCTGCAGAAGATGACCTGCTCAGCATGAATGCTGCCAACAGACAGTCCTGTAAGTGCTCAATTTCCTCATCTCCTGTAGGGTTTGGTAGGAGCTGCGACTTTTCCCTGTGGCATCTAATCTGGCCAAAGCACATCCAATTAAATAATGCTGTGAAACCACCAGTATTCAGATAACTGCTGCTAGTCCTGCTCCTCCTTCCTCACAGTTGACAGCAACCTGGCACTGAGTTCACTGAGTTTTGTTCACGAGGCTCACAAAGCAAATGATCATTAACTTTAGCAACATTCATAAAGAATAAAAAATATCAATATTCATTTGATATTCAAGTATCATCCAATGTAAGAAAGGTTTCTAGCAACAGGCCATCTCAGAAGCTGTCTCCAAATGCACACTAAGGGAGAAGAAGTGAGATGTGACTCAGTGTGCTGATGGTCCTTGGCACTGTTGAGAGAGCACCAGAGCAGATGGGTAGGTGAACAACAGGGCCCATGGTGGTCTCAATTCCAGAGCGGGGACTGCAGAATGGGAAAATTACAACCGCAAAAGAAAGCTCTGAGGATACAAATGTGGAGTGTTCCAGGGGAATTCTGTCATGGGACATGGATGCATTCTGTGACCTGAGCCAGCTCTGTGGGCTGTGCTACCGCATCCACCAACAGGTGTCTGGCAGATGAAGGCTGTGTGGGAATATCTGTAGGCAGTCACACCTCCTCCATCCAGTGGGAGCAAAGCCCAGGAGGTGGCCTGAAAATGTACCCAAGATCTTGATTCTGTGAGGAAAAAAAGCAATTCCTGTGAACTTCAGGCACTTTACATTTGGCAGCTGTAACTATGTAGTGACATTACCAAATGTTTGCCTTATAAAAATGTGAGAGCATCTTCAAGGGTTCCAGATGAAGCAGACATGTTGAGATTTGTACGAGGAATTTTTAATGATTAATTTATATTCATTTATATAAAGGTCATGCCCCCAAATGTCAATCCTGTGATATTTTTATCCTTTCTTTCAGCCATCTAAGCATTGCTTGGTGCTTGGTTTACTCTTTGTTTTCTCTCTGAAGGTCACTGGTACTGCCCAAATCAAAGCAAAGCACCTTACTTTATCATAGAGTGAGTTCAGCAGCAGTGCTGCTGCCCAGCAACAGTTCGACATAATTACATACAGTATTACATAACAATGAGCTTAGCAGTCAGCAGGGCCTTGAGCATCTCAGGCATAAACTACTTACTGTGGCCCACACCTGGCATGGAACTCAGGTGTATTTTGAGTCGTGATGATGTTTTTATTTTTGTTTTTTAGTACCTACTAGGATGTGTTCTGATTAATAGAACAAGTTTGGTGGGCATGTTATATTGCTAACTACCCTGGTCACAGCGTTGCCTTTTAACTGTCGTTTTCAAGTCTTTCCAAACAAATTCAAAGAGCAAACCAAACTCCAACATGCAAATTGTCCCCCAGCTTCTTTGCTGGTGGAGACACAGAGGACTGCATTATTAGGTGGAGGTCAACAAGAAGAGCTGCCCTAATGTGCACTGCTGATATCCAGACCTAGCTGTCTGATTAGCTTTAACTAAAAGGTTTACACTGAACCTAGAAATAGCACTTTACAGCTTCCCTGGGAAAAAAATAATAAATGAAGGAAGACACTCAAGTAGTGACAATGGATGACTCAGTATGATTAGTGATTCATAAATATTTAAAATATCAGTCATCCTAGATGAGGCAAAACGTAGGTCTGCTTTTGTATGACTTGGTGAGTTACTCTGAGACAAGGGGAAAGGCTTTCTCCCCAGTATAAGCAGCAACTGCAGGAGATGATTTTGAAGTACTTATTTACGGGGATTGGAAGGATCAATGATGAGCTGGTTCTGCGAAAATCCCAGGGGCTGCTATGCTGTGTAATGGGAGAAGGAAGAAAGTGTGAGTGAGATCAGTCTTGGAGTCATCTTATGCTGTGCAGAAGAAGATAAGTGCTACGGTTTCTGTGAAACAAGTGGCTAACTCTAAGTGCTATAGATTTATCGCTACTACTAATTATCAGGAATCAAGATAGAATAAAAAGGCCTCTGCCTAATAAAATTGTTACTGGCATCATCTGGAATGAAAAGTTGAGCTGGTATCTTTGCCATGTACTTCAAAATTTGAACTAGCTTTTCATATGAAATTTTCATATTCAGTGTGTGAATCTTTTCTGATGGTCAATTCACTTATTTTCTTCTTTCATTTTCATTTGCAAATTCCTTGGATTTAAACAGACTTTTCAGATCATGTTAGTAGTCTATCTTAAAAGTCAGCTCTTTACTTCAGACCTCCAGGCACTTCACAGGATCCTTGCTCCGTTCTGCAGAAACACACTGAGTACAGGTTGTACTCGTGGTTACACAAGACGGGCACAGGAGACGGACAAAGCTGGAGGATGAATTGAGTAAACTCCTAGTCATGCATGCTCAAAATGTGACTTGTTACATCTACCATTTGTTTAATATTTCAGGGTAACAAGCATTGAAATGGCCCCCATCTTGTTTTAGTTGGATATTTAATTTAGTGGAGGCAATCCATAGGCACTGGAGAGAGATGGGAAGCTGTAGCAGGTGATAAAATAAATTTCTCTCTGTAGCTATCTTGTGAGACTCATCCAGGGAGATTAGGCCAGATGCAACATCTTTTAACAGTACAGCTTTGATGAGGTGAATCCCATCTTTTTTATTTCCTAGAACATCTTCTGTTCTTAGGTCCCCAGGTTTCTCACTCAAAGATCTTAAGATCTTAGAATTTACATCTCTTAAGATGTAAACCGAAGATGTTGCTTCTAGTGCTTCCAGTACCATCATCTTCAGAGAGGGAGCAGATTCCTGTCAGATATGTAGAAAGCCTATGCAAATATATTCATGGTAATAATGTAGAAAAATTCTGACTTCCCCTTATGCATTCTGCTGCACACAGAGACTAAGCCATATCCCGTGGCTTGGAAAATCTTAGCTGACGTGTGGATATCAGTGGCAGATCTTTCATTTCCTAAAATGGAAGAAAGAATAAGTTTTTACAGAGTGGAGGTATTAAACTCTTTTACATATCCCCTTAATTTCAGAAAGTTCTTGCATGACAGGTGAAGGAATATAGTAAATTAAATAACCGAATAACATATATTGAGTGACATTCTTATTTCTTTCTCTCCTTAAGCACTGTGAAGAATCTTGTCTATTTCTGTGTTAACTAATTTGAAGAAGTGAGTGGGAGTATATTTGTGCCCTGTACTCAGTCTTGCATATGGTAGTCCTTAAATTGAAAACAATGTCTAAAAAGCATTTTAGATGTGTATATTCACTCTTTTATGTAACATGAGAAGTTCACTAAAAGCTTGAGCAATGTGCTGTGGTTTTCTGTAAGATGACTGGAACATGCACACAGGTGCATAGGTAACTGAGTAGATGAGAGTGTTTCACCAAGACCTAAAATGTGCTTATTTATGCAGTCCTGCAAATGTAAGGCTATACAAAGTCTTGATTTGTCTTTTTAAAACAACTAGGAAGAGTTTAATATTTCCATACGTGGTTAGGTCAGAGGCTTTACAAGACCACTTGGTATCATAAGCTTTGGTGTTGTAAAACCTTAAAAAAATGCTAACTAGGAACAAAAGTACATCAGTGAGTTGAAAAAAAAATGGTATTGTCTACAGTAATTTTGGCTTACCTACAGTAATTCTATAGCAGTATAGAAAGTGTTCGAAAGCTTGCAGATATCAATCTGAAGGTAAAAGAGCCTCTCATGAGTCCCTTCAGAAAATGATGGCTAAACTCTTTCTGCAAATATTATCCCTCCTCATTCAAACATAGCTTAAAGACCTGCCAGTGAGCCCTGCTAGCTCTTCCCCAAGGACCCTCTTCCCTCTTTGAGACAGGACAAACTCATGTGGTACCTGCAAGCATGGTGCTTTGTGGTCCGCTCCTTTGTGAAAAAAAACCACAGTTTTCATCATGGCACCAGCCTCAAAACCAAGTGTTTATAGACAGGATCCTTCTCTTTCTTTCACAGTCTTTGTTCACTACAGCAGCAGAGAAGAGAAGATAATAAAAGGAGGCTGGTCCTTGGGCAGAGAGAGTAAGTGTCAGTGCTATGTTTTGTCACAAAACATTTCCTCGGTACAAGAACCATAATATTGTTCTTTAGTATTTCAGAAGTGAGATCATCACTTTTATCGTTTGGCTGCTTCATTATTCAGCTAGAATCTCCCTTTGACACCATAAGATATCACCAGTCAGGAAAAAAATTGCTCATTTTCTGCAGTTCATATTGTTCAGAGAGGTCTCATTTCTTGATCAGAAATGGCCATTTTGGCGTCTTGTTTTTCTGGGTTCTGTCAGCTACAACAGAACTTTAGCAAAGTGAATGCCCAGTTCATACACAGAGTCCCAAGTGTCATGGATTATCCAGTCTGTACTAATGGCAGCATTTGGCAGTATGTGGCCACGTGGCCCACCAACAGTTGAAAAGACTGGCATGGAGCAAGGATAGCACATGTCAGGGTTGTAGCAGTTTGACACAAGTGGAAAACCTATAATTTTTAGCAGAAAGTTAGAAATTCTCCTTCAGTTTGGACTGTATAACACTGTTTTGTGATGGAAAGATTGAAAAGTGTTCAAAGGGAGCGTTTATTCCTATTCATCTATGATTTGGTAATATCAGCCCTTAGATCCCAGACTGATCTGGGAAGTCTCGGAAAGAACGTCTAATCCTGTCATTATCCAAGATCAAGTTATCTGTCTCATTCTCACTCTTTCACTTTCTGTCTTCCTAGACTACTAGGGACCTAACACATCTGATGTACAATGACTTCCCCATTCTGTCCTCTTGTTTCCCTTTCAAGTTTTGTATTTTCTAATTGGTGCAAATCTGGGGAAGAAAGTTGTGATTTTTCCATTAGAAATAATTTAGGTGGAAAAACTAATGATTTTTTAGTCACATAAGAACTTCTCCAGATCTTATGCAGAAACAGTACACTTAAATTGGAGCTGGGGAGCAATAGTACAGGTTTTAACTATCAGATTTGTACTGGATACAGACACTTCAAGCAAATAGGCTGCCTACACCCGTTGAGCAGAGCAAAATGTTAGCAAGGGGAGAGATGATAAAATCATTAACATTTGTGAGACAGCAGAAGAGACAAGTATTTTCCTTCTGTAGTATAGTAATGATTTAACATGAGAAGGGGTGTGGGAAAATTACTGTGCTGCAAAACTGCTAGTTTTTCTGAGTCCGTGTCCCTCATCTGTTACAATTATCCCCTTTGATTCCAGCCTCATAGAATCCTAGAATCATAGAATCATAGAATGGCCAGGGTTGAAAAGAACCACAATGATCACTTAGTTTCAACCCCCCTGCTATGTGCAGGGTCACCAACCACCAGACCAGGCTGCCCAGATCCACATCCAGCCTGGCCTTGAATGCCTCCAGGGATGGGGCATCCACAGCCTCCTTGGGCAGCCTGTTCCAGTGCGTCACCACCCTCTGTGTGAAAAACTTCCTCCTAATATCTAACCTAAACCTCCCCTGCCTCAGATTAAAACCATTCCCCCTTGTCCTATCACTATCCATCCTCACGCCTTGAAAGTTTGTAGATCTCTCCTAAAACTTGAACATAACAGTAAGAGAGGGATAGATTATTTTGCAATAAATCATTTTAGCTTTTGTGGTGATTCTCATGCCCATATATCCACATTCATTAACTTCTAGCATCATGAGGATTATCCTTTGTATGTACATCGTAATAAATTCATACTTCCAGTTCTTTTCATAATATATTAGTTATTGTACCGCGTCACACCACCTCATCAGGAAAGAAGATTAAGAACATATATAATATACTCTATAAAAGTCCACAACTTTCAGTCTTTTTTGGCATAGGTTCTTCCTCAAGTGGAGAAAGTTTCTATATATTTAAAAGCTCTCAATGGATGTCTCTACCTCGAAATATTCGTATTGCTTTTTGAACTCTTTAAACTTGTTACTTTCATGTAATCTTTTTATAATCTTGTTCCACAGTTTCACTGCACATTTGGTGAGGAATCCTCCCTTTTTGTCAGTTCTCTAGGTTCAAAATCCAACACATTAATGATAGACTTGACAGCTACTGGACTTTCTCCTGATTACCTCCTACCTTCATTCATGTCAGCTCTGGGGCTTTGGCTGTGACAACATCCATCAGCTTGCTATAAGAGACCCATGCTGTAAATCTGGTGGACACTTCTCAACAAGGACACCACACCAACAAGCTGTGTGAATGCTCAGATTAACTTAAAAACAGTGGCATACCAAAATGAGGCAAAGGCCTCTCAGTTTGCTGTGATCAGGTTACTGAAGTTTGAATGAAGAAATCATTGCATTGCAATTTCTCTTCATTGACTTCAGAGTATCAATGCCTCCTGCAGACAGCAACTTGGAATCCCCGGGCGTCATTATGACACAGTAGTTAATGATTCATTTCCCTCATTATTTTTCTTACCCATGTTGCACTTCTTCCTTCCTTCCATCATGACTTTTCATTCCCTTTTACTATTCCCTTTGTCACTCAGAGGCACTGCTTCTCATTGTCCTTTTGTAATTCCATTGTACAATCTAACCACCATCTGCACTTCTCTTAACCCTAAACTGAAAAATGAGCCTGGAAGACATTACAGCATGTTCAAAGACTAGCAGCAATGATGAAAGGTGTTTAGAGTGATGAGTAAGTAAAGAAGCACAGATTATTAACCTAAAGGAGGAACATAAGAAGGTTTGGCACATAAAAGAATACGCAATATAAAGAAGAAAATTAGATTCTCCCATTGCCTTCTCTCGAGGGACCATTCACGAAACTCAAAGGCAGAAGTAATTTTTAAACATACAATTAGCCACGGGAAGTATTGCCTCAAATATAACTGAGGAAAGAACTTCGCAGTATCTTACAAAGAAATTGGACAATTTAAAGAGATATAGGTAGTGGGAAATCCACAATCCTCAACAATCCAATAACAGTTACGTGAGTTGGTGGAGGTGAAGGAGTGGGTAGAAATTATATGAATAGGTAAGTATCCAATTATCTAGCACTGTGGTTTGGCCTCTTAGATCAAAGCCTGACTACTATGAAAGAAAATCTACTGGGCCAGCAAGGTGTCTGCTCCAATTTAATGTAGCCATTCCAACACATTATGTGAATTTTTGCATGCCTTTTTATCACACACACTGGACCTACAGAATCCCCTATTTCTTCTGAACCAATCGATGTGGAAAGGGAAAGATAGGCTGTAAGGGAACAAATCAAAAGCAGAATTTTATATAAGAATTTATGGTTGGCTTCTGTCTCTATCTGTGATAACAGCCTGCATCCAGGGGTGACTATACAGTGGAAACAAGTCATTAGGTAATTGCAAAGGCAGGTGCTTACATCTGAACTGCAGACAAAACCACTCTCTTGAGTGATTTAACACAGAGGTCTTCACACCACAAGGTCTCCTACTTAGTTGAAGTGAAAATGTCAATTTCACTAATAACTCATTTTCAAAACAGTTAATTAAGCAGTAACACATTCTGAGGCATTTATTAATGTTTAATAATGCATGGCACAAAGCAAAAGAATTTTGGTTCTTATTTGCTCTTGGTTACCTTTCTAATTCTCCAGCTTATCTAGATCTGCTTTCTTTTTTCTTCAGACTACAGTGCAACATTTAAATTATTTAAACCCAAGACCACAACTGAGCTGTAAAGCTTTGAGTATACACCTATATTTTATGAAAAGTACACGCTTGTGCTTCAGTTGTAAAAATCTGAGACCAGTTGGTTTCTTTGCCCCAGAATGAATCCTAGTCCAGCAAGCTTAATTGGATCTCTGTGGGAGGCAGTTTGTTTGTTGAACTTCTCACTCTTCCTGATTTATTTACATGGGTGTGTATATGAACTGGAAAAGAGAGCTTCTGATTCCAACACATGAATGAAAGTCTTTGAGAACCATAAAAAGGAAATTAAAATTTAAATGGCTTTGTTCTGACTACCCATATATAAACTTCTGAAGCTCTGGACGGAAATGGTGTTGCTAGTTGTTAGATGTGAGATGATCCAGAATTTCAAGTAAATAGGCACAGGAGAAGAGTGTATCATCTGGAGGATGGCTTTTATTTTTCAGACTGAGCTGGATGGCAGGTAACACCTCCAGTAATGCGGTTTCCTATAGAAAACTTTCAGCAGGTCATGTTTCCCATTTGTCTCTCTCTTTGCAGAATTCAAGTTATTAGGTGGTCATTTCTCATCTGTAGGAGACCTGAAGGCTGCAGATCAATGCTGCAAGTGAATGATTAGTAGATATCAAGCATTGAGATTTGCAATTATCTAATCCAAAGGTGAGAGAAAGCAATTGGAAGCAAGTGGCTGCAAGAATAGTTAGATCAGATAATTCTTGTATTGTGAAGTATACATAATTGCCAAGAAATGTTAAAGGGCAGAACTGAAAGTATTAAGTATGCACTTCATACATTGCAGACTATCAGATTCATAAGATCAGATGCTACTCTGATTGAAACTACTGCCAAAAGATAGAAGTAAAAAACAATGGATTAATAAACCTGCAAGTTAAACATTTCTATTCTGTCACAATGATTAGCATCTAAATATAAGTGCCCCAGTAGGTTAAATCCTTGTACCAGTCTTCATACCATTCTTTACTTGCGGGTAGCTCTGTTACCTGAATGGTTTTGTCATGGATAACTTCACAATTTTGTTTGTTGCATTGGTGTTGATAGCAAGTAAAATATGGAGAGAAAGCAAGAAACATATTAAAGTTCTCTGCTAACTTCCAATGGAGGAAAAAGAGTGTTTTGGAGACTGAGTGAAGTCTTATGCATTACATGTAAAATTGCAGGTTTCCTGCCGCAGGAAGACTATGCGAAAGACAGGAACTAAATGCCAGTGTCAAATAAGGCAGTTACCCAAGCACCTGAAATTACTCCAAAAGAGCTATCCTATTTTGGAGGTGGAAAAAGCAGTTCTCTCAACTAACGTTATTGATTCCCCATATGAACTGAGAGCCACAGAACACTGAGCCAAATTTGTAATTGCATATTGTTAATTTAAACCAGAAAGTATTGACTGACAGAGACAAGCTCCTTTTGCTGAGGCACAGCACAGGGCAGGGCTGTGAGCTCTCCTCTAGAAAGGAAACAAATCACCACCATTTCTCCATGCCATAGTTCTTCAACAGACCACTGCACATTTCAGTCTGCAGGAGTGGAGTGTGTCACTAAGAGTTAGCAAAATTCCTGCTTATACACATTTCTGGAGACTGTCCAGCTAAAGTCTGAGCTCATCCCTTACTTCAGTAGTATCTACTACGAGATATGTAACCACAAGTTCTTTGTGGATTTGAAAGGAAAATAAATGATGAGGATCTGAGTCATGAATGAAATATAGAAGTCGCCAACATGAAGAGAAAGGGAACATTATTTAAGAGGCATACAGTACTGAACGGCATGTAGTCTTCAAAAAAATGATTAACAAACACTTTAGGTCTGGACACCAGGATCATTATATCATACATGTGCAAACTCATAGGAGTAGAATAATCATCACATAACATTGTCTAGTAAAGGAGAGTAATGGTATATAAGAACAGAGGGAAATGAAATGATATGAATCTGAAAAATCAACTGAAATCCAGAAAAATCCAGAAAAATCAACTGAAGATTTTTTCCAAAACATCATCATACATCCAATCTTTTGACGTTTTCAGCTAGAAATATTTTAATTTAGATGTAAAGTTTTACTTTCAGAGCCATTAGTGCTTACAGAGGACCTGCTATTCAGTTTCAGATCTTTTAGCACAAGGGCAGCTAATGTTAAAGATAAACTATACTAACATGCAGTTAAAATCTTCTTAGACATCATAAAAGAAAAAAGGACCAGGAAATACACTTCTGTGCCCTGTGGATTTAAACTGCTCTGTCAGTATCAATACACACTGTGATAGCTATTGGAAGTTGTAGCAGCTTATGTCAGATTTTGCTATCTGGGTATCCTAGAAGGCCATGAAGATTATTTAATGGCTGGAGCATCTCTCCTGTGAAGACAGGCTGAAGGAACTGAGCTTGTTCAGCCTGGAAAAAAGACTGTGGGGAGACCTCAATGTGCATTTTCAGTATTTAAGGGGAGATTATAAACATGAGGGAAATCAAATTCTTTCACAGGAAGATAGTGATAGGAAAGGGAGAATGGTTTTAAACTAAAGGGAGATTTAGATTAGATGTTTAGGGAAGGCTTTTACTGAAAGGGTGCTGAGGTGCTGGGATAGATTGCCCAGAGAGGTTATAAATGCCCCATCCCTGGAGGAGTTTAAGGCCAGGTTGGATGGGGCTCTGAGCAATCTGATCGAGTACTTGAGGAAGAGACTCATTATGAGGTGACCTCATTAATGTTTATAAATATGTAAAGGCTTGAGTATTAGGAGGATGGACATAGGCTCTCAGTGACATCCAGTGATATGACAAGTGGCAATGGGTGCAAGCTGGAACATGGGAGGTTCCACATAAAAAAAACTTCTTCATGGTGAGGGTGACAGGACAGAATTGGAACAGGTTGCCCAGAGAGATTGTGGGGTTTCCTTCTCTGGAGACATTCAAAACATGCCTGGATGTGTTCATGTGTGACCTAATCTAGGTGTTCTTGCTCTGGCAGGGGGATTGGTCTAGATAATCTTTCCAGGTCCCTTCCGACCACTAACATTCTGTGATTCCATGATTCTGTGATCTAGTAGTTGGCAACCCCACGTGTGGCAGGGGGGTTGGAATTTGGTGATCCTTGAGGTCCATTCCAACTCAAGGCGTTCTGTGATTCTACGATATCAGAATACAGCAAACCTGCTGCAACAGTGATGCTGCTTCTTGGTATAAGAAATCTAAATTATTGGTGGATGATCTTTACTAGGTTTTGGTCTGTAAAATATACCTTTATTCAGCTTGTATCAGCTTATATATAAATAACTTTGATAAATGCTTTCTGGGTTCCTGGTGAGCTGCTACTATAAAATGAAATTAAAAACAATGGTATCAATTGCATTACTTTTGAGTGGAGTATAAATTCAAACTGTCTCTAATGTGCTTTGTGGAGTTACCTTGGATATAGAATCCAACCCACTGTCTCCGGTGGAAAGTAACATCTTAATTGGAAGTTTTCAGTGAATATAATTACTTCAAGATCTCCAGTGACATTTCATATGACACTTCAGTTATTTAGTAGTATTTAGTAGTATAACTCCTAGTTAGTTCCCTGTGCCACCCTCTGTGAAACTCCAAGCTAAAGAAATACTCCAGCAGAAATGCATTTCAGTGAGAAAATTTCTTGTCAGCAAGACTCATTTTGAACCTTATTCCCAGCAGTAGATGTGTGGGCTTTGCCTACTCATGGAGAGGAGTTGACAACAGCTCAAACAAGCAACAAAAACAAACACACAAGTAGCAATCTGAAAATGTTGGTGAATTATTTTTGTATTATATTCACTCACAGCTGCTTCTTGGATTCTGGGACTTTCTTCATCTTTGTGGAAACAAAAGGCTGATTTGAAACTGAAATGCTGTTCTCCAGCAGCCCTGGCACTGTGGCACACACCAATCCCAGTGGTACACGCTTAGGTCTGAGCTGCCCTATGACACAGGGCTGCTCCCAGTATGGCCACCAAGTGCTTCAGATCTGACAGTGCATGCAGGGCTGTATCTGGTAATTTACAGCAGCAGAATTTATGTCTGTAGGTCTGTCTCAACTAACTAGCCCAGGCATGGGTATCAGAGCTGAAGCTCTGCAAATTTGGCATTGACTTGGTGCTAACCTTTCCATGCAGGTGGGTTTCCATCCCTGCTGGTGTCCCTGCCAGTGCAGGAAGAAAGCATCCATGGTGCTAAGAGTTTGCTGTGAAGGCAGAAGGCACTGCATGGGGCACAGCCTCACAGCCAGAAGTTGAGCTCCCCCAGGCAGCAGTTTGCTATCAAATCTGTTTACTGGCTCTAATAGATTCCAGCTATGCCTTTTAATTTTCATGCTGAATTAATTACCTGCCCATCCACACAGATGGCTTCAGAATAAAAATTTAGCACATGTCCTCATCTTTCATTTAAAGTTCCTTTCATACCAACTCAGTGGCTGGCAAGATCCCATATCACAATCCTTGACAGTTAAGACTCTGATTAGAGAAGCTGAATTGGAAAAATTGATCCTGAAGCTGTCCTCCAAACACAGCATCTCAAGGTTACAGCCAACCTGTGCATATGGAGCAGCACGGAGGGTGTGAAGCCCCGCTCCCCAGGTAGTGCCCCTCTGTGACACTCATGTACAGCCAGGAAGATGGATGAAAAACACATGCTGCATGATATTTGGAAAACCTTTTTTCTTTGAAATATTTTACTCCATCCTTCATTTCATCCTTTTAGTTTCATGATACAAAGCAGTTTGCTTTTTTTTTTGTTAAAGCATCTGTGATATTTCATTAAAAAATTGGCAATGTGAGGTCCTGATTTTCTTACAAGAATAAATCCATTTTATATAGTCTAGAAAGTGTACTGGCTTTGCTGCTTTAGCTCTCACTGCTAACCTTAAGTACATGAGGGCTGTAAAGTGCTTCAAGCGTGCAGCAGGCATTCTCTGGCTTCAGAGAGGGACTGCCTTTTTGTGCAGAAATCACATGAGATCCATTCAGACAGGTTCCCGTTCAATATTAATGGCACCCTCTCTCTTTGTATGTTATAAAAAAATCAATTTGGTCACTTGAGGGATGGGAAATCATTTTTATTCAATCAAGCTATTTATGGACCTAAGTCCCTCATGCTCTAATGGAAAAATATTCCTACCATTATTGGAGTTACAGAGACACAGGTACTGAAATAGTACTACATACTTTATTCACATCTTCTTTACAATGAAGGAACATGAGTGAACCCTTGATTTGAGCCTTTATGCCTACAGTGCTCTCCTGCAAGTGGAGGACTTCTCTTTAATCTCACAAATGACAACTTTCCATATTTTTTTTATGAGAAGAAATCTCATCTTTGCTTTTCATCCGATTACTGATGTTTTCAATTCACCTCAAGATGGACGAAGCTCCAGGAGTGATGACTTTGGCAGTAGTTAATTCTTCATAGGTTTCTGATAATGCTGATAATGACTGACAGAGAAAGCGTATTTCTTCTAAAAGAAATTCTCTTCAGAAATATACAACAAATAGTTGGGGTTCTTTCTGCTGGTCTAATGTCTTGTACATATATTTGAAATTTTGTCTCTTTTAATACATTCTAAGAAGATACAAAAGTTTGTTCAGGCTTAACATCTTCAGATTCCAGAATATACTGAGGAGGACAAAAGACCGAGAGAGAAGACTGAGGCTTCAGGCCTCAAATATAACGTTTTAAAATGGCTGAAGTACTGAAAGGCACAACATTGGAAGATGAACCAAGAGAAAGAGATGGGAGAAGGCATTTGTTTTTATGTGAGAAAAGAAATGATGAGAGTCACAGTTCTCTTCACAGTAATGAGCTTATTTGATGGGAATGAGAAGAAACCAGTGCAAAGTCAATAATCAACCCAGAAAGAAGAGGGAGAAGAAAAAAAAAAAGATGATATAACTTTTTGAGGGAACACTGAAAAATTCAAGGTTTCTTTGACTGCATGGGATTCTGCACATGTACTGAGTGAGGACAGTCGTAAGGGAAAGACTTGTAAAGACCTTGCAAGGGAACTTGCAATAGGAGATGGAAGAAAGAGCAATGACTCAGCACAGAAAAAGTTTAGACAGTGTGTAGAAAAGAAAATGGCTTCACTCACAGTAGGAGAATATGTCACAGGGAGGGATGTTTCACTTGCGTTGCACACCCATGGAGAAGCTCTAGATGTAGCGTAGGTGGGTCAGCTTCCAATTGGAGACGAGAGCTTGACTTGATGCCCAGATTGCTTCACATGTACCTAACTTGGAGCAGGACTGACAAATTCAGCCCAAGGAAAGAATCATAGAATCATAGAACCATAGTATTGCTCAGGTTAGAAAAGACCTTAAAGACCATCAAGTTCAACCACAACCTAACCATACTACCCTAACTCAAACAACCCTCCACTAAATCATGTCCCTGAGCACCACATCCAAACAGTTTTTAAACACATTCAAGGATGGTGACTCAACCACCTCCCTGGGCAGCCTATTCCAGTGCTTAACAGCCCTTTCAGTTAAGAAGTGCTCAGACCTTGAAACACTGCCTCCGCAACAAGCCCAGCTCAAGAAATCATGTTGCTTAGGAAGAATTTTCCTCCTTCTTTGTAAAGAAAAAGAGCTCTGGCTGCTAACCACACGGAGCTTCCCAAAAGGAATCCACATCAGAAAACGATACAAGCCATAGGGGTTTTTCCCAGACTAAATACTCAAATGACAAATGTCTAGACTGCACAGAACAGTTCTGTATCTGCTGCCTCTCATCACAGAACTTGCCTCTTAGTTCCTTCTAGTTCCCCTGTGGTTTGAGTTCAAAGCTTCCCTGAGCTTTGCAAAAGCAAAGACGGAAAGAGCAAACCAGAGTGCATACCTCATCAGTACAGACTATTCTCTCTGATATCACACACTCACACAGCAAAGTGAAAATTAGTTTCAGAATCAATGTTTGATTAACTCTACCAAACAGACTAGCTCGGCATCAAATAAGAAATTCAGCATAATAGATTTTTTTTTTGTCCCAGAAATGACCAACTGTAACAGCTCATTTTCCAGAGTGCTACAGAAGAAAATGTACTTCCATGTTTCAATTCATTTCACCCTTACCTCAAAATGCAATGAATTTAAAATTATATGAATGCAATCTCATTTTAGTTGTACATCAGAAAGGGCATAAGATGAAAACTACTTTTGTCCTTCACACAACTGGAATTTTTTAAATTGTTTCTGAGGGAAAACCATCAGACCTAACACTGAGGACCAAAGAACCTGCTATACAATGCATCTGTCTCATATTTATTAGCTATTTGTCTCCTAACTGAATGGACCTCTTCTGGGTTTGTGCTGTATACTAATTTAATCAAAATATAGCTAGTTGTACTTCATCTAACTGTCACTGTCAGATCTAGAGCTTCAAATGTGTGCTTTACTGATATTCATTAGTAAAGAAACACATTTGTTTTACTTGCCCTTGGATCTGTTATTTCTGAAGATCAAAAGACCATGCTTTGCACATTTGAAGACAGAAGATGGGTAATAGCATTTAACATGTCTAAATGGTATGATTCACCAAGCAAAGTTCCTGTAACTAGCTCAGAGTGTGACTTGTGTACTATAAAGAGATACACTCAGTAGTGTCTCCAGGTCATCAGTGAAGCAATTATACTAGAGAGCTGATAAGCTGCAGAACTAGTGCAGGTTATTTTCTTCTGGATTTCTGTCTTTGGGTTGATTAATGTTGATGACTGAAAAGGTGTCAGCAGTTGTATACAAACCTCATCAAGAATGGCAGCAAGCACTGCCCTCTCTCTCACACGCACTCTCTCCATTTCTGTACATATTATTTAGGTGAACACTGCAGCTTTTCTCACGGTCAGGGTACCTAGTTCTCCTCTCAACCTAGTCACTATTTTAATAAAACCCATGGGAGATTACCACAGAACTGAGATGGCTTCCTCCAGACATATTGGTTGGGCTTGGCCAAACACAAGAGCTGCCAGTGTCCACATAAACTGCATGAAACATCGTTTCTGCGGGAAATCAGAGATGATATTGAGGAGCTCACAGGGTTTTGAGCCAGGAAGACCTTGCAAGGAAACCCAAGGACAGACCATTTGCTGACTGGTAGATACAGGCAAGAGGGAATGACATTCACCTGTCAACAGTACAGGCTGTAGTCAATAATGATGTTGTGGCCATTCTCTTCCTAAAGTTCCACTCCTCTGTGGCTATTAAATGTTACACTTTTCTCAAATTTATGATTAACTGCTCTAGCTGAGAAATTAAAATACAAAAAAAAAAAACACCTGAACTTAATAAAACTCATTCCTTAGGGGGATATGTAATTATGCAGAAATGAAGAGAACACAACTTACACACTTTGCATTTTCACATGGACCCAAGGCCAGATTTTCATTGTCATTTCAGCATTGGAACACTTTCAAGAATCTTGTAAAAAATTTCTAGATTTTTTTTTTTCCTAAATAACATCAAAAAGTTTTAGTAAAGCCACTTTCAAAAGGAAACTAAATAATGCTCCTTAAGAGATTAAGAAAATGTAGTTCTGCATGGAATATTTTTCTCTCATTGCAAATTAATTACTCCAGCGCAAGGTCCATGCTCATGTGAGATAACACTCTTGTTGGGTCACCGGCACTTGCTTCATCAACTTTTATATTTGAGTTACCTCAGCATAACATGCAATTTCTAAGATTTTTAGGGCTTAGTTGTCACTCACATTTTACATCCAGATCCTCCTCTCGGACATCAAGGTTTGAGTCTGAAAGCCTTATATCTTGTACAAATACAAGAGCACAGCCTAGGCAACTTCAAGGCCAATACTCAGCTTTAGGTAGACCAAGCACTAGCACAAAGCCAGCCTTACCAAGTCATCATTGTCTTCCTCCAAAGCATCCTAACTCAGTTAACTGCACAGCACAGCTCAGACATATCAGAAAATGTTTATTATTATATTTGATAGTTTAGATAGATCAAATCTGTTATCGATTTTCTGTAAGTTACACAAATTTACACTAGTGATGACTAAGTAAAACAGTATATATATTTGAAGTACAGCTTAATCAACAATTTTGTTTTTAAGGACTCTGTCATTTATGGTTCTGAAGCTGTAGAAAATTGTCTTAATATACTATATTAATTGCAAAATGATGTGTGTCAGTATTATAGAAACACAAAGTAAACATGAAAGTCAAGGGATCACATTTCTACCTATTAGTGGTATTTTCAGTGATTGCATACTTACTTATCCAGGCAGAACAGTCATATCCAAATTATTTCAGTAACCTAATCACTTACACTGTTTTTGAGATTTTAGGGCGTGGTGGGAACAATGGCCAAGATGGTAGTGTCACAGACTGTTTGCACATAATTTTGTTTGTAGCAGCAATTTAGGATTTATTAAGATTTTGGTGAAAGATCACAGGCCTAGAGTATATGATTCTTAGTAGCATTTAATCAGCATTTAATCACTTGCTGTTTTAGCACAATGATTCAGTGGAATTTACTACAACCAAATACAGTGACAGAAAGACTCTAGAACAAGGTATACCTCAATTCATGTGCAAAGCAATCTGAGAGGAGTTCTCTAAACTCAATCACATGCACAAAGACCTTCCCTGCTTTGTGAATTACTCACCCTTCTACTTGTCTAATGATGAGGCATCCTTTTAAAGAAAAATACACTTGTACAAAGTTCTTTTCTCCCTCTTCCAACACCAATAAACTAGAAAAATATATATGTATATATAAATTTTAAACTGAAATTCAAGGATATCAGACAACAAATTATTTTCTTCCTAGGAGTTTTTCAGTAGAAAGTACCATCATTCAATACACACTTTGACTACATGATATCAAACTGAGAAGAGTTTTTGGACTTTTGATGAATAGATGATGTCTCCACAGTACAAGTTTTGTCACTCATGAAAGCCTCAAAAAATCCATTCCTTCACCTGAGAGGAATACCCATAGTGTAGGTAGTACCCACACAGGTCCATGCAAGAAGAATCAGAGATCTGGGAGATATAAAGGATTGGAGCCTTTCTTTAGGTCAGAATCCAGATCATGTATCTGCCAGTGATATCGTAAACATGTGACTTCCTATTCTGTTCCTACAATAGCTTTCACTATATAGTTCAGCAAGAATTAACTTCTGACCTCATGACCTATGGACATAAAAGAGAAAGGATTTTAGGCTTTTCTGATACTCTTTTTTCTACTTTTTGCATTGATTGGAGAAACCATTTTTGCTCTAACATTACATATTTTGAGCTGTGCTCTGGCATAGGAGGTATGTCCTTGTAGAACTCTGCTGAGCTAAGGAAAATCCTGTTTAATCTGACAATGGCACAGGAACTGCCAGAAGCTGAGGAAGGAAGTAATTCTGAGTCCAGCAATACTGAATGCACAGCATAACAGAAAAGAGAAGTAGCACTGCAGGGTGATGCCTCATAGAGCTGTTGGAACACTCAAGAGATTCACTTGCTTTCTGGGGGAATAATTATGTTAGCTTCTCAAGAAGCATAAGCGATGAAGAAGCATAACGATCTGAGCTATGAGTGTAAAGATAAATGGGTCATTGTTAACCAGTTGCAGATGGCTGCTAAGATTCTCAGAAGGCAGAGTTATAAAAACAAGAGAAAGATCAGAAGCAGAAACTGAAGAATCCCATGCAGGTGTTGGAGGTGATAGTAAAGAGATAAAAGATCATGCTGTGGAAGGATAAGAGGTATCCAAGTTACCCAATAGAAAAGACTCAGAAATGCAGAGCTTTTTAATCTTAGGGCCAAAACACAAGATATGATAGACACATAAACAGGAGACATAAGCA
Organism: Perdix hodgsoniae; assembly: GCA_035772895.1. Lineage (NCBI taxonomy): Eukaryota > Metazoa > Chordata > Aves > Galliformes > Phasianidae > Perdix > Perdix hodgsoniae. Next base: position 8,220,224 of record JAPSGF010000008.1, read on the forward strand.
CAGCTGAAAGACAGAAGATATCTTTAAATAATAACTAAGTGGTAGCATTTATTCAGTGTCCAGTCAGCTCGGTCACTGGAAAAAAATATATATCTTTTTATGGGACCACTGTTATTTGCATTTTTTGTTTCTTTTTATTTTATTTATTGTTTATTTCATAGTCTTCTTCCATGTCTGTCTTTCTTTTCCCTTTTCTGTCATTGTCTATTTTTCCTGCGGCAATTATATCATCATTACTACCTTCAAAGCCAACGAAACGATGAATGGAAATGTTTGAGTTTAGTAGGCATGTTAAAGACTAGGTGTGAAAGTTAAACTTCCTGTAGCATGATCATGGAGCCTGGATGAAGTAAACACATTTTGCTTTACTCCTGGGAAACCGGCTTGTCATGTTCTTGCTGAAAGCATTACCTACACGCACAAGATTACTCCAGAGGCATGAATCGGCTTATCGTACAATACTGCTGGAATTCATTTCCTCTCAGAGGGCCTCGCTATTCTACAGATTACCTGTTTCTACCATGTTACCAAAAGCTACAATTTACTGCCGCTTACCACGAGGACAGAACAGACCCTGCATGCTTGTGGTTAATGTACTGCCCCTGGGCTTCGAAACTTGGTCTCCATAAAGAATGCCTGCCTCTGTTAACAAAAATTGTAATAGTACTGGGCTAAGAAAAATCAGATGAGCTGATAGCCATGTGGTTTTTGCATTAGCAGATAATAAACACAAAATTTTAACTCGGTTCATTTGCCTGGAAGCTTCAAGTCACTTGATAAAAATCCAATTAAAGGATGAGTAGTAAGTTTAAATGTAATGAAAAGGCAAAGGAGGGGCTTCGCTATTTCACTCCTCCTGGGAGTACAGATAAGAATATGCTCCTTGCCTGTTCAAATCAGATTAAAATCCAAGGAGATGCATCCTGTAAAATCCCAAAGCCAATGATTAATCACTGGCCAGTATGTATTAGGTCAGTTATGTAGATGAATGGACAGACTTCAAAGTATCCCAAAGTCACTACAAAGTAGTCCGCATTTTTGATTATCAAACAAGAGGGCATATTTGTCTTTTTCATCTGTGATGACATACTGCAGTAAATGCAAAATAATTCTGAAGGATTCTGTTATGAAAGTGGACGGTACAGTGCCTCAGCCTGACTGACGGAAGAGCCTTATAGTATACAAAATGTGAGCATGGCTTTTGTTTTACTTTTGCTTGAAAACTCGAACCCCTTTACAGTTTCAAAATAAGTGAAAGTAGAATTCAGATTTGAATACACAACTTTAAAATTCATTTACGTACTGCAGCAAATTCTACTCAGACAGGATCATAATCTTTAATCATCAGATAAGGAAAATGTCCTTGTGTAAAACAGATTAGGAGAGGGAAAGAATAAAGGACTTTAGAAGCAAATTGAACTCTAGACTTCTGGGTTATAAAAGCATACGAAAGAAACCGGGATTGTATATTAGGATAATGTATAGCATGCAATCTTTTAGTTAAAACTAAGCCACTCTTAATTTATTTTCAACAAAAGCTAAAGGAAAAATCACATCTTCCTTAAAATAATAATAATAATAATAATAATAAAATAAAATAAAAAATCAGATCATTCAGTTACTGCTTCATTCCCAAAGGAGTTATAACAAAATGGCTTCTCTTCTTGCATGACCAATGAAAAGCAATATAGATAGAGCATATATGTAACAAAATATTTCATTAATCGTATTTTTTTCACTAATAAACTAATTTTCTGATTTTACCTAGCATTAATCAATCATTGATCAAACTATGTCAGTTGACTGATGGCTTTTAATTCTGTTTAAAGAAAAGGGAATGGGAGAAGCCTCTGTTTCTGAAGAAAAAAAAAAAAAGGCTTAATAAAATGAGTAAATATAGAATACTGATTTTGGAACATCAGTGTGCTAAAAAAAAAAAAAAAAGAAAGAAAGCAAAATATCATAATTTATTATAGAAGAAGCTTCGCATGAGCCTTTCAAAAAAATGAGCTATATCTCTTACAACAGTAAATAAATCTCAGTGCTTATCAGCAAATAAGCTGCTCAGAAAGGAAATTCAGCAGCACATCTTTCTCAACTGCACGTGCTGAGATAAAAACAATCCAGAAAGGCTGCTATGATGGAAGAACTCCCAATCTTTGCTGCATTATGGTCAGAAAACATCAAAAATCCAAACCTGAGGCCATACTGTGTGTTACATTCTGATCTCTGCTCCAGCCCATGGAGGAGATGCCCTCACCATCTACCTCACGGTAGCTTGGCCTTGGTAAGCACCAAGGTACCCTGCCAAATGCAGAGGGTAATGGAACCCCTTCCATGTGTGAAGCACATACATTACTCTCTGGTCAGTATAACTGGGAAAATCTGCAAGGATTTCCCAATGTCTGATCAGAGTGCTTCTGGGCTTCCCCACAGGACCGTGAACATGATTCACCATGGTCTATGGCTTACTGCCACCTGCCACCTGCTAGCACTAAAGAAAATGGAAAAAGGAAAAAAGGAAAAGAGGAAAATCAAGAGTTTCCGGATGCCTTCCCATCGTTCCTTCTCTAGCAATTCTCATTTACTGTATGTAAGCTGGCTACTTGCCCTCCAACTCCATCTTTGCCACAGGAAATCTGGGAGTACATTACACTTAAAAAGACTGCATATGTAAGGGAAGGAAAACTATTGCTCTGTGTGAGCAATAAGGGTAAAACAGAGGTATAATTTCATGAAACTGATTAAAAAACGAAATGTCTTCGCAAAATACCCTTCCTGTCATTGGGCTGGTTGAACTACTAATAGGAACATCTCATAAATGTAGGACTTTTCCTACTCTTGGTTGTATGAGAGCACAATTATTGCAAGAACACATTAACTGAAACTGCTTGATAGATAGTTTCAGGAAAAGGTTGTAGTGAAGAGCTGATCTGGGAACCTGTTACAGCAGCCATTCAGTCAGGCAGATGTCACATACAGCTCACTCTTTGGGCTTAACTGAGCAGTCAGGTGCCCTGAGGCTCTTCAGACTGTCCTTCTCTGAGTGAACAACTAACCACTAGCTGTTATTTTCAGAGAGTGGAAAATCAGAGGCGAGTCTCTTATCCAAGAACACTCTGCAAAGCCTCTTCCTGCACTACCATGATGCTTGTCCCTACCCAGGCTGGGCAGAGTGACAACACAGGACTGAAGCCAGGCTTTTATGGTCCAAGTGTGAATACCACTGGCTTTTCAAAGACCTCTTGAAAACCTCCACCCTTAGAAAGAGGTGTTACATGATTTGAAGAAACCTTCCAGGATCTAGTGATGTCTAAGTGAGATTGCATTTGACTGCTTTCTACTCCAGTTAGTATCTGAGTGTCCACACTGCCTGCTCCCTAAATACTGGTTTGCACATGTGCTTTACTTGACTCTGATATGCATCTATTTATTCTCCTACCATCCTTCCCTTCCCTTCCCTTCCCTTCCCTTCCCTTCCCTTCC
>JAPSGF010000008.1:8228709-8256565 GCA_035772895.1 Perdix hodgsoniae
CTCTCCTCTCCTCTCCTCTCCTCTCCTCTCCTCTCCTCTCCTTTCCTTTCCTTTCCTTTCCTTTCCTTTCCTTTCCTTTCCTTTCCGTAATTTTGTTTCATGTACTTACTAGTGCACTCTCTTGTCAGTAACCGCAAAAAGAATCAGCATTTCTAAAGCTTTTTATGATTGCAGCAACTATTCATCTCCTAAAAGTTGTATTACATAATTACAAATGCCGCTCCACTTTCATGTGCTTTGAATTCACCTCTGTAACAGGCATTCATTTTGTTCAATATCGAATTCGCTGTCATTCCCACATGTCAGCCCAAGAGCAGGCTGTCAGAGGTTTAAGTGAATGACTTCAGAGAATTAATTACAGTGTTTGGACCCAATGCCACTGAACACAGGAAACCATTCAAAGAGCTGTTGCAGAAATGTCAAAGAAATGTACATAAGAAGAAAAAAACAAAAAAATACTACCTGTGAACCCTTCTCTAAATTACTAATGCTACTCTGAACTCGCTGTTCCTCCTTGTCTTGCTCACAGATCAGGGTCATAAGGTTCTTCTAAAGCAGAAGAACAGCTCTTCCAGTAGATGGGACATCCAGTCTGGGTTAGAGAGAAGTGAGTCCAAATGATGCTGTTTCTGACTACTTGCATCAATCTGAGCCAATTTCCCAGAGTGGGATTCGCTTATAGGGTCAAGCCATAACTTTCATCTCTGCAGTGCAAGTGGCTGTGTACAAGCCAGTGCCATTCCAGACAGTGGAGATCTACTCGGTACCCATCGTGGACTCCGAGAACGAGATGGGCATGTTGAGATGTCTGTAGCAGGGTGAGACAAATGGCCTCCGCACTTCATTCTTACTGAACATAATAGGAGTGTAGATAGTCACTTCACATGAAGGCAGTCACAATGCAGATACCTAAATTTAAGTGTCTAAATCTGGAGCCAAGTTAGACCTTACTGCCAGGTCAACAAGACATCAACATGATTTAATAAATTCACTTAGCTGAGATTGGTTTTCTAGATGTAAAAATTGAGGTAATGACAGTTTCCTGGCATCTAAGGACATTAGCAACCATAAAACTGGAAAAAAAAATCATTTCAGTAATGGAAATGGGAAAGGAAATGGGTTGTACAGTATCTGTGAGGTGGTCATCAAAAGAATAGAACCAAACTAGTCATAGGGGTGCACAATGGGAGAATGAAATCAGTTGAAACAACAAAAGCTCAAAGTGGATGTATGGAGAAACTTTGTCACCAAGGGGACAGTCAAGCAGTGGAACAGGTTATCCAGGCAGACTGTGCCATCTCTGTCCTTGGAGATTTTCAAGACCAGGTGGAACAAAGATCTGGGCATCCAGCTCTGCTCTCATGAGAAACCCAGCTTTGAGCTGATTGTGTAAGAGACCTCTTGAGCTACCTTTCCACCTAAATAATCCACCTAAATAGAGTATGATAAACTCTTCCGAATTTGATACAGGGAAAATTGCTTTATCTTATATTTATTGCTTATCTTTACCTTCTCCTTTCCTGCAGTTTCTTCTTTTCCAAAACACAGAAATAGAAAATGTAACCAACTTAGAAAAACAGAGATGGAAAAAATTAAAAAACGGGCTCCATTGATATTTCCTAGAAAGCACATCCAAGAGTTCTTTGGACTATCATTTACAGAAACTTGACAAAACCTGGATGATGTAAGTTATCACTACTGCCAGCACAGAAAAGTGAGGCACCAGGTGCTACATATTTAGGTTTATTGAAAGGCAGCTTTCATTCCTCATCCACTCAGTGCAAAGAAACAAACCACCTCCTTTTTCACTGCAATTTCATGTTAACATTTCTTTCCATTCCGTTCCTGATCTCTAGGATGATTGAGGAGAAGCCTCTGTCAGATGTGTTTGCTTACCCACCATTATTTCATTATTAATATTATTTCATTTGGATTATTTGGTGTACAAGTACAACAGGGTCAAGTCCCTATGACTAATGTTCATTTCAGCTATATAGCTCTTCTGTTGCTTGTGGCTATTTGCAAATGTATCAAAGACAGCATGAACACACAGAACAGTGCTGAGCCCCAGAGCCATGGGAGCATGAACTGGCTTTTATTCCATGATCTAGCATCAGTAGCATTTCCAAGCCATATTTTTACAGGTGCCAGCATGGCAGAAATAGTCAACTGGTCAGTTAGCAAGCCCTCAGTCTAGTAGTAGTTAGAAAAACATATATTTACTCATATACTGGGACAACTGAAGGAGAAAATAATGTCATGTGTGAGTTCTACTCCACTAGTTCTATAGCTCTTTCACAAAAATCATATCATGGTTTGGGAAGGTTGAAAATTGGATTTTATTTCTTTCCCTTCTGTGAAAGAGATATGTTTTTTATTTTTATTGTGGGTTATGGAGTTATCTTGCCTTCCCCACCCCTGAGACAGCTGTATCTCAACCTGTATTGCTCTTGATTGGTATTTACCTGTCTGACTTGCTCTTAAAACCCTCCATATACAATCCCACCAGTATGATCTACTGCTCCATGCACAACAGTCCAGCTAAACAGCTCTTTTCTTGAGACAGAACTGAGAATTCTGCTGCTGTAATGTAAGCCCATTATTCCAAATTGCCCCTGTAATTTTTCCTGTCTTATTACTATCCAAAGGCCAGAATCATGCATTCCTCTGCATCTGCTGTGCTTTCCCCAGACCCTTTCAGATCCTCTTTTACCACCCTAGATAACTCATAGAGACTGAATTTGTATCTCCCAGCCTGTCACTGTTGGCCCTTGTCTGAAATTCATCTTTTCTCCAGCAGACATTCTGTATTACCCAGTTTTGCTGCTCCTGCCTGGGTGCAAAGAGTGTGTGTCCTATACAAAGCATGTCCTCCACTCAGATCACTTCTTCAGCCTGGCAGAACCATTGGAACAATGAGGCAATGTCCTGGACAATCTGCTTCCCTTCTCACCTACGCTTTCATAAGTGCGCTCTCTAATTCATCTCAGTCATTAGTAAAAGTGATTTTCCATTAACGACTATCCATTTGGATGACTGCCTGAGGTAACTATCCTCTGAGTACAATTTCACATGACCCCATTCAGCAGTTTCATTATATCCAGTTTTCCCTCGCCTATGTGTGTGTCATCACAGACAAAAGCTCTACCAAAATCAACAAAAAATGACAACTTTACTATTTCTTTACACACAACACCCATCCAGGAGGACATCAGGCAGATGTGATATGTTTATGTCCCACCTGACAATGGTAGTTGTCATTTATCTTAGTGATAGCCTATCTGATTAGAAATTATTTGATTTTGAATATTAATGCTTCCTCTGTTGTGTTTCTGGGACAAAAACAGCACCTCCTTTCTTTCTTCCATTTTCCTCTCAAGGAGTCCTACATTTGTCTTGTATAGTTTTCTGAAACTTCACCTGCCCTCCACTTCTCTGAGGGGACTGCTATTGTTTTTCTCTTTCAGCATTACATCTAATCTATCATAGCCAGACTTCCCAAATTTTCGTCGCTGACAACTGCTAACAATACAGGCACTGTTTTGTGAAGGATAAAACAGAAAAGGCATTTAACACTTTCACCTTCCCAACATCACTAATGAGTAGATAGCTTTTCCATTCCTTTGGGTGCCCTCAGAGATGTTATCATGTTCATACTCTTACTACTAATGCATTTGTTTTCATGTACTGTAGACAATTTTCTACCTGCTAATTGCTCTGAAAAAAATAATCCAAATATCTTAAGATTACCTTCATAGGTGAGAAAAATTGATAGAGGAGAGCAGAAGGCAGACATTTTAAGTTTCAAGACTTCAATTTATCGACCACCCACACAGAAAACCTGATTTTCAGAGGAAAAGTGCTGAGCCTTTGGGCTCCCATTTGTCATAATTACTGTGAAAAACTGAGGAGGCTAAACCTACCCTAGAAGGGATGGATTGAATTCAGGAGCTTGGAGCATGTAAACCAGCAACAGCCAGTGCCTCTGCCCCACAGCTTTAATCCAGAGATGCCCCAGGGCAAGACATCCCAGTACCGCAGGCTGGAAACAGACTCTTTTCATCCTACTCTTTTCCTCAACAATTACTTGCAGAAGTCAGATAACACTGGCATCCAGCCCAAACAAGTTGAAGGGTTTAACTTTCTTCATATATCTTCCACCTCCTTATTCGTCTGATTGTGTAAGCAGTTTTGAAAGCTCTGCCACATATGAGTAAGGGCTTCTGCAGAGAGAAAGGGTAGATTACAGAGCTTATTTAATGAGATTCAGACTCCTCCATCCTCTCCACATTCAACCCTTTGAGCACTTCAAATCCTAGGCTGCAAAGAATTTCATTTTCTGCAAGATCCAAGTGACAACTTCTCCTCTTTGCACCTTATTCTTCACATGTTGGTAGCTGCCTCTGTTCTTAACCACATCCCTTCTCCAACCAGGTGTCACTAGTCCCAAATGCGTTCACAGTTACACCAATCCCTATCTCACTTTGGGAAAGATGGGATGGCAAAATCAAATTATTTTAACACTAAACCAGAAATAAATCTGAATTACCAATACAAGCTGGGGGATGAAAGGACTGAGTACAACAAAAAGACCTGGTGGATGGAAAGCTGGACATGAGACAGCAATGTGCCCTTGCAGCCCAGAAAGACAACCATATCCTGGACTGCATCAAAAGCAGCATGGCCAGCAGGGTGAGGGAGTGATCCTGCCCCTCTGTTCTGTGCTGGTGAGACCTCACCTGGAGTACTGTGTCCAGATGTGGAGTCCTCAGTACAGGAGAGACATGGAGCTGTTGGAGAGCATCCAGAAGAGGATCACAGACATGATCCAAGGGATGGAACACCTCTGCTATGAGGACAGGCTGAGAGAGCTGGGGCTGTTCAGCCTGGAGAAGATAAGGTTGCAATATAACATGACAGTGGCCTGTCAGTATCTAAAGGGGAGCTACAGAAAAGGAGACAGACTCTTCAGTGGGGTCTGTGGTGATAGAACCAGGGGAAATAGTTTCAGGCTTAAAGAGGATATATTTAGGTTAAGTATAAAAAAGAAGCCTTTTACAGTGAGGGTGCTGAAACTCTGGAACAGGTTGCCCACAGATACGGTGAATGTCCCATTCCTGGAGACTTTCGGGGAGAGGCTGGATCAGGTTCTGAGCAAGCCTGGGAGTTCTGACACTCCCATCTATTTCAACAGGAATAAAAGATGAGGTCAACACTGAATGTCCTTGATAAATCTGACCGTAGTCTGCTGCCTCAAAGAAGTATAAACCTAACTCCCACACTACTCTAAGTCAGTAAATATAACATCTGTTTCTAGGAAGATATAAACATAACATTTTAAAAAACAGTTGTGTCAAATCTCAGGAAAAAATAAAGAAACTAAACAAAAATTCCTGACACGTAAGTCATACCAACATGGACTTGAACCTGTTTCCTATTAAACACATGGCAAAACAAAGATTATAAACACTCCTGCTGCAAATGTGATCAACACATCTGGTGCAATATTCAGTCTTTTCCAGAAATGGAAATCAAACTAGAATTACTAATGATGTAGAGGCAATATGTAAATGTGCAGAACACTGGAGTGAACAGAACAGACATTTCTTGTTAGGTTACTGCTGAGACATTTCTACAGGTCTGTTTTCTGTGGAATTTTGAGTACGTGTCTTTATACTGTCATATCAAAATGAAAATGACTTTTAAAAGTACTTCAAATTGCTTCCATAACTAAGGTCAGTCTTCACAGCATCTAGTGAAACATTAGCTGACCACAAAAGCACAATGAGTACACCTTAGAAGGTGCTAGCAATTGATTTCGGCACTGCCTTCCTGCAAACCTTCACTGAGATTTCACAGCACCACATCACTGCTTACAGCATCTAACAACACTTCACTTTCTGCCACACTAATAAGATTTTCCTAAATAGCATGAAAGACACATTGCCATAATTTACAACAACCTATCACCACAGTAGCACTTGCAATCAGCTAAAATAAATTAGGGGTGGGTGAATCAATCGGCTTTGTAGTGCAGTTCAAAACAAAAAGATGTGTAGTGAGCTCTGATGAAATGTAACCACCAAACCTGACACTGTTCTAAATCCCAGGCCCTCAGTGCAGTGCTGACAGCTGGCAGATCACAACTCAGCTCAGAATCTCAGGTAAGAAAAAGTACTTGCAGGCAATCCCTAAATATTTCCCTCAGAGCTTATCCTGTGTGTGTGAATTTTCAGAATACCTAAATAATTCAGGTGTGTAAGTCTCTCAAAGTCAAGAAGACATAGGCTTCTGGGTAATCAGACACTTCTGAAAACCTTCACCTTGGTCTGGGTCATTCCACTGGAGCCATTCACATCTAATGATCAAGTCCAGTCTTAGCACTTTTTTTTTTTTTTTTTTTAACAATTATGAATATGTCTGAGGAAGTTGGTTATATTTTTTCTGGGTTACCAAAGTCAAAACTAAGAAATGACTGTCCATCATAGTAGTGGACTGCAAAATGGATGGAACGAATGTGAAAAATTCTGTCCACAGGCTGGCAGCCTGTGGTTTGGACAGGTACACTTTTGGCTGGATAAGGAACTGGCTGGAAGGCCAGGCCCAGAGAGTGGTGGTGAATGGAGTTAAATCCAGCTGGTGACCTGTCACAAGTGATGTTCCCCAGGGGTCGGTGCTGGGGTCTGTCCTCTTCAAAATCTTTACTGATGACCTGGATGAGGGCATTGAGTGCACCCTCAGTAAGTTCGCAGATGACACCAAGTTGACTGGAAGCGTCCATCTGCCTGGGGATTGCAAGGCCCTACAGAGGGATCTGGACAGGCTGAATAGCTGGGCTGAAGCCAATGGGATGAGGTCAAATGCTGGGTCCTGCTCTTTGGCCACAACAACCCCAGGCAACGTTACAAGACTGCGTAGAGGAAATGGACCTGGGGGTATTGATTGATGCTCTGCTGAACATGAGCCAGAGGTGTGCCCAGGTGGCCAAGAAGGCCAATGGCATCCTGGCTTGCATCAGAAACAGTTGCCAATGGGAACAGGGAAGTGATTGTCCACCTGTACTCAGCTCTGGTGAGGCCGCACCTTGAGTACTGTGTCCAGTTTTGGGTCCCTCACTGCAAGAAAAACATTGAGGCCCTGGAGTGGGTTCAAAGAAGGGCAACAAAGCTGGTGAGGGGTCTGGAACACAGGTCTTATGAAGAGCAGCTGAAGGAGCTGGGATTGTTCAGTCTGGAGAAGTGGAGGCTCAGGGGAGACCTTATTGCTCTCTATAACTACCTGAAGGGAGGTTGTAGTGAGCTGGGGGTTGGCCTCTTCTCTCGTGTAACTGGTGATAGGACTAGAGGGAATGGCTTCAAGCTGTGCCAGGGGAGATTCAGGCTGGATGTTAGGAAATACTGCTTTTCTGAAAGAGTGGCCAGGCACTGGAATGGGCTGCACAGTGAGGTGGTGGAGTCACCGACCCTGGAGGTGTTCAAGGAACGTCTGGATTTTGTGTTGAGGGACATGGTTTAGTGAGAGCTATTGGTAATGGGTGGATGGTTGGACTGGATGATCTTGTAGGTCTTTTCCAACCTTGGTGATTCTGTGATTCTGTGAACATCTCTGTCATCAGTTATGACAGAGATGGCTGTAACAGAGCTGAAAGCCACAGTTGGCAGAAGATCTCACATTGAAGTACTGTGCAGCAGCTCAAAATTAACAGAGGGTGCTAGCACACAGATAACCAAGAGCACTCAAAACAACAGGAGAGTGTTTATGTGCACAGGTGTATACAAACTCCACAAACATCACAACAGCGGGGAATTTTTACCATTAAAATAGTGTTTCTATCCATTCCCCACTTCACATTTCCAAGGATCAGGCCACTAGACTGCAGAAAGCACGTGTCAAATAAATTTGATTAGGAAAGCCTGCTTCCCCAGTCTTTTCCCCTTTTTTTTTTTTTTTCATTCTTATCCTTCTGATAAGCATTGATGAAAAAAAATACTGCTGACATACTAAACGATATGCAATTATTTAAGGCTATATGCTTCTGGAAGGTATGGCAACAAAGCAACATATCTGTGATTCAAAGCCAAACAAGACAACAATTGTTAGACCTCTGGCTTGATCTGGGCAGTGCTGAATGTATTCCAAGAAGTGCTATGAATCCCATCATTCAATCCTGTGAAGGCTGCTTAATGTTCAGTCTTAACTCTTGGACTGTATCTCTCTTCCACCAGATCTCAGAAACAGGCACCCAACAGTTAGCATTTGCTCAGCCTTGAATGTCATGGTGTCCTGACAACAAAAAAACAAGCACACAACATAGGAACATTCTAAAAGGCAGAGGCTCTGTTTGAATACCAGAATTTCAGGAGATCAGGAAACTACTCCATCTTTTTACATAACGTAGCTCTTGTCCTTGACAACTATTCCAATTAATGTATAGGTATAAAATCACAAGGCAAAACAGGCCACTCTTAAATTAAATTTTCTTATTTAAATAATATATAAACAAGATGTTTGCACATCTTGTGGGATAACAAGAGGACTGAGGTGGGACTGTCCCTGGAGGCCACCAGCCTTGAGTGGGGCTAACCTCAGAGTCAGAGTAAATGCTCAGGGTTGTCCTGTTGAGTTCTGGATGCCTTCAGGGACAAGGTGGATGCCTCCATCACCTCCCTGGGTAAGCTCTGCCAGTTCTTTGCCAATCAGTGAAATATTTTTCTTCATGTACCAGCTAAGCCTGCGTTGCTGTCATTTCTGGCAACTGTCTCCTAGTGTGGGCTATGCCTCTGAGAAAAATGGGGAGATCAGCGGAGGTGGAAAAACTACTGTTAGGAACTGGCTTCAAATAAGAAAAGAGATTTAAGCAAATGAACTTAAAACCAAGTGATAGGAGAGACATTTTTCTGAACATCCAAAGTTCTGTCATTTCAGGTAGCTGTTTTTTTTTGCCCTGCCTTTCTAATGAGTTTACTTTACACAGCTGAAAACAATTAAATTTTCCTTAGTCTTTTCTTCTCCAGGCTGAACAAACCCTGCTTCCTCAGCTGTAGGCAAAACAGACTTGAGTTGGAGAAGATTAACCTAATTTATCATCAATAAAAAATAAATATTTAATCACTGGTAATCAAGTAGTGGGAAACAGAGACAAACTTTCAAACAACAGCATTCTGTCTCACCTTCCTCAGGCTCAGTTTTGCTTCAGGGCTCCTCTCCCACTGTAAGTAAAGCAGGATCAGCCCAGGATGGCTCAGCTCTGCCAACTGGTATTTTCTTCCCTTTCTTTAATATGTTTTGCCCTATGTGCTGCAGTGGGGCTGTTGGAGCCATCTGGAATCAGCTGTGTGTGGCACGGGGCTTCCCCCTCACAGAGCAGACCTGAAGCCCCCCACTGCCACAACCTGACCATGGATACTCAAAACGTTACTTCAATTAGATGATTCCCAACTCTGTCATCACCAGCTATGAGTCCTTTCCCCTCTAAAGTCCTCAGAGACACAGGAGGCCTCAGCAAAATCTGGACATCTTTCCCTGAGCACCTCAGGCTTTGCTATTTCCTTCACCTGCCCAATTTGGACTGTTATCTACACAAGCTGCCCGTTCCACTTTACCTTAACTCCTAAACATTTACAACAAAAAAGAAGAGTTAAGAAGGCCCAATCATATTTGACCATCCAAGCACCACTGAGGTAGGTGTTCCTAGAAGCAAAATAGGGCCTGAAATCCACACCACCAACTCTGAAATGAAAAGAAATATCTTGAAGAGGTTAAAATCCTTTAGTGACATTGACCTTAGAAGAAAACAGATGGTGATATTTAATACTGGCATAATCAATGCAATTAGTATATATTAGCAGCACTTCTCAGTGTAGAAGACATCTGGACAACTCCTGCCTAAATGATGGCTTTGGTAAACTGCCAGGAGGCAGATCGGCTGCCTTTGGTTTGTACACTGTATACACTGGAAAAAAAAACTGGTGAATCAGCTTCCATTACAAGTAGGCTTCAGGAGAAATCATATCTTCAGTAGTGCTTTAGCTGCCAGCAATCAAAATATTAATTTAGAAGTTACTTTCCTCAGAGTCTTACAGTCCAATAACTTAGAACGCATACAGCATACAGGAGACATGACAAGGGTTGCATCCCATCCTCTGATGCCTTTGCTTAAGAGGATATTCAGAAACTGGAGGGGAGTGCTATAAACACACAACCTAGAAATACTTTTTTTCCTATGGAAAGCATAGAAACTTCAGCTCATTGTGTTTACAAGGAAAGAAAGAAGGGATAATTTAATCATTATGATTACATCCTCACATGGGAAGAAAATGCAGTTAGTGAAGAGCTTTTTAACCAAGTTGGAAAAAGGAAAAATGAAAGGATGCAAAATTAAAGTCAGCTACAAATAAGTTATAAACAGAAAGTTTCTAATTGCAAGGGTGACTTAGCAACCATCAAACATAGTTAAAGACGCAAAAATTCATCAGAAAATCTGGTAATCTCTCTTGACCTTAAAAATATTTGTGTCTGTGCAGACAAGTGTTAAATAAAGCCTCTATATTCTCTTCAAGATATAGGCAGATATATTGAGGAAGGCCTCTGATATTATATTAAGTGATACAAGAAGCTTCTATTGCCAAAGCAACTGCAATTGGCTATCTTGTTAACTATTGCCTGCAACTTCCTTAACACAGAGCTTGTCTCAAATGATACACATTTTTTTTTATTGAGGAAGTACAACATGAGAATGTTCATACAGAGTAACTTAAAACTCCAGAGAACAGAACTACTCATCAAGCACATAAAAAGCTTTCTGCTAAGGAGGACTATACAAAATATTTCATAATCAAAGACAGAATTAATCCAAATTAAGCAAAAAAGTGATCATTTAAGAGGTACACTGAATAAAAGGTAAAACAGGATTTCATCTCCTGCACAATGGGATCAGCCAAATGGAAATCACCTACTTATTTCTGTCCAAGCATTTGCTAACAAGTACTGGAGCTTTAATAAGTTTGTTCACTTGGCTTTCTGCACTGAAGAGTAGAACTTTTCTTTAGGATGAAGACATTAAAGGAATTGTACCTTTTACCAAATAATGAAGTGTTCTGGATCAGCATCCATTTTATTAATGATCTTTGAGAAATCACAGAATAGGTTGGGGGAGGAAGGGACTCTTAAAGGCCACCAAGTCCAACTCCCTGCAATGAACAGGGACACCTGCAGATCAGTCAGGGTGCTCAGAACCCTGTCTCGCCTGACCTAGAGGGTAACCAAGGATGGGGCATCCACATCTCTGGGCAACCTGTGCCAGTGCCTCACAACCCTTATTGTAAAAAACTTTCCTTACGTCCAATTGAAGTCTCCCCTTTTATTTTGAAGCCACTTATCCTTGTCCTATCACAACAGAGACTGCTAAAGTGTTTGTCCCCTTTTTATAGCCCCACTTTCTATATTGAAAGGCCACTCTCAGGTCTCCTGGGAGCCTTCTCTTCTCCAGGCTGAACAGCCCCAGCTCTCTCACCCTGTCCTTGTAGGAGAGGTATTCCATCCCTTGGATCATTTTTGTGCCCCTCCTCTGAACACACTCTATCAGGTCCATGTCTTTCCTGTACTGAGGACTCCACATCTGGACACAGTACTCCAGATGAGGTCTCACAGCACAGAGGGGCAGGATCATCTCCCTCAACCACGCTGCTTTTGATGCTGCCAGGATACAGCTGGCTTTCTGGGCTGCAAAGGCACATCACTGGCTTATCTTGTACTTCCAAGGTCTTCCTTGGAATCTTGTACTTCCAGGTCCTTTTTGGCAGGGCTCTGCTTCACCCTTACATTCTCCAGATTGTACCAATAGCGGGGATCGCCATGACCCAGTTGTAAGGCCTTGCACTTGGTGTAGTTGAATCTCATGAGTGAGGTTCAAGTGGGCCCACCATCAATCAACACCATCAACCCAGGTTGCACAGTGTAGATAGGGATATATTTTACAAGTGTAAAATTGTAAAAGCATAACCTCTGAACTGCTTCAGAGAACCATATTAAACAGCAGGATCTATTGGTACATCCCTTACACACAGCCCTACTCAGCAGTTTATGAAAAACTGAGATCATTGGCAGTAGTTGTTCTGTAGTTTTCTTGACAGGTTAATGTTCATTCAGTAAGAAATGAAACTATTTACAGAAAATACAGTTTTAAGACACACAACCTGGCAAAGCACAACCGAGCTTTCCATCCTCATTACTTGCTGCAAAAATAAAGTCATCAGAGTCTTTTTACTCCTTACCGGGCTTGTCTTTTCCACCAGGTGATACAGTATACAGGATTATCAGCTAAAAAAGATGAAGAGCCAAATTCAAGTGTTAGATTTGGTTCAAGGAGGTGCTTTTAAGAATGGGCATGCTCTGTTCAGCACTAGTACATCAGTCCTGCGTGGGGGAATTATTTCTCTGCTTGGGTCTGTGCCAGAAACCCTGCACAGCATTACCCTCCTAGCAAAAGAGGCTCTGCAGAGCCACATCCTTGTATCACATAATTTGAAAGTTGTGAACAGTCATTGGCTGAAGATAAAAACACAGAGGAAGGAGTACAATGTTCAGCTAGAAGATGCACAGCCATACATGCAAAACAGAGTTTGTTCATGGGTTCTCAAGTACTTGCTGAAGATACGCATGCAAATGATTTTTTTCTCCTTTCCTTCACAACTCTACTACTCAAGAATACAAAGTTGCTACTTTTATAGCCAGAACAAAATATTTAATCTAGCCAGCATCCATGCTAGCCCTTCATGCATCTGTGCACATGAAAACTGGCTCAGCAACCATCTTAAAATACACCTGTGCAGATATCTACAAAAGCTCAAAAAGAAGAAGGAAGCTGGGCTCAGTCACAGCCTATCAATGTAACTGACCAAGGAGGAAACACTTCCATGTGACTCAAAACTTATCAGTGATAAATTCTGCATTTAACAATACCAATAATTTAACAATGATTGATGACTCATCTGGATACAAGCTTTTCACTGACTGCCAGTGAACCTCTTGTCTTTTTGTTTAGAGGCTGAAGCTGAGAATGAATACGTTTCAGAAATAGCTGCTGACAAAGAATGAAGTATAAATTTGGATGGGTGAGCAGTATGTGAAAGTAAAACCCTACTGAAGAACAGAATAATGAAAATATGACTGAGATCAGGGGAAAAATAGACACCACAGACTAGTCAATAACTACATTACTGTCCTAAATGCCAATTCTCCATCTGGCCAGAGTACCTTGAAAGAAAAATTCACACTGAAGTTTTCAATGAGAAATAAAAGCTTATTCTAACTTAAAGATTATCATAATTTTTTTTTAATTTATTTCCTTTTGCTAAATGAGAGGAATCTCACAAGAATTCCCTTTTTCCTTTTTTTTTTTTTTTCCTTGCATAAATCACACAATATCTGTCATATTATGAGTGCTTCATCTGCCCAGCTTGCAATATGAGATGTTCCTCTATCAGGCCTGCTTCAATAGAACACATACCTGCCATGATCACAGACAGTTTCCATCATATTTTCCCCCTCTCTGCAGTAGGTTTGATATTTAAGTTATCAGGTATCCTGGTTTGTATAGCCAGGAAAAACAGATCTAGCTGAAAGTGTTGGATAAAGTAGTGGGAGGGAGAAAAAAAAATCAAACTCCAGCGTACACAACTGTGAAAATAATATATAAATATATATATATATATACGTATTTATTTATTTATTTATTTCCTCCAGGCATCCCTGAAGCACTACATGAGAGTTAGATAACCTGGCTGAGTCTACAATGCAGCTTCAGTGGAAAATAATGACACTGTTGTTACAGTGGTTTTGCACGCTGCTACTCTGTCCCCAGAAATACGTAAAAACGAGTCCGAGATCGAACTGCCCTCTCGAGCTCTGAGCCAGCATCCTTTTGGGAAGCATTTAAGGGTCAGGGCCTCTCATACCACGGAACAAGGACGTTGGTGCCCTCTCCTGGCTGCATTCATTGGACACCATCAGCACGCAGTATTGGTGGTCTTTTTTACTCTAGATGAATCCACTGCTTGCTTCTGGACAATACAAAGAGGTCAGATTCTTTTTCTATCCGGCAAACCCTGAGAATGCCTTTATGTGGCTCTTCAGAAATAAAGGAGAAAAGATATGCTAAGGCATTGGGGCAGGTATACTGTTCTTAAGTACGAGTAATGTGGAAGAACCTAGTTCTGCCACCTCAACATCTCACTGTATCAGAGGGAACAGCATCTCTGCTGTGGCTGCTCTTCTGCAGTGTCACCCATTTTGCTAAATCCAGATATTTCTAACCTCCTTATGAGAAGCAAAGAATGAAATGGAAGGTGATTTGGGTTTGAGATGCATGACAGTTCAGTTTCTGTCTAATATTGTTAGGGCTTACAGTATTTTATAGTAAGCAGCTCACTGATTAGAACCAAACGCCTAATCTGTTGATACCTAATGAATAATAATCTGGGCTCTCTTTCCCATTTTTTTTTTCCAAGTTGTTATGCATCAAAACAAAAACAATAATAAACAAACAGAAAAAGCATCTTGGCTACAGATGGTGAAGAGAGAAGACTTATTTCTTGCCAAAACTCACTGCTTTATAAGCCTGTTCTTCCAGCACTTCTCTCCAGTAATACTCCTCTGTGTTCAAATAGAGCCTGAACATCTGAAGAGCCGAAAATTTGCTTACAGTTTATCTAGGTATTTACTGGTATTAGCATAAGGGACACTTGGTCATTCTGGGCATGTTGCTAAGACGTGCATACAGCAAGCACAAGCACTCAACACAACCACCTACACAGCCTGTTGGCTTATACTGGCTATTCTGTACTACTCCAAACCTCCTAGCTCTAAGCATCATGGAAACAAGCCAAATGGAGATAGACATTTGGCCAGGAACCAGTCCTTGATCATACCACCATTATTTCCCAGTACCAGCATTGCACACAGCCCCAGGAAACAGAGCAATGATTTTGGATTTCTTCACAGAGATTAAGGTCATCTTGACCAACTGGCCTTTCTTGTCGTGGCTTTGTTTGTACACAAGTTAATTCAATAAGAAGTAGGCATGTACTTCAGGACTAATTCAATCATATGCACTGTATTTTTCTATGGGTTGCCCTGGAAGTTTTTCCTGTACTAATTCTCTTAAATGTTTGCACTGTTGCCATATAAACTAACAAATCTCAAGCAGAGCACTGAATAGATATAACTGGCTATATTAGGAACTCATCACACAGACTTTTCCCAGAGCTTTGTATATTTTTATGTTCAGTGGATCCACTCCGAACAAGCATCCAAGAGAAAGTCCAAACCAGACAAGAACCATAAATCAAACAAGAACTAAAAAAAAAAAAAAAAAGGGGGGGGGGGGGGAGGGGAAGGATGCTGTTGATTGTCTGATGCAATGGAAAAATACACTTATCCACTCTAATCAGCAAAACACCTAATAAAGTCTTTAAAACATTGCACTTCCCAGGGCTCTAAAAAAAGAGGCAGTGGCTTTAAGTTAAGCCAGGGGAGATTCAGGCTGGATATTAAGAAACATTTCTTCTTGGAAAGAGGGGTGACGCATTGGACGGGGGAGGTGGTGGAGTTCCTGGATGTGTTCAAGAACCACAGAGATGTAGCACTGAGGGTCATGGTCAGTGGGCATGGTGGTGATGGGTTGGCGGTTGGACTAGATGAACATAGAGGTCTCATCCAACCTTAATGATTGTATTATTCAAATTTTGAGTGATACAGGATGGGTTTTTGTTTCCTCTGGCTCATATCTACCTATATCTACCTAGCAGAGTCTGCACAGCACTTCAGAATAAGATGATCTCCGTATGGGAAAGCTTAGGAAAACTGCAAGAAAAAAACCTTAATTCCAGGAAACAATCAGTGATGCTGCTGGCTCCTTTCTCATCCTTAAAACCAGCCACAGAACCTGTGTCAAGGTCAATGGCAAAATAAGTACCAACCACAGTTATCAGAGCTAATTCTAGTCATTTACGGAGCTGACAAGTAGGCATGCACACAGAGCAATCACACAGCCAGATTTCCCAGCAGTGCAGACAACTTTCAGTCATGAATTAACAGATTAACTGTCCTGACCACAGTTAAATCATTCTCCTAATTACCCAATTACCACTCAGACATCCTTAACTCACTTCAAAGGAAAAGAAAATAGGACAGACTCTAGTTGTTAAAACTGTACCTTCCCACAGAGCATGATTTTGAATTCAGATTTTCTTATTAATCTTAAGAGAACAACAGATTCAATAACAAGCCCAGCTACAAAGAACAGCTTTCAGTGGCAACTCATGAATACCAAACTCAGTTGCAATATTTAACTTTCTGACCTACAGCTCATAACTACAAGGAAGAATCTGGAGTAGGGAACCATGGTGTATAAAGGTCCTCTGAAAGGGACAGCACTGTAGCATGGAAACTGTTGGAATAGACAAGGGAGCTTCTTGTGAGAAAGTTAATAAAGAGCTCTTCTACTAATCATCATTAGCCAAAAGTAATGTCTTTAACTTTTCAATTGTAGCCCACCTCATTTTGGGTTACTGAGTTATCACTCAAAGCTCCTTGAACGTGTTCAGATTGCTGCCAGTTTTACTCCCAGCCCAATACATTTTAAACTGGGGTGGGGGGGAAGAGGCTGAGGCCTGCATAGAAGTCAGTGTTCAGCCTTTGCATTACTTATGCTGAGACTCTGGGAGGACTAAGCTCCTTTGCACTGAAGTTAGTCGAGCAAGATCAAGTCTGACAATTCTGAAGCTGCAACAGCTTAAGCATTTCTTGAGCAAAGAAAATGAGATCTTATTTGTGACTGCTATTAGCCAATAAATAGCATAGTCAAAACCTGTTTTCTTTTGTTTAATGTTGGTTCTCCATTATTTCTGTTACAGGGTACTGCTGTAACTGAAGCGAAGAAGTCTGGTTCTGTTTGTTTCAAACCTAACACACAGCTGTGATCTTCACAGGTCTCATTTTCTTTGCGTTGCAGAGGTATTGCATCAACACAAACTTTCTTTTTGGGTTGCTCTTATCTCCCTCCTCATGAATACAGATTTCTGTACACTTGTTTATGATATGTTTTAAGCATTTTTAAATGTTTTGCATCCGTATTTAAGTATTTTTATATTATATATATATTACTATACATATATTTAAGTGTGTGTATATATATATATATACACACACACACACGTATTTAAGCATTACTAAAGCAGCATTATGCCACCTTCATCATCATAGGTTGCTCAGCAGAAACAGCTATTATGCTTTTCCTAAACACAAGCTTCAGAGGAGAGGCAGGACAGGGTTAAGTGCCATGACATACATGAATGAGACAGCATCCAGCTTTCACCTTAGAAGGCTCACTTGTACAAGAATAAGAATTGTACTTGCTCTGAGCCAGATAAATTCAAAGCAAAAAAACTGAAAATAGAACAAGAACCTTCAAAATGACACTGTTACCCTCACATCACAGGTGATAACAGAGAATCAGTTTCTTCTGTTCCACAAATTCTCCATACCTCATACCAACCTGCTAGCATTCACACTACATTATTATGGGATTCTTCACCTCAACTACCTTTTGCTGTTTGTGTTTAAAAATTGGCTCTTTAGCCTTTAGATAAAAACAAAAATAAATAAAAAATGGAAGCACTTATGCTACTAATGCAGCTGCAAAAGCATCAGAAAAAAAAGAAATAAAAATCAAAAAAGCCAATGAGGTATAGCACAGTGTATTTCAGAGATCATGGTATGATTTGTCTTGTTTTAATCAGACAGTTGGGTTAATATACTAGATAATTAAATATTCAGGGAAATTAAATGCAATTATGGTACCTTTCCTGTAACTACATAAAATCTAAAAACAAAAACCAAAGGAAAGCTTGGCCTCTAGGAAGACACCATATGGTAAAACAATCAGCTAAGTCACGTGGGGAATTCAACACTGTTGCAGTAGATGCACCAAATCTGTTGGCCCACGAAGACAAGACATGAATGTGGTAACAGAATTCATAAGATCAAAACTCACCTCTTCCTCATTGCTATGCTGATATGACACTATGAATACCTGCAAACTGCTAGAACACCAGAAAAACAATTTCACACTTGAGGCATTCATTAGTCCTTCCAAAATATCCAGCACTATAGCACTTGCAATTCAGTAAGCACCAGTATCCCACAAGGGGAGTAAGGCTTATTAACATGGGGTTTCAGGATAGTTCATATTCAACCTGAAACATCATTAAAAAGCCAGTACTTACAGCTGGTAGATTTAAAAAGACTATTCAGTACACTTATTTTTCCATTATGAAACAATGAATCAAGGAACTCTCCACTCCACGTTGTAGCTAGACAGCACTGCACCGGTCCTTTTTCTCAGCCATCTACTTTAAAGGAGTTGCCTGAATGCATGGGTGCAGTTCATAGCCCACCTTTAAGACATTCTTTCACCTGTAAGTTGTGAAATTTACTGCAGTGAAAAGTTGATAGTATTAACTCCCACCAGAAAGCACATATAAGAGATGTAAATAAGGGATACCTGGTCACCTCTACCAGTATAATGAGACAGATGCATGCACCTGACTAGAAAGCATTCGCAATGAAACTAAAATCTGCATAGGACAGGCTGAAAACTGAATGCTCCCCTGCCTTACAGGTTATTTTGAGTAAATTAGTTATTACCCCATTTTGGAGACATACAACAGTCTGCAGCCCTAGCAGGATTCATGAGCCCAGAGATGGAGGAGGCAGTAGAAAATGTCTGTGTGCATATCAAAGAAAGTGAAACCCTTGAAGCTAAAAGCTTCATGACACAGACACTGGTATGATCAGGTTTTATAAAGCAATAGGCTTGTTAACCAGTATTTAAACTAAGTGCAGGACTTCTGTTGAACTGCATGTTACTGTAAAGCATTAAGCATATTCTTCCTTCGAAACACGTAACACCCTGCTCAGATTACTTTTTCATAGCAGGAATAGGACTTGAGTAATGTTACAGTATTTTCTTTTTGTTACTTTTTTTTCTTAAAGCAGTAAGAGAATGCTTCAGACTTAATTTGCTCTTTTAACTAACCTTATCAATTGCATGCTTTTCTACTACTTTGAAGAGAAGTTATGTTTTAAAAGTATGCAAGGTAAGTGTTCTTCTTTGGTGCTCTTGTTTTTAGGGTGAAGGCGTTCATTCTATACTACTTTGTGAAGAACTGAGAGACGCAACACAGAGCAGGAGCTCAGGATAAGATAGTTAAGAACTTGGAAGGAAAGCTTCCCACCCCTTGCCTGCTCCTTTCTGCTAAAGGTGATGGTTTCTCTAGAAAGTCACAGTTTCCCCTTCATCCAGTCATCAGTATTCACAAACCACTTGCTTTTGCACACACAGACAAACCCCCAAAAATAGGTTCTGATCATGGGCACATCATCTTGTCTTCAAATAAGAAACAGTCAACCATATCTGTGGAGACTGCATTGGATTGAAGGACCTATCACTTGATCCATTCCAGTACAATTAAAGGTCCATCTCAGTGATTTTGTAAGTAAACCTTTCCATGCACCATTACTGCATCTATTAACTGGAATCAGAAGACTCAGAGAAAGTGTAATAAGACATTTATTAAAAGTGCTGTAAATTATAATAAGAGTTATAGTAAAATATCCTTTTTTTAAAAAAAAGGCATCTAATTAAAAAATACTAGCTAAAAACTGTTCTGACCACCGTGGTTACAGGCACATGACCTGCAGTGCTTTATGAGATGTTAGACCAGCTTTGTTCATTGAGAGAAAATAAGCCTAAGTCCAGGATCCATCATTTCTAGTGTAGAGGAAGAACTGCTGGGGGCTCCAGAAGAGATACCTGCAGGTACCTGGAATAGAAATGCAACCAATGAAACTACTAGCTTAGTTGACAAATGTAGATGTACTTTAAGGATCCTTCTGATGAACAGCAGTAGGAAAGAAGCCATCGTGCAGTACTGCAATAGAACTGGGATCCACTAAATTTGCTTATCTATGAATTAACTACTTTCCCATCCAGAAGAGTTTTTCCCTCAAGATGCTGAGGAAGGCTTCAATGTCAGCAACAAAAGCTGTCCAGTATAAAAAAAACAACTTATGAACTATAAGAGTTACAAACAAAGTTGCTCAACCAGAATCATCCTGTGCCTACAACCTTCAAGTAAAGAAACGCTAGCTTCTTAGTTACTTACTTAGACTGTTTATACTTCTCCTTAATTGCTTGCAGTTGGCAATGCGGAGCATCAAGGCATGTCTTATGCAGGTCAGTCAGGCAAGGCACAATCTCACTTAATGAATATCCAGTGAACGCAGCAAGTGTTTCAGGCTGGTAAGAGGAGAAAAAAGGTGTATTTCTACTTTAGGTAAGAGGCATTTTCTATAGAAGCAGGAACTATTTTCATTATGTCAGTTCTCACTCTAGATTTCTGAAAAGGATTCAAGTGTATCCTGCCATCAGTTTTACTGTATGTCTTCCTCAGTGTCAGGCCTGAGAAGAATCTCCATTTGTTTTAAGTACACTGCATTCATTATGTTTCTTCTGGATTCTGCTTCCTGCTGAAGCACAGATACCTGACAGACCTATCAAGATTTGTATTACAGCTACCACTCAGTGTAGTCACCTTCAGTTCTCCCTTCCCCTCCCCAAAATCCCCCGAATTCTATCTAGGGAAGAAGCTTGAGACTACCTACTGACAAGGCCTGTTGTGCACACCTGACACAAGTGAAGACAAAAAGGTCCTTCCTATTTCAGGGAGAAGGCAAGATAATTCAGACTAATTTAACATTTGTTAATTACATAGACCCATTAGTTTGGGAAGAGCTGCTCATCCTTGCATTTCAGCCTTTACAATAACATGATTTGAAGCCACTCCTACTTCTCAGCAGTTCTCTGGTTATAAAACACTTGAGCTAAACATTAGAATGCAGCTATTCTTACCCAGAATGACCTGTTCACTGTATAGTTCGCTAGACAGTAGGCTGCTGCAGCAGTTTGTGAAGGAAGGTACTTCAGAAAAGGATCAGCTTCAAGGAGACTCAGCTCTGCAAGATACTTAACAAAAAAAACAAAGTACAAGTCTTTCAAATAGAGTGGCTCTATCAGTTAGAACCATGCCAATATACTGAGCAGTTCAATTGGTTGGTGGTCCTCAGTTCTGTGTAAGAAACATGAGTCACACATCTGGTGGGTAGTATTCCAGTCCTGCTGATCTTACAGAACTTTCAGCGTTGTCCAGCAGGAACAGGAAGATCACACTTGTGTCAAACCCTAGATAATCAGCACTCACACAAATACCTATCACATCTTCTAAGACTATCTACAAAATTACACCAATGTTTTGTCAAAAGAAAAACCACACACAAAAACAACAACAAAAAAAACCAACACACACCAGCATCATCTTCTCCCCTGAGATTTTGCTCACATAGGTGAACCTCAGTTAGAGAGCTGGGCTAAATGAGCACCCAAGAAATAAATCTGGGCTGTTTGAACAAGCACTATACAAGTCTTACACTTTTTGAGCTAAGCAGCAAGTCAGAGCTTTTGTTATAAGCTTGGGTGACATCATTTTGAAGCACTGTTTCCCCAGGAAGTCCTGTGGGAATATGCTGTGTCACTATGCAGCAACATGAAGAATCATCACGTCCAGGTCAGGCTGTCTATGCACACATGGCTGAAGAATGGATTCCTACCACCTTGCTGCCAAGATAGTCTAGTTGACCAGACAGACAGGCTAAGCTCAGTATTCCCAGACATTTATCCAGAAATAATGCAGCATAAAAGCCTGCATTCTGATGACAGTACCTACAAAGCATCTACTTTAAGATAATGGTAGTTCATACCCTTGCAAAATTCTCTGTCCTGAAACAGACTGCATGCCTGTGAATATACTGAAGTAGGAACTGGTTGATGGTTGGCACTGTGAGGTCAAAAGCCAAGACCTTGAGAAGCAGGTGTTCCATTCTTAGCAGCTGCCTCTTTGTATATGTATCATCTGTTATATACACAAATTCGTCCACTTCTGGTGGGTAGATTTCTTCATATTTCCTGAAAGAAAAAAAAAAGCTGTATCTGTCAGCTTAAAAGTTAGAGTAACAGAACTTTCTGCTGGGTCCATATCAAGGTGAGCATGTGACATTTCTAAGACTGGCTTAGAGGTATTATTTTAATCTTTCTCCAGTATAGGAGAGACTTGAAGATCAAATTGGTGGGAAGACAGAGATACTCTAAGTCATCAGCCTAGACAGGAATACACTCATACTAGCATGCTTGACTAATAGGAAAACTCCTGAAAAGAAAGTTTCAATAACATCATGCACTCCAGACAAGAATCCATGCACTCCTAGGCTTTGCTTAATACCCTGTCTATTTAAAGCAGTTTAAGCTTGATTGCAACTTTTAATCTACCATGGGCTAGTGACTTAATACAGCATTGTTTTTGCTTTTGGTGTTATGATTACAAGGTTTTCCCTCTACAGTTCCTTAATAAAGAATATTAAATGCTTAGTTTTGCAAGTGCTAAAGTATGCCAAGTGGCTAATCACAGAATCCTCAGAGTCAGAAGGGACCTTTAAGATCATTAGTTCAACTCCCCTGCAATAAGCAGGGACACGTACAGCTAGATCAGGTTGCCCAGGGTCTGATCCAGCCTTACTCCGAAAGCCTGAAGGGATGTGGCACCATCTCAGGACAGCATGAAAAACTACCTACCACTGCAAGCTTAAAGTCCTTCAAATTAAACTAAAAGACAGTCCAAAAGTAAGTTTTGCTCAGTAAGATTTCATGAGATAAACACTCACGCAGCCAGAAGAATTGCCGCTGTTCCTACAAGCTGCAGCTTCCCTCTGAGAACAGACATACAAGAGAGAAACCTGTCCAGGTAGTTCACTGCCAAGTACAGCGTCTCTGTTCGAAGTTTATATTCTTCCCCTACTTCCACCAGCCAGTCTACTAAGATGGCACGCATTTCTGTCGTGATATCTGGTTGCTTCCTCATGTAATAAGGCTTGGGCCTGTATTTCACCTGTTCAGAAAAACAATTTAAGGATCAGAATGCTCACCTCAAAGACAGCCACTGATGGCTGAACTGACTGACATTCTTTTATACTTGTGCCTAAATGAGCATGAGTAGCTTCACTATTAGTAGCTAGTTTGGGAGTAACTCTAGTTACAATTCTAGCAGTATCTCTAGAAAGACTGAAGAGATAGGAACTACCATGTTAATAGCAGAAGAGCAAAGGATGTCCCCTGAACTGGGAAGTCGAGAGTTTGTTATCAAACATATTCAGAGGGACTTGAGAGTGATTTTCAGCACATCAGATTTCTCCTACCCTCTTACTGGAAAGGTGCGCTTCACTGCTATGATATAAAAGGTAAAAAAATAATAATTAAACCTACTATAGCAGAACAGACAGCAAGGTCACATTCAACTGTGTTAGTATTTTGCAATAATCTAATCACATCCCATCTCCAGGATGTGGAGTAATGCCTGAAATACCTTATCACTGTCTAGAAGATTCCTAAGAACCGAGCTCCAGTAATGGCTCTAACTGTTTGTTCAGTGACAGCCCAGAGTTACTGTGTGGCAGCCTATGGCTTTGCAGTATTGCAGCCTATCAGGAAGATCCCACACATCTTTGCATTTGTTTGAAGACACTCACTTCAGCTTCTCGGAGGTACTGATGAATGTCTTCTGCATACTCTCCGACAGTCATTAGAGTTATAGGATCTCCAATCTGATCCTCAGGCAGGCACCGGAAGGATGTGTCCACAAGCATGGGAGATCCTAACAGGAAAGAGAAGCCAGAAAGACATTTAGTTAATTAGTCTCTTCACCATCCCTGGCCATTTCTAGCATAGAAATGTTGTGCATCACACTGATTTGATTAAAGTTATCATGAAATAGTAATTAAGATAAACTACTCACTAGTTCACTGCCAGCATGATTCATAACCACATTACAAGCACCTGTGATACTATATGAGATACTATATGAAGATTAACAGGAGTTACCTGTACTGAGATCCAACAGTAGGTGAATACTGGATGTCATTGCACTAGTATCCAGTTCACACAGGCTTGATTCCAGTTCTTCATCCCCTTGGCAGCTGTGGTTTTCTTTCTCTTCTGGTTCATCAGTGTAGATAGCAAAGTCCTGTTTTGATGTAGTATTGACCACACAGTTGGATACTTCATCTTTTCCAGCTGGGGGGAAGGCATTCTCAGAGCCAGATAAGTGTCTGGTAATAGCAGTATTCTGAAACAGAACACACAGTAATCTTGAGGCAAGACTATTCAAAAAAAAAAACAACAAAACACAACAGTATCATTTGTTTTAGAAAGGCATATCACTTTCCTTGGTTAATGGCAAATAAATACAAGTTTGCTGGGAAAGCCAGCAGCTACAGCTGGTGCTTGGGAAGTACTGCTTGCTGCTGCAACAGAGACCTTACAGGAGGTGAGAGGCAGTGGAAATAAGTAACCAAGTGTTATGGTTTTACGTTTTTTGGTTTTCAGTATTCTACATCAAAATATCATGTAGTGCACTGGAACTGAAGTGCAGATGCTCCAGCTCCATGTACCTATCCCTGTACGTGACGGGAGTCATGGGATCTGACCCTTCCGGGGGGGCGCTCTCTTACTGCCTGGCAGTGGGTGTTGGAAGGTGCTTTCCTGTCCGTTCCAAGCTTTTCAGGTTTGACTCGGTCTCGGGAACTCTCTCTCCTGTCTTATTTGATCTATTAGTCTCAATTTCAATTGAAATCTTATTATATTGTGTGATTTTGCATTTCCAATATCATAGTTAGTAAAATAAGTTTTCCTCCATAGATTGTTGCCGCTGTTTTTCCCCCCCCCCCCCCCCCTCCTTCCTTCCCATTTTGCGTGGGGCCGGAGTGGAAGTAGAGGGACAGGGGCCTACTGCCCCCTGTCACGGGCACAGATTGATCTACTTAATGCCGTGACACCAAGAGGGCAGACTCACTCCCCCATAGAATAAGGTAAGGACACTGCCTGGCTCCAAGCAGCTGGCAAGGAGCAGGTGCTACAGCAAGTCATGGCGATGAGAGGAAGCATTCAGGAACTGTCACAGACTTAACGAAGGACATTATGAGCCAAAAAGCATTTTGAGTTACAAAGCAGCTTTGAACTTCTGAACTTAAGCACCACAATCCGTAAGACTTCAATTTACGACCAGGATACAATCCTCCCCATCATCTACCAACCGTTGACTGAGCTACGGGCTTCACACCGCCCAAACCCAGCAGCCCGCAGGCACACACAGCTGGGTAAGGTCCCGTAAGCCAGCAACAGAGCTGCTTTCTCCCTGCCACGGCAGCCAGCCCCGGGACGAATCTAGAGGGGAAGAGCTCGGGGGAACCCTCGTAAAGTCTCCCTTTCCTTCTAGGAGAACACAGCCGGCACGGCACTCCCCCATCCCACGGCTCGGAGAGGCTCTCCGAGGCTCACCTGGGCGCCGGGCCGCTGCTGCCCGTTCTCCACCAGCACTCCCAGCACGGTCCGCCCGCCGCGGGGCGCAGCGGGGAGAGGCTCCCGCCGCCCCGCCTGGCTCGTCTCCCCCCTGCGGCGCATCGCCACGACTCCGGCACCTTCCGGAGGAGAGGAAAAATAATAATAAAATCATCATAATAACAACACTTTAAAAAAAAAAAAAAAAAAGCAAGTCAAAAATGAACATGAAGTACCCGCTTACGGAGCCCCGCACCTGCCGCGGAGGTAGCGATGGACGCCGCCACCCAGCTCCTCCCAGCGCACAGCCGCTCGCCGGAGCCACCCGCCGCTCCCTATATAGGCGGCCGCCTATGGGCGCGGCGGCGGCGGCTGTTGGCCGCGGCCAGTTGGAGGCCGGGGCCGCAACCACCCGTGCCGCCGCCCTGGTAACCCAAGCGGCCTCGAGTCGCTGTGGAGACCCCGCCGGGGCCGGGCAAGCCGAGCAAGGGCCGACGCGGGCCGAGTCGGGCGCGGGGCGGGGAACTACGAGCCCGCCTCCGCCCCGCGCCCGGTCCGCTCGGCCCGGTGGGGGTCGGAGCCGCCTGAGCCCCGCGGCCGGTGGCGGCCAGCGACGGTTTCACGGGTTTTGAACCCCGAAGGACCCGTTAGGTGTGGGCAAGGCAGAGTGGTTACAAGGCAGAAATACGAATAACGGGATGAGTTTGTCCCAGAGAGTTGTTTGTAGTAAGAGGGGTTGGCAAAGCGAGAGGGATGTGTGGGAAGTGGGAGCGGGCAGAAGGAACGAAGACCAAACAAGATACAGGCAATGCTGGGAATAACAAGAGATCCGCGATTACAAAGCAAACAGAGAAAAAGCGTGCTTCAAAGAGCACTGAGCCCACAGAAGCATTCTGTGTCTTCTGGCTTTGGTTTTGCTGAGGTCAGCAGTGGTGAGGATGCTAGTGCTAGGAAGTCCATGAAAAGGTCTCTACTGAGCAACCAGGTATGAAGGAAGCAGGTCGTGTCTGCCTGGAGCTGTTAGGGAACTTGGGCAGATCTGCTCCATCTCTTTGTGAGCTCTGGCAGGTTACAGAGTTGTAAGAGGAATGCCATGAGATGCCCGGCTCAAAAGGAGACAGCAGTGAGGCAGGAATCAAGAGGGGTTACCCTGAGTTCCCATTAGAGTTCTGTGAACAAACAATCACTAGGAACTAAACATTTAGAATATACAACAGATATGTGACAGTGACAACAGCTTTACAGGAACAGATGAGGTCCAAAGAATTTGACTCTCCCCCATTGCTAAAGGAAAATGAGGAAAAAAAAGAAAATGAGGAAAAAAAAAAGGTTATTTGCCTTATTTGCCTGGTCTAGTGGTTGGCAAACCTGCCTATGGCAGGGGGCGGGGGGGGGGGGGGGGGGGGGGGGGGGGGGGGGGTTGTTGAAACTAGTCGATCTTTGAGGTCCTTTTCAACCCAGGTCATTCTATGATTATTTGGATTTGACTCTCATGGTGCTGTATCTGATGAAGTCTAAGAAGACTACTGCAAAACTAGTGGTGAAGCTGTAGATGGGCGCAGCTCTCAGCTATATAGGATGGACACTCAGAGCTGTGTGAGAGAAATTAAGCTGCAGCTTATCCAGGATCATCAAGGATTTTCATCAGTGATACAGATAATAACACAGAGCACATATATTGAAGTTGTGGATTATAGCACTGATGGTGCTGAGAAGGGCTGTGGATATGATAGGGAACAAGACTTGGTTTCAGAAAGGAACTTGACAAACTGGAAGAATGTCCTACTAGAAAAGTGGGATGCTCCTGAGGTAAGATGACTGCAAGGCTGTACAGAGTGCTGCAGTGTGCAGGATGGAGACCCACTGGGTAGGCAGCAGCTCAAAGAAGAAGCACAGGGTTTTAAGCGAACCTCCAGTGGATAATGAGTCACCATGTTGATGGCTGTCTAGTGTAAACAAGCAGGAATATAGCTTGAGTGGTGCATGAGACCTCTGAAAGTCCATAGAGAGTACAAAAGGAATTAACCTCTTTGTTTTCAATGGCAAGAGCAAGCAGCATAAGGGCTTTACACCATGAGGTTTAGGTTAGTTGTGATGCCTCAGAAGAGAAAGCATGGGAAGTTTGTGGGATTTCCCCTTTTGCAGATCTGTAAGATCAAGTCAGAGAAGTTGTTGTCAGGAGCATCTCTGTTTTGAGAGATATTCTCCAAGATAATTAAAATGAAAGAGCTCAGATAAAAATTTTGCATCCGTCAAGCAAAGCCTTATGCCAAATCTGTTTTTTACAGTTCTTGGCATCCAAGCTGTATTAAGGTCTATGTTTTTTTTCTCCCTCCCCCCCCCCCCCCCCCCCCC
>JAPSGF010000008.1:8256965-8326397 GCA_035772895.1 Perdix hodgsoniae
CCCTTCTCTTTCCCAAATGAATTTACTGTATGAGTTAAATGATATATCTCAAGGATGAAAAACGCCACTTGTGTTTGTAAAGTTGACAGTGAAACATCACTTTCTCTTTTTGACAGAAGGAGCTCCGTGTCTTTGCAGTGGCAGAGCTGTAAGCAGGTATCATGATAGAGCTGTCACAGCTAAAGGCCTGGGCAAGTAAACGCCAGATACGGTATGTCTGTCTCCTCTTTTCTTCATGTCATCTTCTTGTGTAAACCCTAGGTCTTCACACTGGGACACTTATTTAAGCAGTTCCAAGCAAAGTATTAATTTCTGGAAAAATGAAAAAAAAAACAGCCTAGCTGCCAGCCTTTAGAATTAAGTATCTGCTTAAGCATAACTTTCAGTACTCTTCATCTCATTGTTTAGATGAGATTGCTAAAAATTATATTAAAATCTATGCTACAAAATGTAGAGGAGTTTATTATAGTCTAAGAAGGTGGATGTTAATTAAAAACCATTTTTGAATGTGTAAATATTCCATATTTTAATTTAAATTTTCAGTTTTAATAACATTTTTAAACAAAAGGCTTCTGAAATGTATGCATTTTATAGCTGGAGAGGAAAGAAGTACAGTCACGTGCCTTTTGGCAATAAAAGAAGACAAAAGAGGATTTTTTCCATCAAAGCAAAACTTTTTTGTTCACTTTACAGTTTAGCAATGCTATTCTAATTCAGAAGAATCAGAACTCTGATTTCAGTCTCTAATTATATTTAAAGTAGCTGGTGCTACTCTTCTGATCTTAAATCAGTACTGGCTGGTGGTTGCAAAATCTTCTTTGTGAAGAATGAGAATTATATACACAAAAGTAAAATATTAAAATATAAACATAAAGGGAATGACGTAGGAAACTCATTCCATCCAGATGAGGCAACAGCATCAGGGAGGTAGCAATGCTGGTACCACCTCTTTCAGCACAAAGCCCATATCTGCACTGGTCTGGGTGGCTGTCTTGGTTTCTTCCCCTGTAACCTGAAGAGGCCCAAACTCGTGGTCTTTGTGGACCCAGCCCTCCATGCCAGAATAATTTTAAGTGCTGTTTAATTTTTCACAGTTTGGAAAGTTTTATCTCATTCTCTGTCAGCAATGAATGTGTCAGCTGCTTTTTCAAGGGATCTTCCTTAGGCTGTGCTGGAGATGGCTTTTTTGTTTTCAGGAAAACATCTGGCTATGATAGTGAGGAAAATGAAATATCATACAGGTACATATTTTCAGATAGGTAAATGTTGTTTGGGGAATATGCCTGTAGCTTATAAAAACAGTCTTTCCTCTGTTCTACACAACTCTTTTTCTAACAGCTCAGTCTCTCCATATAGTGCTTGTTACAAGATCTGAATGTGGTAGTTAGAGCTCTAATGCACAACTCACATTCACACAAAGATCACGTGTCACTCCCAGCCATGTATGTGAATGGAAATTATTTACTAAATTCATATTCAGGCAGTAAGAAGCCTTTATATCCAAATACACCTCAGATAGCCACACCATTCAGATGTAACCAAAGAATCTCAGCTACACAATAGATGATTTATTTACATTTTTATACATGAGCACCCTATGGATATTCTCAGTAGTTATACGGTACGTTAGTGTAATTGAAACACCTCTCTGATAGCTTTTAATGATATTATCTAAGCTCAGTTTTCTCAGGAACTCTTTGAAATGATCAAACATGAATTTGCACCTGAGAAATCCCAGTGAGCTTTGCCAGCCACAACTTACTTGCAGCAGCAGATCAAATCAAGGTTTGAGCCATCAGTCATTTGCTTCTGAGCTTCCCTGTGTGTGCTTGAGAGGAAACTGAAGCTTTCCTGAGAGGACTCAATAGGTCTTCTTGCAGTAATTATTGTCTTACTGAAGACTAATGATTTCTAGGAAGACACAGAAGTCAAAGCAGATCTGGACTTGGTGAGAATGCTTCCTCTGTGGCCCTGGATAATTAGGACTAGTTAGGTCCTGGTTAGGACTAATTTCTAATTTTCAATTTTTTTTCAATTAAAAATCTTCCCTGCCATGGGAGCAGGCACTGCTTTCCTCTTTAAGGAGTGCTGTCAAGTAGCAGCATTTAGACAAGTATGTCTCTTCATGTATTTCACTTTATGATCTGAGCCATGGAGAGTGACTGCTGGACCTCCAGCTCTGCCCTAATGTCAGACCTCCCTGAAATGCCACAAAGGTTTTCTTTAGAAATGCAAGAGCTGCATTTTTTTTTATTTATTTATTTTAACTTCCCAATAGAAGTACTTGAAGATTGTACTCTACCATACTAAATTTTTTGAAGATTTGTTTACAGGAGAGAGAAATGCTGTTTGTACAAATTCAGATGCTTGGTACTGAGCCTGGGATCAGGAGGAGAGATAGAACTTGTTCTGTTTTTTCCTTTCTCATTTGGTCTAGAGTTTTTTGAGTTACCACCACTGCATGCCACACTCAGGATCTCAGCCATGTCACCCTTTGGGAACATCCTTTATGTTATGCTCTGACTGTAAAAATATGAGAATATGCTTTTTGAAAATAAATCCTACCATATTTTGACACAAAATATTTTTCTGCGTGTTTCTTCCTCTCGTGTCTGAGGAGACAGCTACTTCAGAAGCTCTCAGCAGCTCCCTCTATCCACGTACCAAACCACTGGCAGTTGTCCCCTTCCCTCTTCACCCTTTCAGGCTCCTTTTAATCCCTGTTGTCTATTTGTTCCTAGGATTTTAGCTCAGCCTAAATGGCTATTTGGCCTTCAGGCTGCAAATAATGTCTTTGCTGGCAATGAAACAGCCACTGTCTTACAAATATACATAATTATAAGCTGGGAAGCTGTTAACGTAAGACTATTGCAACTTTCCAGCATGTTCCTCTAAATCTCAAATTGAATTACAATATATTCATACAGGAAAACCCATTCAAACAGGACAGTGAGAGAGTTACCATTCCCTTGGTCAGATCACAATCACATTCAGCTATTTTTTTCAGACCAACATACTGAGCAATCTCATGGCAGCTCTTCTGAGGAGCAACCCTGGGAGTTTTACCACATAGTAAATTCAGTGCTCATCTGCAGAGGACACTGAAAAAATGTGCTATAGGAGCAGTCTTGATGTTTAGGACATTTGTGAAAAGGATAATGAAATCTCTTTGAGGATAATAGCAATGCCTAGACCTGCAGGTCTCTAGTCTATCTGGAATGTTTTGTGTCCTTACAATAGCAGTGAAGAACATGAGCTCTCTTCTTTCATGCTATGATTCTGATTCTTTGAGCTGTGAATAGTCCCCTGATGGCAGTTTGATTTGATTATTCTATCAGCAAATGAATTTCATATTATTTGAGAATCTATTGATTTTATCTTTAGTTTCATTGTTTTTCTGAACTAAATCGGAAAAAAAATGGCCAACAATTAAAACACGAATCTGAGGCTCAGGAGTTGTTGGCCAAGGAATAAAAACAAGACCAAGACTCAGACTTGTTTCAGACACCAACTTTCCACATGTATATAAAATAAATCATTTGGGCTTCTACTGGATATTTAGCATACTATAAACCACCACTTAAATCCTAACTCCCCTGGTATACCAGTGCATAAAAGCCTACAGTGAATTGTGAGCTTGGACAAGTTCTGTAACTTAATGGGAAATAGCTCTGTGCACCCAACAGCCTAGCATGAGATCACTTGTCGCTGGCAGCATGGGCAGTCACAGACACAGCCTATGTTGCCTTGTTAGCACATTAAAAAGGGACAGAAGATGTACACCACCATGCAGTTCAGTTGTCCGCACCGTAGAGTTGTTAGAACAGTCCTGCCATGATCCCTGCTGCAGTTGCAGCTCACAGCAGATTATGCTTATCAACAAGTTATGAGGATACTTTAAGGGCTGGCATGGTCAGGCGCTAGTCTCCATTCACAGATCATGTATGGATTTCCCCTTTTGATGAGAGAACCTGATAGTTTCAGTTTTTCTGAACCTGCATGACATAGAAGAAATGGCCTGAGAGCAAAGACTGTGCTTGTTTAGCACCCTCCAGAAAATCAAGGGGAGGCCGTAATTGAAAGAGGCTGTCAGGATGCAAATTAGGAATATCTGGCATCTGGTTCTTTTCATCTTCCTGTGCTTCTTCTTTTGCCATCCTGCAACTTTTCCAAATACTTGATGTTTACACTTTAGAATCATGTGGTGACTAAGTTTGCTTGCATAACTTTGCCAGTGTTCTCTATTAAACAAATTCCACCAGGTTTAATGCATTGAATTGCTGGACCTTACAGTCATAAAAAAGAAAACTATCAATATCTCCCCCTAGATATTACATTGTGCATTTTTCTGTGTGTTAGGCCTCTGCTATAATGCAAGCTTTAGTGTATTTTAAACATAGTGACTTTGTAAGATCAATTAACTCCAAGGCTTAACACTTTCTTCCTAAATAGAAATCTAAACTATTAATTCTTACTTATCGAACATGTAACATTGGATCACACAATTCTAAAGCTGAAATTTACTTTGAAAGTGAACCGAGTGATTTTTCTCAAATCCAGTCACTAGATTGGCAAGAGGGTAATACTGCTTGCAGGAGCCCGTTCTGTTACACAGAGTTATGAGATAATCTCTAATCCTTGCTATACTGCGTGCCTTTATGTATATTAAATGCAAAGCTGGTTTGGAGTAACTCTTATGTGGAAATGTGGAGCCATGAGCATGAGAGGGAATGATACAGGACCTTAATAAGCAGCGTTCCTCAAAGTGTTCCATTTTGCAGAGCAGCCCAGAGACAACTATGCAGAGGTGGTGTAAGATGAGCTATTGGGATCCCAGAGCATCCTTTAAAGACAGATTCCTGTTTCCCAGATGCCAGATATCTTCAAAGTCATGTCCATATTGCTGGCAAACATTGTACAAGGTAGAACTGCAAGATTTACATAGATGGTGATCATACTCATCCTCCACTTGCTGTAGAGAACAAACACTGTAAAAGTGACTTGGCTGGTGCTGAGAGAAACCTGGTGCACTGCATGTCTTTATGGTCTCTAGGCAAGCTGACCTAAAGCGCAGCCTGTCTGCATATCCCACCCATCCTCATGCTGCATGATAAAAACACCTTCCAGAAATTATACTTGGACGCCTTGTCTCATATCTGGTTGCAAGAACAGGGAGAGATGAAAGCTACCAAACTGGAATTAAACACCAGCTGAATGATGCGTACTGCAGGGAAGAAAAGTCTAAAGCCTTCAGCAGGTGCACATTTTCCCCTTTGGGGCTATAACAATCCTTAGCAGAAGACTGTTGTCTCTGACTTAGAGTGATTTGGGACAGGCCAAGGCAGCACATACAGCTTGTCCTTTGGTAACGTGCTCTGCAGGTCCATTGAACAGGTGATGGTAGCAGAGTTTGTGGGCAGGTGCTGGCGACAGCACCAACTGCATGGCCTTGCCTTTATCTGGAAGAGCAGCAACAAGTTGTTACATGTTGTTCAACTGTAGAAATGATGAATACAGGTTTTTGTCTTCTAAGAAAATTCTGTACAATAAATCTAAACCAAAATGTCAGCAAAACTTTCTACAGATGGGTTTTACAGCACATGCCTCACACTGAGCAGAGAGGTCTGGCTGGTGCTTCCTGCACCACTCAGGGTTCCCAGCATCCAGAAGGACAGAAGATTACCTTTTCTTTCTTGCATTATCTCCACTAAACAGTAAATGAATCAATAGCTTATGAAATTTAAATGCCTTTCCTACTGGAATCACAAGTTACCCTAGCCCCAGTGCCTTGCACTCCAGGGGTATTAGCAGAATTATCTGAAGCTCACCCCAAAAATGTACCTGAATCAGATGGCACTGACAGGTCACAAATGCAGCCTCAAACATTGTGAGCTTTGGGGCTGCCTCACAGCAGACAGGGGCTGCTGCCCATAGCTTTGTGCAGCAAAGGTTGCCCAGCAGCATTGCAGTTACTCACTATTCACCCCAGAAGGACAAAACAGTGAGGACTTTTGATATCAAAACAATCATAAAGTTAAACTTTTGTTAAACTATACCTCCTCTTAGTGCTCCATGAGAAGTGAAAATATTGAACTTAAAATCAAACATTCTTTCTGTCCTTATTGTATCCTCTGCAAGCTTTGCTGTACCTAAAAACACCAAACAGAATACTGTGCATGTTTTAAATGAATGTCCTTCACACAGCATTAATATCTCAAACCTGCTTTTCATTTCAGAACAACACAGAAGAACACATAACTTTGGCAGAACCTTGAAATAGCTCTGCATAATTTGGGAACAGACTCTCTGGAATTATTCAAGACTCTCTGCTCAATAACTACCTGACTGCAATCTATAGGCTTTTCCACCTGAGCTACTGAAGTGCATGCTAAAATGCCTTTGCTCTATGCTAGGTGCTTTCTTTATCAGACTCCTACCTTATGGTTCCTGTATTTACTGCAGCTGTTACTCAGCTGTTTCTGACAGCTGCTGTTAATCTCTGCTCAGACAATGACCATTGAAAACTTTCGGAGGAGTTGATGTTTTGACTCGATGATCCTATGGAAGCTGCCTTTTTAGCTGTGTTCCTCAGGGTACAGACAAGTTGCAGCATCTGGACATTAAAAAAGCAGTAATTTATTATTTGCTGCTATCACTTTTTCTTGCTTTTGTTAGTAAATCAAACAGAGATTGTAGGCGTTTAAACAGATGAGTTTTGTACGCATGATTGGTGATATTTAGATGAAGATCAACTACCTGGAACAAAAACAGAGGGAAAAATATAGCAGCAGTAATTATAGAAAGTAGTATCTTTGTTGTTCTGAAAGGTAGGTGCAATGATCAACGTGCAGAGTACTGCAAAGGGCAAGGGCTGAGCCCACAGCTTTGTGTTAAATGTTGATAAGGTGGTGACTTTTCTATGACTTTTCATATGCTAAAATGTATATTGCATTACTTTGTTGCAGCTAAACTAAAGGATGAGAGCAGAAATGGTCATAGGATTTGAAAACTTTTTTGTAGTTCTCCAAAACAAACAGTAGTTTGATATGGCATTATGACTTATAATATGAAGAAACAAACACCAAATCTTTTCATTCTTAAATTTTAGCAGTTTTACTTTTTGCTATTATAGGCATTTGTTCTCTTTTGAAGGCAGGAATGATCTCTGAACAAAAGCAATGCATGCTTTTTTGCAGGAACAATCAGAATGACAACTATTTATTTGAATTACTCATGAAAAACAAGTTGTTTTCCAGCTAGTTCTGCAGAACAAATTTCTGCTTTGCTTGAATCTGGCAATGATTTTACCTGAACTGGCTTGTCCTCTTAATGCTACACCTCATATTCTCAGTATATTATACTTCATGCTACCCTGCAAGTGGTGAAGGGAGGCACGGGTGCTCAAAGAGTGGGTTATCAGAGCCACTGCCTGGTGGTTTTGTGTCCCTGATGCCTGTGTCCCCAGGAAGTCTGTGATAAGATTCTCCAGGTGTGTTAAATGAACTTCTTAGATATCGGCATGGAGTTGAGTAAACTGTGAAGCAAACTGACTGTACTGTATGGAACAGAGCTGGAGCATTGCAGCCTTGCCTTTTTCAGACTAAACAACAATACAAATATATGGCTGTTTGCAACAACACCTAGTTCATCACGAACTAGGTATGCTGGGATTATTAGTCCTTTGGAGAGTGCAAGAGGAAACAGAAGCAGCCAAACTTCTTTATTACTTAGAGAGTTCCCCAGCCTTTCTTTTCAGCTTATGTATTTTAATTAGAATGTTGTATGGTTTCTCCACAGTGCAAGATAAGTTGGCCCTTGATTATCCAAGTAAATTAGTTAATGATGCTTGCTCATTGCAATTAAACTTTCCCATTGCAATTATCTGGATTCTGCTTTGTCTGTAATTAATTTCTGCTCATAAATGCAGCATATTGCTAACAAATATCTGCAGAAGATGTATGGTTCAGCACTGCTCTTGTAGGTACACAGCAGCTACTCTGTAGCGTAGTTGAGTTCGCACATTTCTTAATGCTCACTGCATGCTTTGCTGTGTTAAATGACAGCCATTTTTCTTTCCTGCAGTCAAGAACAGAGATTAAAACTCTAGATACCAATCTGATCTCACCAGTCACAGCTTGTCTGTGTAACCTATTTTATGTTATAACTGATGGCAGTAAAAGGTCTTTTATCAGCCTTGTTTATTTATGCCCATGGCTCACAATGATGATTTACAGAACACCTGTAACTGCAAGTATATACCTCTCATGAAAATGCAGTATGTAGCTGGAAAAAATGACCTTGTGGGAGGGAGAGATATTCAAAGCCTAGAATTAATAAAGGAAATACTAACAATAGGATAATCCAATTACTAAATACAAAGTAAATCCGTTTATTTTCCCTTTCTAATTACCCCCTCTAATGCTTATAAAGGAGGGGAAAATCCAGCACATCTAATTCACTTTCTTTAAAATCTGAGCAGAACTGTTAAAATTGTCATCTGTGCTCTTTGCCTTGCTGACATGCATTCTGACTGCATCTTAGGAAGCCAAAGAGCCTTGAAACCACAGAGTTGGAATTTCCAAATTGAATCTGGTGGTGAACAAGAGCTTGTGAGATATGTAATTTATAAAAGATGATTGATGACTTCAATAGATAAAAACAGTGCCAGGAAAAGAAAGGCAACATAGAAGAAATGATTCAAAAAATAAAAGTGCAGTTTGTTTTTGTTTTTCAAAAAGCCTTACAAGAAGAGATCTAAGTATCTCAACATCTGATTAAGAAGACTGAAAGATGACAGGATTAGAACAGTACCCCAAGGAAAGAAAATGCCAAACCTGAAAGGCCCACTTACTCTAGCAGACACTGTGATAAAAAGATCCAATGTCAGATACCTCAAAACAGGCAAATTCCACTTAGACACTCACAGCAAGTGTTTGTAACAATGACATTGATTAGCCCTTCCAGAAAACCCCTGGGGAACAGGATGTCTTTTGACATGTCCAGCATACCTCTACTTAAGACATACTTTGTCTAAAAGATATATCTATTACTTGACTGTATACTGGAAAAATGGGCAAAAGCCTGTGATACACAAATCAATGGAAAGCTCAGTGAGATGACTTGACAGGCCCTGTGGCCTATAAGATCAGTGCTACTCTTGTCTGGCAATCATTTCCTGTAGGACTCTATGTGGGCTATAGCAAAACGGCAAGATGACCCTAGAAGCTTTCTCCTATGTGTTTATACTTGCCCAGCTCCCTGTGTGGGAAGTAGGGTTTTTTCTCCTAGAAAATACAGTGGAAGAACTACAGACCTTTTCATCCCTTCTTGTCTGGAGATTCAAGTGCTTGCTGCCACATTCTTCTGTTCCCCAGCTGCTGGCTTCTCCATGCTGTCATTGTTCCCTACTTTCCACCCAGAATCCAACCGTGTCCTGATCTCTGATAGCGATAAGCATCTGCAGGTTGCCCTGAACACAATATTTGCTTCTCATCCCCTCTTGAAAAGAGACATCTGAGAGGTGAAGGGAATGCAGGCATTTTAGAAGTTTTTATCTGTAAAACAGTCCAAGCCTGGAAATATGCATGTGTCAGCTAGGATAAAAAGTAGTTTCTACTCATCTCCATCTTCCAGGAAGGATAGCACTGTAGTACTGATAAGATAGAAACAAATACCCTTTCTCAAGCTAGTATAAACTGTCAGAGATAGTACTTACAGAACTGCTTAACTTACTGAATTCAGATTTCCTTTCAATGCCTAGCATTTGTTTTTTTTGCCTAGTATCAAGAGAGTAGAGAGCTTTTACTCTTTCGCTAGCTTTTTGGTGTTTCAGATCTCAGTTTTGGATGACAATACGTAAAAGCACTTTAAGGCCACTAAAAATTTTCCAGCTAAAAATTTTCCCTTGTACATTTGGGCACTGGTGACAGTTCTGTATCATTCACTAGAGACAATCTAGGTCCAGTCTGGATCACTGCTGAG
Organism: Perdix hodgsoniae; assembly: GCA_035772895.1. NCBI lineage: Eukaryota > Metazoa > Chordata > Aves > Galliformes > Phasianidae > Perdix > Perdix hodgsoniae. Next base: position 8,266,947 of record JAPSGF010000008.1, read on the forward strand.
CATCATTAATACATGTAAACATTTCAGAAGGACTGAAGCTTCTCATCATTGGCTGGAAATGCTCGGAAAGGTTTCTCCTCCCTGTATTGATATTTTGAAAGGCTGATCAGTATTTAATTACTCTACTGCTTATCTCCGTACCTGATTCTCCTCTCATGTCTACTTACATGGCACAAAAAGCTCTCCTTTGGTTGTGGGAGATTTTCAGCTCGTTTATATAAGCATAACATCCCAGGGGAAGAGATCCTCTTTTCATTCAATGTTTTTTCTTGACTGCTGCATCGGAAGTGGATTAACAAAACACTCCTAATCTAGAGAAAGTGAGAGAATTGAAACAGAACTCTGAGCTTGCTAGAAATTATAACTTTCTGAAGCATCATCTTAGTCTGAGTCACATTTTAGTTTCCTGCATGTAAAAAATAATAAGCAAAACTTCATTTCAGAACTTGTAAAAATAATTTCAAATATTGGTGGTAGGTGGATGGTTGGACTAGAAGATCTTGGATGTCTTTTCCAACCTTGGTGATTCTATGATTCTATGATAAATATGTTTTTCATTCAGTGGCTTCAAGCAGATGACCTTTTTTTGGAAAAACAGTTGAGGATTTAAAATATAAGGCTGTTAAAAGAATTTGAAAATAAGCAATATTTATCACATATGAGTAGCTATAAGGGTGACATTCTTCCCAGAAGACCTGTGGTTTCTGTAGTTGCATGGCGTACCTCAGGCATGGACCAACACTTTATTTTTCAGAAAAATACAAAACTCCTTTTAGGTGCAGACTGTGTGAGTACAGAAAGTGCTGCATCCTCATTATATTCCACATTTCTGGCCTTGGTAGATGTCAGTAGCATCATCATCAGAGACAATTTTCTTGTAGTCTAGGTGTAGAGAATAACATTTGTTTTGTTTGAAAATTTATCTTCTCTTGAAGGTAAATTAGAAATTGATGTTCTCTTGCAAGAGAAGGACACAGCTTGTTTCAAACTGGGATCTTACACTGAGGATCCGCATCAACATCAGGAGGCACTTTTCTCCCTCCATTGGCTCCTTGCTGTCTCAGCAAGTTATGCAAGATGAACACAATCTTTTATGGCTATTTTATAACTAGAAGCATATTATTACCTATTTTTTTTTTCAAAGTCTAAACTCTCTTTTCAAAGTCTAAACTCTCAGTCTACGGTATCTGATGGCAATAAGTAGTGTATACACTGTAATTAGCAATAATACTATTATCAGTTTCCCATGTGTGGACAATGTTTTGGTTTAATTTCTGCTTATCTCATTTTTCTTTGGTTTCTGCCGGAGTCAGTTCAAGGTTTTCATACTCTTCATACATTTTTATGTATCAAACATTATTGCTGCTTTCTTCTGTAATGTAGAAGGACACTAACAGCTCACCCCATTTGCCCGAAGCAGCCAGTGTCATTTAGCACTGGATTTTAGCACTGCCACAGGTAGCAATATATTTTTTTCCTCTAATGCTTGACTGGTTAGTGAAGTCAGGTTGTTACAAATAGAATAAAGATATATATGTATATCTACATATATATATATATATATATATTTTTTTTTTTACATATACACTGCCACCCAAGGCTACTGCATCATCCTGAGAAATGCCAGTCATGCAGGGAGCACAATTAAATGTTCTCCATTTTTGTTTACTGTCATTAAAAACTGTACTTAAGATGTGCTCAGCCACAAGAAAATAAAAAGCCTCCCAAAGTATTAATTATAGATATTGCTAAAAGCATACAGAAGGATCGAGGCGTAACAAAGCAAACAAGCTCTGTTCCTTCACCCCAGGAGAAGGAAGGAGAAGTGAATGCCAGTGACAGGAAGCCTGGTTGCTTTTGACAAGAAGGGAAACACAGATCTCCCAATTAACAGTGCAGTAAAAGAAGAGTAAGCAGCTTGTTACCAAACATAACCACAGGGAAAACTGTAGCTACTTTAATCAAAAGTTATTTACCCAGTCAATAAAACCAGACTGAAAAAAATGACATAAGGGAAATATGCCCTGAATAACAGTGTTTTGAAAAGAGGGGGTTACCAGGGAACATTGCCACTGACAAGTGGCTTATGGTTGGTTCAGATGCTTTCTCAGTCCCGAAGTGCATGGGATGATGCAGGTGATGCTGGGCTAAAGGTGTCTTGAGTTGTGTGTGTCTGTTGGTTAGATCTCCTATCTGGGAAATAAGAGGAAGATGAAAGATAATGTCTGTTGACTGCGATGATCCAAAGGAAACTGCCAGCCCAGAAACTCCCTGCTTATTGATCAGACAGCTTTCAGGCTGTTGCATTTTGTGATGAATTCCAGAAGATGTGGATCTTTTTCACCTAGTCATAACCAGAGAGTAAAGGAGTTTTCTTATTTTCTCCAGCATTTACTGGGTTTACTTTATTAAAGAAGTAAAGAATCTTTGTCACATCCTTGACAGCATTTTCCAGAGACCACCCAAAAAAAAAGAAAAGCACTTCTAGAAATCTCAATTCAAAAGTGATTTGGCTTGCATCAAAAAACAAAATGACACTATATATGCCTTGGCTGACATTTTCAAGGATACCAGGAAATGTGCCATAGCTACCTGGTTTGACCTAACCCATTCAGGGCTGAGTAATTCACAAGTCAATGCCAAGTCCAGTTCTGTGTACATTTATAAGGTACAAACTATTGACAATGGTCATGTTTAACTCTGGGTTTATTTGTTTGCTTTTTTCCCCTTGTCCTTGTTAGATTATCCAGAATGTCTGCCTTAGCCTTGCATAATATTCACAGCATCACATAATGGCAGAGGTGGGAAGGGACATGTGGGTCCATCTTGATGTTCTGATGTCTTGATAGCACATAGGTGACAAAATGTGATCAGAACGAAGTAATGGGTACATATTTAATTAATACTGCATATTGTTGTTCCAGGTATCACCTAAAATCTTCATGCATATAAATGACTGTTTCAGTAATGCAAATGTATTGAATCTTAGAGCTGTACTGAGCCAGATACAGGCAATACATGATCAGATTTTCTCATTCTTTGGCACTCCTTGAGATGAGCAGGGCTCTGATAAGGAGGAAGCAGTTGTGTGAGTCAGGCTACCAGGCTGAATAAGAATTTTCAAGACTTGGACTGACACAGCATAGCTTTAAGCTCTAAAACTGCCATTTTGTTTAGCTTTGATGTAATCTTCTCTACTAATAACAAGTAAGCCAGCCAATGCTTTCTTCCATAATTGCAGCCAAAAATAACACACAGCATAAAAGTGCATCTGCAATTGAAACAGTGCCTGTGTCCACGCTGAAGTCACTTGTGTAGTTAGTTATTCAGTCTGTCTTTTCTTTGTGGACACAAAGGATCAGTTTCCAAGTGCATTCCCCACTGAGGAAGACACTTAGGATGCAGCTTGTGCACACCCACAAGGTGTGAGTCACTGTGCTGACAGATCCTCATTTCTCTCTTGTTTTCACAGGCTTGGCAACTAAATTAAGTTACACAAATGCAAATAAGCAGTGAATGACATCCAGCAGATCTGACTGACCTCATTCTCTCATCTGCATGACCACAAAGTGAAAGCAATCTACAGAAATTAGACTAGATTCCTGGTTGGGAAAAAAACACAGTGAAGATAAACAACAGGTGTGACCCAGCTGGAAAACCCACCTTTAAGTTCCTACATATGTTCTTGATGATTTTCACAATACAACTGGATGGTGAGTGTCCCAGGTACTGGGGCAGTGACAGAGCAATTAAAATGTCTCAGTACGGTTCCTATGACAGAAATTTGAATTTCAAACAGTGTTTGCTCTAAGGCTGTCCCCAGAAGGGCTGGCTGCCAAAGGGTGTCTGCTTAATGGGACGAGGGGGTACACAGCAACCTTACCCTTCTAAACATTTGGCTACGAACCCTTACCATGCTGTGCTGCATTCCTTCAGCATGGGAGAAGCTTTGACCTCCATGAGAAACGGGAGGAACCTGGGATCTGCATAAAACCATAGGAATGGCTGGCAGAAAAACAGGTGTTCTGTTACTGCTGTTTAAGATTTTCATGGAGCAAACACTGTGTATGAGAGGACTTCAACTTTGTACAACTCACACAGCCTTTAGTTGGAGCACAGTGGGAGAGGCACCTGCCTGCAGCAGCTATCTGTCTTGTTGGTAAGCACCTCCCTCAAATCAGAACAATTTCAGTTGTCTCCTAGAAGTGTATCATTTTGTTGAGTGATAAATGGAACTGTGAAATATTGCCTGTAATCAGCACCCTTCATTGCAAAGCTCATTAAATTCCTGACAAGTGTAGAGTTGACAGCTCTTTAATTTTGCTTTATTGCCTCATTTTATCTCACCAATTTCTTTCTCTGATTTACTGTTAATAATGAAAGACAGCAGAAATGCACTGTGTTTGAGAATCAGAAAAATAAGTAATTTTAAAATTCCCTGATTTAGGGCATAGGAACAGTGAGTATTAGACAATGCGAGCATTGAGAAGGTGATTAAACTTTAATAAAGCTGTCAACTGAAATAAACCAATCTCCTTACAAAACATTCTGCTTGCCAGGTGCTGGATTTTTGCTGTTAAAGAATTCTCTTTCAACAGTCTGTTTCAATGTGCAGCAGACTCATGTTGTGACTGCCAAGTCACAATTTGGTTTTGTGCATGATCTGTTGAGTCTTGGTAACAAAAAAAGACTGTTAAAATAACACATTTGGAACACACCACAGCAAGTACGATATAGAATGAATGCACTAACATGTAATGAATGGCAGCAAAGTTATTCCTACCTCTGACTGCCCCAGGAAGCCTTTGGAGCCTGGTCTCTGCCCAGTACCTTCACAGAAGGGTCTGATTCTCCAGCCATGTAGTCACTGACAGCTGCACAAAATGTTTGCTACCAGTCTGATTTGGCAGATACTTCCATCTCTTTATTATTATTATTATTATTATTATTATTATTATTGGCATTTGCATGTGATTATCCAAAATCCAGTGCAGTGAGGAGTCAAACACATACATCCATGTACAAAATTGATAGCCCCTATAACCACCTGCAACAACCTTTACTGAAGTTCAGCACAGACCTGTCCAATAAACACTAAAAATCACTCTTTATTAGTGGATTCATAATTTCTAGCTGATTTGCTCTGCAAAGGACTCGTTCCAGCAATGCTGCCTCATGTAGAATCTGAGTATGACTGAGTTAGAAAATGACCACTAAGGTCATATTCTCCAATCACCAGCCCATCCCCACCACCTCACTAACCATGTCCCTCAGTGCCACATCTTGAACACCTCCAGGGACAGTGATTCCACCACCTCCTTGGGCAGCCTGTTCCAATAAGTGCTATCTGTGTGATTACATGCCGAACTTCCCTGGGTGCTCTCTAGTGTCCTCTTGAAAGGAAATCAGACTGAGTGTCTTGAAAGCTGGGATGTTCCCAGGAGACTCTTGTTTCTGTTAATGAGAACATCATCTCACAAGGTTTTGCCTCGCACAGTTCCTTGGCTGCACAACCGCCATTTCATTGGTGAAAGAGAAGAGAGGGATCTCATACGATCAGGAAACCACCACACCCAGATATCCTGGAGTTAAACAAGGCAGCTGGCTCTTGGAAAGACTTCTTGTCTTCTAACTTCTTTCTTGCCTCTTGGTTGTTGATCCTATTTCTTGCAATTTGCTTTAAATGGCATTGCAGGGCTCTTGGGTGGAGGCTGAATGTTTCTGTGTGTTTGTATTAGGTCAGAGCTTTGTTCAAATTTGTATTCCAGGTCCCTGTACTGCTTGGACTAGCAGTATATGTATGAGTATATATGCATAAGAGCTCTTTTGATAGGATAGCATTAATTTCCCCTGTAAAATTCTCGTTCAAAACAAATATCACTAAAATATGCAGAAGTAACAGGTCACATGGCTGTCAGCAGTACTTGCATTTTCCATTTTCCCATACATTCTCAGTGCTTGTGACACAATGTGTGAATTTATACAAAGCTGTAATTAGTACTGAGTGGGGAGGGCTGGAAAGCTTTATTAAAAACACCCATTTACAGTTTTATGTGGAGGCTCCTAAAGATAATGAGATGAAGCTTGCATTTTTTCTTCCTCTGCTCTTGACTTTGCAGCAATTCTGCCAACATATATGTACCTTGTACAGCCTTTTCCATAGAAGCACTGCAAAGTAAGATCATAATAAGAAAAATAAGCTGCACTATACTTAAGGAAAAATAATTTTGTTTTTTCTACTTTTGGCAATGGCTTTGAGAAGAGTGTAGTTTGAAATAAAGTGAGACGGCTTGTTGGCAATTGAAAGTAATAACTGAATGAGACACAGATCTCTGAAAGTGTTGAGATGTTAAGAAAAATCAGCCCACTTAGACAGCTAAAGATGAAGGACTGCCGTAACTGTGTGATAACTAAATGGCACATTCAAACCTGGATAATGGATGGTGCTTATAAACTTCTTTTCTTATTATTTATACTCAAACAGTGTTAAAAGCACCTACAGATCTGAAATAATTGGTCCTAATTTATCCCTGATGCAACTTAATTATAATTGGTCTGTCATTTCTGACGTTACTTAATTTAATCCATGATAAAGAAATCGCAGCAGGGATCCAGCCTCCTACTGATGTATGTGGAAGAAAAGAGTGCTCACAGATTATGAATAAGGAGAAATCATGACATTTTCAAGGAACAAAAAATCACTGCCTTGCCATTGTAGCAAGAGCCATACTAACTGCCTTGCCTTGGATTCAGCTGAATGTACTGCCAAAGAGTCTCACCAAGGGGCTATCAGTGAGCTCCATTACCGCTCTCTTACAGTAATAAAACCCCAAGGTTTTTTGTCTGCTTCATGGTGGTGCAGGTTAGGATTGGGCCAGTACTGGGCCAGATTTCTCACAAAAGGAGCGGAGGGGCAGCGCTGAGCTCTGCTCTGTGTGACAGCGACAGGGCCCGAGGGAACGGCATGGAGCTGCGTCAGGGGAGGGCAGTGGGGCTGAGGGAAAGGGGCTGCACCACAGGGCGGTGGGATGGAACTGCCTGCCCGGGGCTGTGGGCACGGCCACGAGCTGTCAGAGTTCAGGGAGTGTTTGGAGAACACTTTGAAACACAGAATCACAGAGTCACAGAATCATAGAATCGCCTAGAGATTTTGGGTGGTGCTGTGTGAAGCCAGGAGTTGGACTTGATGATCCTTCTGGGTCCCTGCCAACTTTTCTGATTCTATGATTCTATCTTTTCAGGTCAAAATAATAATAAAAAGGAAAACAAACCAGCCAAATAATAACAACAAAAGAACACCAAGACCAACCAAGAAAGCAAGAGGAGATATGAGATAAAACATGTATTTTTAAAGATTTGCAGTTATTTTATCTTTTATCTAATTAATTATTTTGCTTGAGGACTTCTTTTAGGACCATTGTAAAGCTTGATTAATGACAGCCTCCTTCACAAATTTGTCAATGCTGGTGTTGAAACTGCTTAATCAATGATTGTCCCAAAGATGGAAGGAAACTTCATGTCTTTTTGCTGAGTAAGATGATGAAAATCTTACCTCGCCTCTGTGCCCTCATCACTACATCTCCAGAGCAGTAGTCAGGGCAGAGCTTTGTGAGAATATCTTCCAGTAGAAAAGTGCAAGAGTAAGCAGACCACGACACTGGCAAACATAATCATTTCAGTTTTTGAGCAGAGTGAAAAATACCTTTATAGAAAACTTACTTCAGGCTTCTGATCAGAATTAATATACACTTTAATTTCTGTACACAGTCACAGGATGTTTGGGGTTGGAAAGAACTTCTGGAGTGACCTGGGCCAACCCCTGCGAAAGCAGGGACACTTAGAGCAGATAGACCAGGACCACATCCAAATGGAGATTCTGGTGTGCAACTCACAGGAGTCAGGATTTTTTGTCTACCATTTGACATTGTTTGTCTTCCCACAGAGAGATGTATGTTTTTCATAGAAATATATGTGAGTCACTGGAAAAAGTAATTTTTTTCTGCAAATCCTTACTGCTAGCTTGCAGAAGGAGGAAGCAAAGTGTCCTGGCATCACATTCCCCTCCTGCACTGCTCATAACCACGCGCAAAGCATTCGCTCAAACTGACTTACGCTGGTTTGAAGGAAGATGCAGGATGTCATCTCTCCCTTGTGTGCTTTTATCACCGTTGGAACAAAGATTTTTATTCCTTTTATCTCCCTTTGATGAGCAACAAAAGAAGAAACCAGAGGATGTGAAGGTTCAAAGCAAGGCTGAAGCACACAGCCAAAGAACTGAACCAAAGAGTGTCTTTTCAAGGCATTGTTCATATACCTGTTGGTCGGTATAAATTTTGGCCCTGCTGCTTTAAGATCCAAAGCATTAATCTGGTCCTCCAGCCACAGACTCTTTTGCAATAGATGATTTGTGATGGAGCAGCACAGTGGCAACTGCCGCATGTTGCTGGGTCCTACAGCTGATGCAGCACTGCTGCTGTGATGTGCAGCCATGCCAACTGGGGCTGGTGCACGCCACGACTTGTACAAACTCATAGATAGCAAAAGCAAACACATGGGAGGCCAGTCTCTTCCATTGGTAACAGTTTGTGTAAGCAGACTAATAAAAGACTGTTTATCAAGAGATATCTTCTCCATACATCTACTGACATTTGTTTATTGAGCAGCACAGAATATTTATGTGCTTCCAACTGATACCGGCCTCAGAAGGGAAGAGCAGATGAGTAATGTGTGCTGCTTCTTTACTGGCTGCTTCCAGAGCAGAAATCATATGTTTGTCCAGCTTTAATTAGAAAACAGTAAAGTAACAGGGTTTGTTTTCAGTTCCAAGAGCATGGGATACTATTTCTTTGAATGAATTTAATTTATTAACACTTGAATTGTTTGTAAAAAGATCTGTATCAGGAGTAGGTATTATTAATGATTTTCTGGCTTAGAATTTGCTTGAAGGGCAGACGAGCAAATTTAAGGTGATTGCATTGTGCAATTTAAGCTGTAATTCAGTCTCCTAATAAGAGCTTATATCTGCTTAGTGCAATGATGACTGCTGAGAAAGATAATACACATCCATAAACTAAAGCAATGGAAAAAGATGGCATTGTGTCACATTATTCAGTATTATTTTGCCTTTCAGTAGTATTATGCATTTTTTCTAAAGGAACCAAAGTAGGAAAAACAAAACAAAAATAAGCAGGGTTTCAAAATCACTTTTGACAATGATAAAATATTTCTACAGAACATTTCGTTCAGTAGAGCTTGTCACCCAGAGGTTTTTAGTTAATTGCAGGCACTAGACAAAGGAATTGCAGAAACTTTTCCATTTCTGAGGCAGAGCCCCTAGCAATCCTACAGGAAAAAATCAAGGACACGGAGCTTCTCCTCCATGCCTGTAGTCTTTCCAAGCCCTGCTCAATTTTCCCATGCCAGCTGTACCCAAGGGAGCCAGGGAGAAGTGAGGCTGGCTGCAGACAGCTCCTCAGGCTTGGTCCCAGCACAGCAGCAGGCGAGCCTACAGACATCTATTCCATCCTAAGTTCTTGGCCATGAGGACACTGGATAGTTTTGGAAATGTTGTTGTTCCAAAGTGGCAGCAAAATACTTTGTGCTTTGAAAGGGCACTGTGCCAGGTCAGCCTCACTGCTAGCATGAGCATACTGAACGCAACAGAGCCAAAGCCACAACTGGTTCCTTGGGTAATATTTATTCTACAGAGACAGGGTGGATGAAGGATTTGACAGAGGCCAGAATCTCCCTTGAAACTGAAGAAATTTGTGTCTTTTAATTTTTTTAATACAATACATGCTAGTGCATTTTGCAACCACCTTGCAAGTGTGTCACGTTGGGGGCATTCTCCTGTGGCAGTTCCAACTCTAAATGAGTTAGAAAGAAGGATCAGCACATCTACAAAAAAATAAACAAATTGAAAAAAACTAAACTACTTGTGAGAAGTGTCAGAAGTTTCTGCAAGACAGAGGACATCCTCACTCTTCAGGTTCTTAAAATAGTGGGGATCCTCATTCTCTTTCCTTTTGTGTCCCTCACTCAAGACCTGCTTTGGAGGAGTTAATGTGAAGCTACAGCCTGGTGGCTTTGCACACCCCCTTTTATCTGGAGATTGCAGTCACTTTGGTTTTGCAGTGCTCCACAGCAAGCTTGGCTACGCTACCTGTTTCACAGTAAGGCATGTCCTGAGTTGTACAGAAATCAGATGACAAACAAGTTTATGGGCATGTGTCCTTTTCTGTGTCCAGCTTAGGAGCTTTTGGCCCTCACCAACTCCAGCTGCTATTGCTGCTCCTCAGAAAGCAATAGTATGAGATGAGGGGAGATATGGACTGACAAGGGGAGATTTAGACTGACTATAAGGAAAAAGTTTTTGACAATAAGGGTAGTGAAGCATAGGAACAGGTTGCCCAGAGATGTGGTGGATGCACTGTCCTTGGAGACACAGGCTGTACAGGGCTCTGAGCACCTGACCTAGATGCAGGTGTCCCTGTTCATTGCAGGGTGTTGGACTAGATGGCCTTTAAGTGTGCCTTCCAACTCAAACAATTCTATGATTCTATGAATAATTTTGGTGGCACTAGGCAATTCACCATTCTTTTCACTTCACAAACATGTGGCAACTGATGTAAGAGCAACAAAAGAATTGGGAATGTGGTGGGAATATCTTACTGATGCTGTGAAATATAATCAGTAATATTACTGAAATATTTTATTCACTATGACACTGTGTTTTGTAAGCAAAATGCTACAAGAATATTTGCATAAAGTGAAACTGCTGCTTATGAGTTAATGTTTAAACAGTATGTATCATAATTAGCTAGATTTTTCTGAAATAATGACAAAATTAGTTTGAGAAACCTCTGAATCATCTTTGCTTTGATGCGCGTATTTCCAGCATAATTGACCAAACTGATTTAATTATACTAATTGGTTGCCCAAGGTGCTAACTTTAGATTGACTAAGATGGACGTGAATGCTTTTCGGCCTAGCCTTCTTAATTATATGATCCTTTCCAGTATTCTGCTGAGCTTGGAAAGTTTCCCTCCTTTACAGCTGGAAAGAGAATGTAGGCACTAGACTGAAAAGGGCTTTTCTCCCCATCCAGAGGCATTACATTAGCACAGAATTGCTGTCGCCTTTCCCAGATAGTGCAACATTCTGGCTATCAGTGAACTATTAGAAGATTTTAGTTTAGCATACCGGCATTGTACCAGTCCAGCCATACATTTCCTGATAGTTCCTTTCTAAGTGTGGAATCAGCCCGCCAACTCATTTGTATTACCTTCTTCCCTTTGGCTGTCAGCCTCTGAAGGTTTGGTTCAGGTCTCTTTATGTTTGTCATAGTTAAGTCATGCCTCAATACACCACTATTTCATAGAATCATAAGATTCACCAACTCCTCCAAGATTATCCAATCCAACCATCCACCTACCATCGACATTTCCCCACTAAACCATGTCCCTCAGCACAACATCTAAACATTTCTTGAACACCTCCAGGGGCAGTAACTCAGTCACCTCCCTGGACAGCCCATTCCAGTGCCTGACCACTCTTTTGGAGAAGAAATTTTTCCTAATGTCCAACCTGAATCACCCCTGGTGCAACTTGAGGCCATTCCTTCTAGTCCACTTGCTAGTTACGTGGAAGAAGAGGATGACTCCCACCTCTCCACAGCCTCCCTTCAGGTAGTTGTAGAGAGCAATAATGTCCCCTCTGAGCCTCCACTTCTCCAGACTGAACAATCCCAGCTCCCTCAGCTGTTCCTCATAAGACTTGTGCTCCAGAATCCTCACCAGCTTCATTGCCCTTCTCTGGACATGCTCCTCGATGACTTTCTTGTAGTGAGGGGCCCAAAACTGAACACACTATTCACGGTGCAGCCTCACCAGTGCTGAGTACAGCGGGATGATCACTTCCCTGCTCCTGCTGGCAGCACTAATTCTGATACTGGCCAGGATGCCCTTGGCCTTCTTGGCCACCTAGGCATATGAGTTGAATTTAATATAGAATATAGAATGTAGTCTATTCTATATAGAATAAAGTCTAGGATCATCAGTGTGTCTTGACATCAGTTGCAGTTACACAGGGCAGGGTAATCAGTGCTGGCTAATAAATGAGCAGAATCTGGAAGGTTATAGGTAGCATGAATGACCTTAGAAAGGAACGTTCTCCCTGTTTGCATAGAGAAATACACTACTTGCCTTACCTGCCACTTTATATGAGTTTATTTGTACTGAATGTCCTTGAAGCAGCTACATTGTACATAGCCCTAGAGGCACCATTGCTAAATTTTGTGGTTCTTAATCAGAATAAAAGTTTCTGATTTAGTTAAGGTAACTTCTGTAAATTGTCCTCTTTCAGTGCAGATGGAAAACACTGACAATGAAGTACAAAATAATTCATTCACTTGGTCATATGTCCAAACTCTCCCTGAGAAGCATTTTAGATAAAGAGTTTTGTGCTATTTTTTTTTAACGTGCAGGGATAGGATTCAAAAAGTGAATGACCAAATGGAATTGTATTTGGTGAGGGACATCCAAGGCAACAAGAGGGGCTTCTGCAGATGTATCAGCATCAGGAAGAAAATGAGGGACATTGATAGGCTGAATAAATGGAACAACAAGAATCTCCTTTACATCAGGAAAAGGAAATCCAAGTCCTGAACCTGGGTAAGGATAAACCTATGCATCAATGCACCCACAAACTGAATACAAGAAACTATTTTTAAGCATGAAAATAAAGCTTGTTTTTGTTGTTGCTAGGGTAATTAAACACTGGAGCAGGACACCCAAATGGGTTGTCCTTGGAGATATTCATAAGCAGATTGAACGTGGCCCTGAGCAACAGCTCTAGCTGGCCCTGCTCTTAGCAGGAGGTTTGTATTAGACATTCTCTAGAGGTCCCTTCCAACCTCAGCAATACTGTGAATCTGTGATAATTTACAACATAAAGGTAACTATAGACTTCTAGTACAGAATTTCCTGATAGTATGAGTCTTATCTGGAGGCATATCAAGTATTCCTTGCCATTCATTTACCTACAATTAATGTCCGATACACTAGTTTAAAGAAAATGATTAATCTTCACCCTTTCAGGGCCTCTTCAAAAAGAAGTGTCCTACTGAAAGCTGCTTATTGGACTGTCAATGTAAATATTAAATAAAGGCCATACTGAGCTTAGCAACAAGGATTAGGAGCACATATCTTGTTTCCATAAGCTCCAAAAATTTCAGCAAGTGATTTCAGCAAAACCACTGAAATTTGTCTCATAACTGCCAAGATGCATCCCTCTAAGCTGTTAACGTGTACATGTACTCCATTGACTGGGCTCACTCTTTTGGTGTGCTGGAAGGGATGAGCAGTTCTGTGAGGTAAGGTGAACCCCAAGAGAAGGCTGGCAATGAGGAAGGAAGGGTAGAGATCCATGAACTAGGGCCATATCCCATTATAACTAAGAGGATAAGAGCAGGTCCGGGAATGGTAACCATGAGCAGCCAAAGCCTTGATCACCAGAAAAGTCTGTGGCAACAGTGAAGGTCTAGTGTCAAGCCAGGAAGGCAAGTGAATGGAGCAGAGCCAGGGCCAACACAGCACAAGTCTGGGTGCAGGACACAGGTACATCCCTACAGTGCAGCTCAGACAGGGCCCACATGCAGCCACTGAGGAGGAGGCACCCAGCAAGATTCCTCAAGGATCTTTCTCACACAGCTCTTTCCGATCAGCTGGACTCAAGGTTACAGCTTGATCATGCTAGAGCTGGCCTTGAGCAACTACAGACAGAGCCATGGAGAGGATGCAGGGGAAGAAGTGGCAGAGCATCTATATGTTTTCAGGGCCATGACACAAATCTGGCTCATATCTACTAGTTTCTAATTCTGTGCTGCAAATCTTACTCCCACGCTCAAAACACTTGTGAGGAGCTTGGTGTTGTGCCATCCAGTTGTCCTCCACATCAGATTAAATTTTGAGGCCTTTTGAATTCTCCTTCCATGTTATTTGCTCTTCTTCCATGAGGTTCCCAACTTTGGAGGGTTGTGACCTTGCACATCTGGTGTTACAGGGGCAAACCAACAAGGCAAAGGCATTTTGCAAAAGAATTGGTTAACCAAGGGGAACTTTTCCCTTTGAAGTACTTTCTGTACTGCAGTACAGCAGTCACAGGCTGCATTTGGATAGGCCTTCCGTAAGTCTAGCCAAGAAACATTTGTCAATGAATAAAAAGTTACTAACAGCTGGTTTAGTGCATTTTGATCTGGTTTGTTTATGTACGTTTTAAATATGTAATTATTGTTTCTGTTCTGGCATGCCATGCCTTGAACATTAAAAAAAAAAAAATAATGGACTGGTGACAGTCACAGCATAGCACGAATCACTGAGGATCAGAAGCTACTTATTCAAATGCTTATCAACTCAAGCAGAGTGGTGGCAGACTTAATTCAGACAGAAAAACGTAAGCCATGGATCTGTGAACTTGAACGAGACAGACAAAAATCATCAGTCAGCAGATGGACATCACCACTTTCTTATTTCGTTGATGTTTACTTATTATTTTGATAAGAGTATCATTTGTTATTACTGATGAAAAAGCAATTGGCTCTTATTTAATGCAAGAATAGTGTTTTAACAAGCTTCCAAGTTATATTGCAGGAGCAGAGCTTTAACACCCCATCCCGAAATGAACATTGTCACTACCTGAGTTACACAGTGGTGTAAAACTGCTGTTTGCAGAAGGATGGTTCAGTTTGAATTAAATGGTACTTATGTGAATCAGAGGAAAAATTTGAAAATCCATGGTGACTTTGGAGACAAGATGGGACTGGAGGACTTGGTGCACCAGGCCTAAAACAACATGGAAGAGGAGAAGGTCATATAAGAATATTAACTCTTTCTAAATGCTTTTGACCATAGTTCTATCCAGAAGGGAATATTAAAGACAGGGCAAATGTTGACGATACTGAAGAATTCTTTACTTCCAAAAGAAAAAAAGCTGAGGTTGAAGGCTCTGAGAAAAGAAATCAAGAGAGATGGTGGGAGGTGATGTATGTTCACTTATCCTATGTGTTTCAAGTTAGACTAAGCAAAGAACTTAGAGGTTGTCTCACCTTGGATATACACAATCCAGTTAATACAGAATTCAGCTCAATAGGACTTACCTCAAATTTAGGTTTAATTTGGAATGTTCATTTCAGTCCCAAATCATTTTTTACAGTCACTGTTCTCACACCTGTCAGTTAAAAATATCCACAAGGACAATTTCATTTTAAAATGCTTCAGATAAAACAAGAAAACTGCATAAACCACTTACCTACCCATCCTTGAAACCTAGAGAATGACACTCTGCTCTTGAACATCTGTTGGCTTTTGAAAATGTTCATAAAATGTATGCAGTAGACATGAACAAGTTCCACTTCAGTAAATATGTATTGAATATGTCTTGAACTAAAAATGTTTTACATGTAAAAACAAGTTGGAGAGAATTAATGTCTTCAAATATATGTTTTATTTAAATTATAACTAAGTAATCATTTGAACACTCCAAGATGGAACATGGCATATTGTGAGGAAAGCTAATTCAGCTTTCACTGCTACAGCTGAACTTGTGTGGAGATGTCATTTTCCTGGATGATGTAAACCACCATTTTACAAATGCTTGTCCCTCATTTTGCACAGAAGCATACCCTTCTCACTACACCTTAGTTTTGCAGACCCTCTAGTCTCAGTAAAGAATGATGTCCCAGCCACATTGCCTGTATAAGCTTACAAAGAAAGGAATCTACTACACACAACAGAAATAGCTTAGAGAGTGTATATGAGATTGTTAGTGTGTTGGCCAGCAATTTATTTTAAGAAATTCCTGCACACCCCACCCCTCTCATTCCCAGCTCAGTGCTGCAGCTGATGAACCCATAAGATGTACAGATGTGACTGTGGTGGTAACCTAGCATACACTGCTTGAGTAGTGCTAACAACCTATCAGATCAAAGGAAGAGCTCTTCACTGGTTGTTTTGTTGGCAGATTTTAAAACAAGAATGATTTGTCTATTAGGTTACAGCTACTCTCAACTCCACTAGCATGCAGACAGCACAACTCCCTGAGCTTTCAAAGAGTGAAATAAGTATTAGTTCATGTGACTTGCAAGAAGGAAAGTGAAAGGGTATTTTTGTCCTATAAGTACTGATTTCAAACAAGATTAATTCCCTAATAGCACATATTGAGAACTATTGAGAACTATGCACGTAAAAATCTATGCTGACTCATCAACAGGCTCCCCCTGATCAAGTGGCCTGTAGTAGACAATTACAGAAAACTTACAACTTAGAGAAATAAAGAAAATTCAGAAAGCTCTTAGTCTGTTGATTAGCAAGCAATGCAGTCAGAATGGGGCTGTAAGAGTAGAATTATTGAAAATAAATTTAATGGTGCATTTTTGTTCATAAAAATTCTTAGAACTCAACATTATCAATTTAAATAGATATGTCTATAGTAACACAGAATCATAGAATCACAGAATGGCTTGGATTCAAAGGGACCCCAAGGATAATCAAGTTCCAAACCTCTTGCAACAGGCAGGGCCACCAACTTCCTGATCTGGTACTACCCCAAGTTTCCCAGGATCCCATCCAACCTGATCTTTAACATCTCCTCTTGTATTACCTCCAATATAAACTTCAGTGTTATGCAGAAATACTAAAAATATGTTTAAAAAAGGCATCCAGCATACCAGCATCACAGAGCCCCACTTGGGTAACTTACTATTTTAAGAAGCAAACTGAACTAAGTCTGGTACCCCAAAAAGCCTGAATATAAGTATAAATATCTCTATATGCTGTTGTGTGCAGTGTAGACATCACCTAATTTTCAGTGCAGTATTATTTGATTTCAAGCTGACATCTCTGCATACCACATAGCCTGCTCCGCTTTCTGCAGTTTAGTCTACGCGCTGAAGATAAGAAAGTACAAAGAGCAGCAGAAAAGGTTTTATCAATGGTGCCTCCAAGGACATTTCAGTTTCAAACTGAAATTCATAAATAATTGAACTATGATAGCAGTGCTAAACTCAGTCCTGTTTTAATGCTGATGCCACAGCAACAGCTTAGCAGAGAAGGCAACATATCTACAGGTTTGAATGTGGCTCTGAACAGTCCCATAGTTTTCTAGGTCTAACCATCTGTATTCCCTGCTGCCTTTAGTCTCCACACAGAAGGCAAGTCTTTCCACTGAGTGAGCTTTCCCTTTGTTCTCTCTGTCTATGCAACCCTTAGCACACAAAGGTCACAGGCAGAGTGATTTTAGGAAATACCATCTCACTAGTAAATGAATGTATAATTTTACATACACATAGAGAGAACTTCTAAGCTGTTAGCAGTGAAATCAGTCAAAATGTTGATGTGAGCAACCGCCTACAAGACTAAGTAAAGAATCTGCAAATCTGTCCATGCACCAGACAACACTTTCAGCACTAAATAACTCAAGAATGCATTTAATCTAGCTTTAAAGTATCTTCTGAGGGAACAGAAGAGTACTCAGAGTACTCAGTTTTCAAGATGTTCCCTCAAATGACTTAAATGATCCAGAGATGTCACTGGTCATTTAGACAGCATCTTACATCCAGCAGTAAATACCCCATAAAGCCACATAGCACAGATGACTGTTTCTCTCATGACAGCGAGGCATCAGTCCAGCACAATTCCATGTGCATAGACTCAGCAACATAAACAGCACATCTCCTTATGAGCTACTTAGTTTCTGCCACAGCTCATCATATTTACAACCAAAGCCACTACCTTTCTCCACCCCACATAAATCCCACAATCATTCCACAAAAAAAAAAAAAAAAAGTACACTTTTTCCAAAGTGATGGTCTTAATATGGAAAGATTGGATTTAATATCTGCAACCAGTGCCTGATTCACATTGTAGAATCATAGATTCACATGGTTGGAAACGACCAGCAAGATCATCCAGTCCAACCGTCCTCCCACCACCACTGCTACCACAAGCACTAAAGCAGATCTCACAGCTCCTCATCCAGACGCCTCTTGAACACTGCCAGGGACGGTGACTCCACCACCTCCCTGGGCAGCCATTCCAGTGCCTGACCACTCCCTGAGAGAAAAAGTTCTTCCTTAAGTCTAACCTAAACCTCCTCTGGCACAACTTGCTGCCATTTCCTCGGGTCCTGTTTGTTGTCTGGGAGAAGAGGCCAAACCCTCTTCACCACAACCTCCCTTCAGGAAGTTGTAGAGTGCAATGAGGTCTCCCCTGAGCCTCCTCTTCTCCAGACTAAACAATCCCAGCTCCATCAGCCGCTCCTCATAGGACTTGTGCTCCAGACCCCTCACCTTTCGTTGCCCCTCTCTGGACACGCTCCAGGACCTCAATGTCTTTTTTTGTAGTGAGGGGCCCAAAACTGAGCACAGTACTTGAGATGCGGCCTCCCCAGAGCTGAGTACAGGGGGATGATCACCTCCCTGCTCCTGCTGGCCACACTATTTCCAATGCAGGCCAGGATGCTGTTGGCCCTCTTGGCCACCTGGGCACACTGTCGGCTCATGTTCAGCCAAGCATCAGCCAACACCCCCAGGTCCCTTTCCTCTTCGCAGTCATCCAGCCACTCGTCCCCAAGCCTATAACACTGCATGGGGTTACTGTGGCCAAAGTGCAGGACCCAGCACTTGGCCTTGTTGAACCTCATCCCATTCACCTCAGCCCAGTGATCCAGCTTATCTAGATCCCTCTGAAGGGCCTCCCTACCCTCAGGCAGATCAACACCACCTCCCAACTTGGTGTCATCTGCAAACTTACTGAGGGTACACTCAATCCCTTTGTCTAGGTCATCAATGAAGATATTAAACAAGATGGGCCCCAGTACTGACCCCTGGGGGACACCACTTGAAACAGCTCACCAGCTGGAACAGAAAGTCAGTAGGGGAAAGTCAACTGGGGAAAGCAGCATAACTGTTGACCTGCCCTTCCTTACCCCTTTTACATGACTACACAGCCCTGCATCATCTCTTACACCATCTTTTGTACAATGGGTACATATTAAAAAAATTAAATATAAAAAAATTAAAAATCTGACTGAGGTGGGATTTACTAATATACAAAACATTTATCATGCTGTATAAAATTCACAGCCCAAACCTGCTTTGTATCCTTCTTATTCATACCCATACCCTCCTCATCTCACTTCTCCATGCTTATTTGCCTCACAGCTTCTTGGAATTCTGATCTTCAGCTGAGTCCAGGCAAACCCTTTCTCTTATAAAACATTAGGCATCCAAAGCTGCAATAACTGCAATTTGTAGTAGGCTTATTTGTAAACGAGCCTTTGGGATACTGGACACGCCACAGAAAGCTGACAGGACGACATGGAGCCAGCCTACAGCAAAAAGTTTCACTGCAAGCCTCAGTGAGACAGAGGGAAGAACTTCCCTGTTCCAGACCTGCCCAAGCTCTGGGCAGGAAAGCTTGGGTCATTGTGCTCAGTGGCCTGGACTGGACAAATAAACATCTGCAGAGGAGGGAGAAAAATTTGACAATGTCCTGAAAGGTGTCCTTGTGAAGGACTTTGTGACTGTTCATAAGTACGTTGTTGAAGAAATCTTTTTTATGTTTCCGAAAGGAATAAAATATCTGTATCATCAAAACAAGCTCATTGTTGCATTTCATGATATCACCATTAATGTACATTTCCCTCTAGCACAGTTTGAAGAAACTCCTTGTGATCTGAAACTGAATCTCTTTCCCTATTCACTATGTTTACAGATCAGCCTATCATCATAAAGAAGTTCAATAGCATGTGCTTTTTACATTCAATTACATTTATATATTTACATTCAATTTCCTTTTTAATCAAATGAATGAGGTTTGGTAGGTTTTCTACTGAAAAGTGTACAGATCTTAAATATAAAAAAGACAAAAAGACCATAATTCAATAAAAGAGCCAAGGCCTGATGAATCAACAGCAAAGATTCTCTCTTTTTTTTTTTTTTTTTTCCCATAAACAAAGACTGGAATTTAAAGGAAATTGAATATATATAAAAGGATGCTTTTATTTTATTTTGATTTATTGAAATATCTTCTTTACAAAATTCTCAGATTAAAAGAAGCGTATATAATATCAACCTGTCTTGAAAAATGTACACATTTTCAGATTAAAAAAAAAGAGTGAAGTAATACATTTTATACTCATTATCACTACAGCCAAATTAAGTACCATTGATTTGGACACCTAAACCTGGTGGTCAGACTTTCATATCTATCAAGCATTCTTATGCAGCACGTTTCAAAACAGGAGCACGTCATTTATTTCTTACAGAACACATAGGTTTTTCTGAGCATCTTTGAAAGAAGATTGCTTTTCTCAAAGCAAGTTAATACTGCCATCTAGCGATTCAATTGTAGTATATCCTTAGTCCGGCCCTGTTAAACGTAGTTCTCGTGTTTTGGTTTGGAACGGTTTGGAATTGGGATAAAAAAAAAAATCCAGTTGCATTCCGTTAATTGAAAAAGGTACAGGCACCATTCATTGTTAAAGTAACAATAAAAAATTATAAAATTCTATTTTGACAGTAAAATGAAAAGAAGAACAAGGGGGAATGGTCTTAAACTGAGACAGGAGGTTTAGGTTAGATATTAGGGGGAAGTTTTTCACTCAGAGGGTGGTGATGCATTGGAACAGGTTGCCCAAGGAGGCTGTGGGTGCCCCATCCCTGGAGGCATTCAAGGCCAGGCTGGATGTGGCTCTGGGCAGCCTGGTCTGGTGGTTGGTGACCCTGCACATAGCAGGGGGTTGGAACTCAATGATCATTGTGGTCCTTTTCGACCCAGGCCATTCTACGATTCTATGAACATTCAAAGCTTCAAATTGCTGCACCATAAAGTAAACAAGCTATTCATAGAACTGTATAATCATAGAATGGTTTGGGTTGGAAGGGACCTTTAAGATCATGTAGTTCCAACCCCCTGCTATAGGCAGGGACACCTCCCTCTAGACCAGGTTGCTCACAGCCCCATCCAGCCTGGCCTTGAATGCTTCCAGGGAGGGGGCACCCACAGCCTCTCTCAGCAACCTGTTCCAGTGTCTCACCATCCTCACAGTAAAGAATTTCTTCCTAATATCTAGTCCAAATCTATCCCTTATGAATGACTTATTTTACAAATATAAGATATTATTTTTCAAAGGCATATACATGACTTTAGTTGAATGGGGCAACTAATATATACAATTTAAAACCTACACATTAGTAAATTGGATTTCATATCCTCTTTCCAGCCTGAGATTAATACACCAAGGATCAGGATTTTTACAAAACACTTTATCCAACAAATATTTTTATTATTATTCCATGAAATGTTTGGACACTCTTTATATAGAGTGTCAATTGAGCACTCATCTTTCAAACTGCCCTGTTTGAGTTCTGCCTTTGACCAAATGGAGGATGACACTTTTGGATGCATATCACTGCATACTCAAGATTTTAACCCAGTAATACCCTACTCAGTAACTCTTTGGGTAATTGAAAGTTGGAGATGCCTGCTCAGGACCTGCCCAGAGGGAGAGTGGGCTATGCATGGCTGAGCACAAAGACTTGAAACTAGTAGAGTTGATTTGCACAGCACATTTCTACATGCCATACAGACCAGAATACACAAAGCAGCGCAACACCAGATTGCTGTTTGAGATTACTCAACGGATATCTAGATTCTTTCTGGCTAACCTCCTGCACATTGATTTGAGGAGTTTGTTTGTATTTCAAAGCAAATTGAGTCTTGTGATTCCTTTGACTTTCCTCCCTAGGGTGAGGAAAGCTGGTTTCATAACATGGCATATGTCACCTAGTTAAACTATCAATCTTACTTCTTAGTATGAAGGCAAGTATGAGCAAAGCTATCCACTTCCCACCTGAGGAAGAAAAAGCCCACATAAACTAGCATGCACACAGTGGGACACCGACTAGAAGCAAAATCTACCCAAAGACAGACAAATCTTAAATATAAAAGCCAGGAAATCTACATGAACAGATACCTCACAGCTAGTGTTTCCTATGTTCTTACCAAACTTAAAACACAAGATGACATAAACCCCTGCACAGGACTACTTCATAGAATGGTCTGGTCTGAAAACTGACCAACACCAGATTCATCGAAGGAAAATGCAAAAACATACATGTTGCAACTTATGGAATAACAGCCCTCAGATCCTTAATTCAAGCAACAGAAGATTTACCTCATTTTCAAACTAGGAAGGGTTAAGACAACACGAGGCACAGACAGAACTGCCACATGCAGGGCTCCAGACTGCTTCACTGAAATCATTAGGAAAGCAGATGTTCCCCTATGTCTTCTGTAGCAAAATCCTGATGACAGCTGTTCTGACATGTAGTATATCACAAGGCCCTAATTCTGCCAATATTTTTGGAAAAGTATACTTTGAAGTGTAGTGCTTTTGTACACATAGAGACACACACACACACACAGAGCTGACTGAAAGTTACAGCTTCCTGCTAGAAGATGAAGGGACTACATACCATAAAATGACTAAGTCGATTTATCACAGATGCTGAACCACTCAGCCATTAAGAAGCAATAGCAAAAGCACCACTTCCTATCACTAGAGCTATACTTATTTTCCAGTTTTACACATCACTGCTTGATGGTGGGGTGGTGTGAGCTACAAAAAGCTTGAAGACAAACAAGGAGTTACCTTTCACGTTGCCAGAAAAATTAATTTATGGCAATGTGAAAACAGCGTGTGGACATCTGTTTCTCTTAAATGTCAAGAGCAATAAGAAAATGTTTTACTATGGGTACAGGGTGAGATATGCTGCTTCCTAATTCTGCATTTTTCATTTTCTGTGTGGCCGCTCACTCTAAAATCAAACAATCAAACAACTGAATACATTGCATAATTCTGACTTAATCACTGCCTAAAATTTCACTCCCAGACTTGTGAAGTGTAAAGTAAATTTCCTTCTTATTTTATTTTATTATATTATATTTTATTTTATTTATTTTACTCCATATCAGCAGCATATTTTGCAGCTTTGGTGTGGGAAAAAAAAAAAAAAGGAAATCCATTTCAGCTACTTTCTGCAGTCTGACAGTATGTCACATCATTCTTCTGATTCTGGAAAACATAGAGCTGCTATCTCACAAAGCTATTCCAAGTGCTACACAGGGGCATGATAGAATAATACATTAGCATTTTAATTTATTTTCCCTCTGAACAAGCAGCATATCAGTATTGTCAGCAACATGTGAGTAACCAGAGTACCATCCTGTAATCTGCCACAGCAGGCTCAAGTTTAGCTATATGCTACTCAAGAGAAAAGCTTTGTTTCTGCTAGTCGTTAGAGAGCCAGACATTTTCCCGGTAAGTGTTCTTTTCTGACCATTGTTGCCAACTTATTTTTGTACTGCTGAATTAACAACTGAACTACCAGTCAAACTGAAGCTAGTCAGTCCTCTGCCTAGTTCTAATATACCAGGGTCTCCACTGCAGCAGACTCTCTGCAGCACAGCCTCCAAGGGTGCTCTGGCAGCTCTCCAAGCTTAGGCTTGACTTGAAGACCATGCTTGCAGCATCTCTGATGGCAGGAAACATCAAATCTGGGGTCACCCACCATGAAGTAAATTTTCTGTGCTTACTCAGTAGGTATCCTCATTCAAGAATACTGCAGATTTAGGCAGATTACATTTCATGATTGCACACTTGCTCACAAGGAAGGGCAATCAAAATTCACGCTTGAGATGGCTGGCAAATGGCCAAATGCATTTTGCAGCTGATATCTGGATCTCTAATTTTTTTTTTTTTTTCCCCCCAAAGGGTTGGGCCTCTTCCCTTCCTGGGCCATACTGATAACAGCCAGGTTAATCCAGTGCCCTCTGGGCCGTGCGGAGTTTCAGATGACCTCTCCTTGGTAGCCAGCTGCCCTTCCCAGATGTTTCATGCTCATCTGCTGTCTGGGTTGCAATGTGTATTACCCCTGCTTGTAGTTCAAGCCTATCAACACTGTACATTCACACTGAGGATGGTTCTTGCACCTTAACAAATGCTGGTTCAATCTGAGGTCAGTAGCGGTATCATTTTAAAGGCTGTAACATTACCTTTGGCTGACAGCTGTTATTGCCATTTCTTTGCTTTGCTGCAGGACAAATCGTCTACTAATGACTTTGGGTTTGAAGGCAGAAAAAAAGCTAATGAACATAGGTAAGATTTTCTACTTTTCTACCACTTTTTTTTTTTTTTTTTTTTTTTTTTTTTTTTTTTTAAGACATATAATGATTACACAGCTTCAGTGAGCTTCCATCAGTGTTTTGGAGGCTGCTGACTATAAGCACTCTCCACAGCATGGTTCCCATCCTATGTTTAATCAGGTCTCTGTCATACCAGCATTTGGTGTAAGGCAGTGAAGTTGATCTGTAAACCAGCAAGTGATTTTGGAGAATCCTTGCATATTCTATTCACAGCCTCACAACCTCCACATCTGCTAACTTTCACAGGTTGTTCTGGCATCCCACAATGACTTTACTGTTTGAATGAGGTGTTAAATAACTTGGACATAATCACACTCATATGCATAGACACATAAGCATATATGTTGCCTAGCTCACATGAAACATTTATGTTTTATTAAAGCATAAAAAAGTGAGATTTGGGGAAACTGATTTTTGTGAAAGTGCATACAAAAATTAAGCAAGCACACAGTGATTAGAATCACTGAAGATACAACTCACCACAAATCAGCCTACCATTTGCAAATGAGGATGAAGACTGTCACCAGAATAAACACACTATCAAATTTTTGCAGATTCACATCAGGCAGGAGCAGCTTATTTCTACAGCAACAGGTGAGGTTCAGCCCTGTATCTATGCAAATCCTGACTTAAAAGCAAAAGTGCAAGTGCTCGCATCCACTTCCTGCAGATATAATTTCCTTTGTGGTAAATGTCTGATACGGCAGAGCAGCATCTGCACAGATGGAGACTTTGTCACAATGGATGTGCCTGCATGTTTCTGATAACTGAGAACACACATCCAGGTGGCCTTGATGTGCATCTGCTCTGCTATATCTGGGGAGGGGCAGGTGTGGGTTAGGAAAAGGTTCTGCACCACAGGGCGGTGGGCATGGAAAAGGCTGCCCATAGCAGTGGATGTGGCCCTGAGCTGCTGGCTTTCAAGAAGAATTCGGACACTGCTCTCAGATACAGGGCTTGAATTTTGAGTGGTATGTGGAGTCAGGTGTTGAACACAATAATCCTTGTGGATCTCTTCCAACTCAAGATATTTTATGATTCTGTGATTCCATAAAAGAGACTATTTATGCCTGTTTGTAGAAAATACTGAACCAGTGAAAATGCTGAGTTCTTTCTACTGACTGAAATAAATGCTAAATAATACTTTTTCTCTTTAGGAGGAATCCTTTCAAGAGATCTATATAAACTGCTTGCAGCTTATGCTCTTGCAGGTATAAAAAAAAACCAAGCTCATCACTTACAACTTACTGAGACTGACCTGTGTTTCAGCTGTCTTTCAGCTGATTTATTTCTATTTTCTGAGTAAACCATGTGTTAAAGAAATAACAAAACAGAAGAGGAGAATTTTGAGATGAAGAATTATACATTTTCTTACACTTCCCTAGAAATCCACTTGCGGCCACTGCTTTGATACTTTTTTTCTATTTAGAAATTCTGAATCACAGAAAAAAGATCAGGCTTGAAGGGATCTCTGAAGGTTGTCTAATCTGACACTGCTCAAATCCAGCACTGAAACCACACCAGGCTACTCAGGGTCTTGTCCAGCTCAGCTGCCAACACCTCAGGGCTGGAGGACACACAGCCTGTGTGGGCAAACTGCCAGTGTCTGAACACTTGCATGGTTAAAAAAAAAAAAAAGAAAGCCTATATGGACTTGTAGCATTGCTTGAATAAAAAATCTCAGTGTCACTTTTCAAATCATTAAGATTTGAAAAGACCTCTAAGATCAAGTCCAACCACTGACCCATGACTACCATGCATTCTAAGCCATGTCCCTCAGTGCTACATCTACCCTTTTCACAGAATTCCTGGATCATTTTTACACATCACTTTAAACTACAGTGTGACACATTTCTAGAGACAACCCAGACCTAAATGAGGCTGAGAAGTAAACTCATCATTCAGGACTGGGGTTGTGGTCCCCAGCTGGATGGGCTGCCACCTGCTAAACTCATACGTTTTGTGGTCCTGAGTGTGCCAAAGGTTGACTCGCACTTGGCGTAGCCAATTAAAAGTAGGCACAGCCTTCTGACAGCAACTTACAGTCCCAAAGCACCTCTGGAAGGGGTTCTGGAAGGTATGCACCAGCATAGGGAGAACCTTGCAGTGCACACATGGAATCACAGAACTGTAGGGGCTGGAAGGAAGCTCTTGAGTCCAACTCCCTGCTAAAGCAGGTTCCCTTACAGTAGGTTAAGCAGGAAGGCATCCAGAAGGGTCTTGAATATCTCCAGAGAAGGAGACTCCACAGCCTCTCTGGGCAGCCTGTTCCAGTGCTCTGTCACACTAAAAGTAAAGAAGTTCTTCGTCATGCTCAGATATTACTTCTCATGTTCCAATTTCTGCCCACTGTCCTTTGTCCTGTTGCTGCATGCCACTGAAAAGAACCCAGCCCCACACACCTGGCTTCTGTACTTCAGATATCTGTGAACAGTGATGAGATCCCCTGTCAGCTCTCTCTTCTCCAGGCTCAACAGACTCAGAATACTCAGCCTCCCTCATACAGGAGATGCTCCAGGCTCTTCACCATCTTTGTGGCCCTCTGCTGGGCTGTCTGCAGGATGTCCCCGTCTTTCTCGAACTGAGGAGCCCAGAACTGGACACAGCACTCCAGACGTGGCTTTACAAGGGCAGAGCGGAGCGGAGGGGATCACCTCCTTCCACCCGTAGGCCACGAAGTTCGCGTCGCGCCTCAGGATCCAATTGGTGACGGTCAGCCCAGGCGGGGCGCGGACGTGGGGCGCAGCCCGGACGAGGCCCCGCCCCGAGCCGGGGGCGGAGCGGCCGCTGCCGCCTGACCCTGCAGGCCGCGGCGAGGGGTCGCCGGGCGTAACTGGGCTGGGTCCTTTCGGAGAGGCTCGGCGGGTTGTGGTGCGGAGGTTCGTTCGGCCGAGAGCGGCGGCGGGGCGGCCGTGGTTGCGCCGCAAGGCGCTGCGGGCTGAGCCGTGTTGGGAAGCGGCGCCGCTCGGAGGTGGGATCGTTCCGGGTTGAAGTGCCGCCGAGGAGCAGTTATCCCTAAGTGGCTCGGTACGGCAGTGACGGATTGCTCAGCAGAACTCCCTGCTCCGCGTGTTCTGCCTGCTTTGAGAGGGGCGGGTCGGGCTCGGGTCGTTTCTGCCTGCGCGTGTCGGTGATGGCGGGGAGCTGGTAGGCCTGCTCGTAATTAAAAGTGTTAAATAGCAGTCTCGCGTAACTGCACGTCCTGTTGGGATCGTTTCCCTTTCCCGGAGAGCACGAGACAGTGGCGGTGCCTTTGTACGCGGCCCGGTGCGCGGCACGGCTGCCGCCTGCCCCGCCGTGCGCTTCTTTTCCGTTCCCGAGCCGCGCCGGGTTGGCACTGGAGAGCTGGCAGCTCTGACCACGCACGGCGTCGGGGAGAAAGTTGCTTTATGAGGGGAAAACGGGCTTGAGGCGGTGGTGCTGAGAGGAGGGCATTGAGGCGTGCGGGACGGTGGGTGTGGGCGCTGCCTGCCTGAGCTGTGTGCTGGAACAGCCGAGTTCTCTGAAGTCCGCAGTAATTATAAGAGAGGAGGAATTACCGTGTCTGGCTTTCATATTATCCAGCCCTAAGTGCTTAAGTATCGGCTGTAGGCCACTGCTTAATGAAAAATTTAAGCACTACTCTAGTGAGACTAATTTGAATAAGCTAGAAGGAAAAAAGTAAGGTGAAGTCGATCAGCTGGTACCTACTATATTAATTTGAATCCTTGATAACGTTTGTGTTAGATCAGTATGTTTTCAAAAGTTACTGAAGCCTTAATTGCTTTCCACAGATTAAGGCTTAAATAATTCTCTCTGCGTTGTAGTTCTCCTTTACCATCTTCATCTTTGAAATCAGTGGCTGACAGAGAAACAGCTGACATATCAGAAGATCTCTGGATTAAGGGGTTGGTTTTGTTCCCCCATAGCCCCACCTGCATGTTTCGAATACAGGGAGCTGGAAAGCGTGTTCTACCTCTGTCAGTCAGGATATTTAATCCCCTTAATAAGCATTAGGCGTCATGTTTACCTTCTCACAGTTAGAACCACAACCAAACTGCTGAGTTTTAAAACTGTGTTTTGTTTTGGTTTGTTTTTTTAAATGAAGAGTAGTTTGCTGCATTAGAGGAAGGATGGTCAGCCAGATAGCTGAGAGGTTAGCTTACAATATCAAATGGAATCCACACTGCCCTTTAGCCTCCCTTGGCCAAGTCTCTTGGCACCAGAGAATATATCTCTAATGATGTGTGGAAAAGGGCTGAGGAATGAGTCAAGTGCTGGTTTGATCTGTGATTATCTACAGTGCCTGGTAGCTCTTCTCTTAGCTCCCTTTTCGATCAGCTTTCTCAAAGACAAGTTCCTGTGAGTCTTACTGAGAACTAGGAAAGCATTGGGGCCAATTTGTACATTCAGTCACTGGGCCAAAGGTTCAATTTTGGAGCTCTTGTATTTAGCAATATGCACTTGGCCATTTGTTCTAGCTTTAAAACGTAGGAAATAACAATGTACAGAAATAGATGACAATATAATGGACACTTAGGTACTGTATTAAGATCATGCACTGAAAAAGATAATGAAGACTGATATTCCTTGTCTTTGATCAAGAAACTACTTAAATGTTTGATTTCAGGGAATGTTTCCTCTTGTGTTCCCAGCTAGCTTACTTATTTCAGTGTACCCACCACTATTTTGTATCAATTTCAATTTATTCTTATTTATTAAATTTATTCCTTTGGGCTGACTTTTAGTTATCCTGTATTAAAATCAACTGTGAATTCCTTCCTCTGTTCCTCTGTAAGCGCGTTGTCACACCAGTGAATAGTTTGGCACTGACTGCTGTACATGCAGCACAAATTTGGGATGTTTCAAACAATCAGAGATGAGTTAACAATGCTCCCACTCTTCTGAGTTGCTGAGCCTGTTTTTGTATCTCTGTCACACGTGGCCATGCAGTGCTGCCTTGTATGCACTGGTTCTGCTGACATCTCAGTTTCCTGACACATCTTTTATTTTGGGTTAATAAAGATTGAGCTTTAGGAAGAACAGTGCTGTTGACAGTACAGTGAGCGTATGGAGTGGTACGTTACTGTTGCTCACTCGTAAGCAGAAATGCAGCTGTTACTTTTGGGTTTTACTCGGTATCTCTTCTTGTTTTACACTAACAATTAATAGGAACATTATTTAAAATCTGCACAGTACCTTTGCTTTAGCTGCCCTCAAGAAAACCGAATCAAAACGCATGAGGCAAAGCAGGTGATGGTGCTGCAGCTTTTGTTCACGCAGGCAAGTAGTTACTGCTGTAAGCAGGGTCTTCATACAGGATTAAATTCACAGGCACTAAAAATGTCGAAATGCTAAATGTTGCTCATAAAGAAGTAAGCCGTGATGTTGGCTTAAACTCTGGCCTTCTTTCTGGCTCTTTTAAGTCTTTTCTGTTTTAGAAGCTTCAAATAATTTTTAGATCAGAGATTTTTTGCTGTTAAGTTGTTTTTCATCTTTATACTCTCCTTAAAAGAAAAATGGATTTTCAGTAAACGCAAGTGTTGATGCAAGATGATGTTGTCCCTAGGGTTGTTTTTTTTTTTTTTGCTAGCAGATTACTTGACATGTGTATCTTTAATTACTCCATATACTTGGTGAATGTCCATAATTCTTTATTATGAAGTAACAGTGCACTTTCTGTGAGTGACGCAGGGACCAAAGGAATGGTTCTCCTAGGCCATAAAATCTTCACCACAGTGTATGATCTTTCATTTAAGGATAAAGCTGTGTCTGCCACGATGTTCGCTCTTTCTGGCTACTTCCTTGTTACTTGCTGTTGTGTTGATCAGGAGCATGCTCAGAGCTTCTAATCTTTATGCTTAGTGGTTACTAACTGCATTTTTTTTTCTTATGCCAGCATTGTTCTTCAGCCTAAATCAAAGATACCAAACCTATTGGCAGCAGGTCAGTCAGCCAAAGAATCTCCTCCAGCCCTAAGTTCATTTTTCTGCTGTGGAATGTGAAATAGGCAGCAGGGCTGGTGACTTGAGGGGCTTGTGACCTGTTCTACCAGGGCTGCCTTCTCCAGCCATCCCTCGTGTTCCTAACCACGTGCCTGCTGCTGGGCTGAAATGCTCATAGCTTGTGTTCTGCTTGCCACAGGATTGTGTCACATCATGCAGGAACAGGTGCAGTACGGACTACGTGACGCTTCTGTCATCTGACTGCAGATGCATCACTCACACAAGTGCCATCTGCTTTTTGATAATAAAGAGAGTGGGAGTAGAGCACAGCATTCAGTCTTTGCTTCTAAAATGTTCTTCACTTCTGAAGTTAGTCTGCTTTTATTGGAGAAGCAGAAATATATATATTTCCTTTGCTTTACTGCAGTGGCATAAACCAAGAAGAGCTGATGTTTCAGGGTCTTAATGAAAGCTTGGATTTCCCTAGTTCTTTTCTTCCTTCCTGACTTACTTTCTTGGTTTCATCCAGTGTATTTATAGAGGCTAATCCAAATTTCTTAGCCTTTGTTTTATTGGCTTGATAGCCAAACTTATTTCACTGGAAAGAGGTAATTAGTGCACCAGAAGTTTCAGTAACCTTCCTTCCTCTTTCTGCTCTGATGCTGCTTCATTAAATGTGGGTCAGCGCTGTGTGGGTAGTCTCACCTGTGCTAACTTATACAGTGTGTAATAGAAATATTCTTATTTTTGCCCTACTGATTTTTTACTTGTCTGTTTCGTGGCCATGCTTTTTGTAGCTTGCTGTCATTGTGGCTGACAAGCATCTCTAGATTTTTCTTCATTCTTCTACCCATCTTATAGCAGAAAACTGTTTGTTTTTGTTTTTTTTTTTTCTCCCTGAAGATATACTCTTAAAAATAATAAGAAAAAGTTAATAAGTATTTAATAAAATATTAATAGACTGTTGATAAGTAACATCCTTTTTTTTGTTGTTGCCCACTATTCTATTCTAGTATCATAACCTACACTGAACTGTCAATGGCTTTCAGTGCCATCAGCAAAAAATTTCAATGGAGTTTTTTTTGCATCGTGTGCTGAAAATGCTGTCTTAGTCCAAGAACAACTTGTATTTGCTGCATTTGGCCAAGCTCAGTTAAAACAATGGATTTACACATTTTGAAGTTATGAGCCCACTGGATTATTTCCTGCTCTTTAATTGTTCATGTATTCCTCAAACAGCCTAATGTGTGCATTCCAAAATAAAAATAGAACCCACAGCCTTTTGTACATTCAGGATTTTGTCACCTGGGGAGAAAGGAAGGGAAAACATCGGTCTTCCTTCTCCCATTGTAAACACTGAAGGAAATAAATCCCTGTTTTCATGCTATAAAGCAAAACTTTAGCTTTAACTTCCCAATTCCATTGGAGTGTTGATATTAGTTGGAAAAGATTTATCATAATTTGCTTAAATCTACTGAGTGCTTTCCCTTCAGTCATTTAAATAAAAATGTACTGAGTTTGCAATTTCAGCCTTTGTTTAAATAAACAAACTGTTAACTGGGTTTTTTAATGTCATAGGGATTTTTTGGGGAAAACATTGAAAGTAAGGGTAGATTTATTTTCTTCCACTGTTTGGTACTGATCTTAATATTTTTTTTAAGATAGTATGCTTAATGTCAGGAATGTCTGTGTTGTTCTGATGATTCTTAAGAAATAAATGTTTGGTGTAATTACAGGTGATGGTTACTGAATTAAATTCTTTGTTGACTGGGAATCATACATTCTAAAGGTTAATAGGAGATAACTGAAACATTGGAATTTGTACCTAGCAACTAGATAGCTTTCTGGTAATACATACAATGTGATCACCTTTAGAGTGGTTACTTCATTATAATGTAAACTTTGTTTGGCTTAATCTGTGAATACTTGACTTGTATTCCAGTGTGCAGCAATGGAACAACTGCGGGATCCAGTTATGCAAGATGGTGCAAATATTAAAGCTATTAATGAAGAGTACACAAAAGCCTTTATTTTTATCAATAAAGGACTACATGCAGATGAACTGGGTCAGAAGGAAGAGGCAAGAACTTACTACAAGCAAGGACTTGACCACTTGCTCCAAGGAGTTAGTATTCCATCACAGGATCCTGCGTGTGTGGGACCCCAGTGGGAGTCTGCCAGGCAAATGCAACAGAAGATGAAGGAGACCCTCCAGAATGTGCGCACTCGACTTGATATTCTAGAACAAAACACTCCACCTGTAGGAGCAAGCCCTGCTGCAACGGATGCCCTTCCTAGAGTGCCCAAATTGTACCCACTCATTCCTTCCACAGAAAAGCCAGAAAGACCCCCCCCACCTAATGCTCTGTTTGTACCAAGTCAGCCACCTGCAGCAGATGAAAGTGTTGCAGCTGCAAGCCAGGGGCAGCTTCCATCTATGAGCCCATCATCTGCAAAGCCTCTGTGTCTGCCAAACGAAGCACCTCCTGCCTATACTCCTCAAGCTACTGATGGCCATTTTACTGTGTCTTATGGCACAGACTCAGGGGAATTTTCTTCTGTCAGTGAGGACTACTACAGAAAGTGTACTCAGCCACCTCCCCTTCAAAACCTGGGAGTGGATGCAGATGAGCTGATCTTGATTCCCCAGGGCGTACAGATATTTTTTGTGACTCCTGATGGGCAGGTCAGTGCTCCTTCATATCCTGGATATCTGCGCATCGTGAAGTTCTTGGATACAGATAGTGAGGTGGCCCAGAATCGTCCACCTGCGTTTCTTCAGGTAACAGGAAAATAATTTTCTTTGATTACATATATATATATATAGATAGATAGATAGATAGATGTATCTATATATCTATCTATATATATCTCTCTCTCAAAGTTTTAAACAACAGTCATCTTATGTTCTTGCTTTTCTAAATCTTTGTGATGATATGAGGGGTTTAATAGATGTTGGAAAAGATTATTTTCTGCAAATAAACAATTTTATGTATTTTCTGAAGAAAACGTCCACAGTCTTTTCAAAGTTCTTGTGTGCTCACTGTTGTGATGAATTCCATTTTCTAAAGGAATTGGTTGACGTTTCTTTTTCATTTCATAAAACCAAATTCCCCTTCCTCACATTGAGAAGAAATGCCGATTCATATGTTGTAACATTTAAATGTTCAGTATAAAACAGATTTATGTAGTACCCAATTAGTCGCAACTAGCAGTAAGGTATTGTGGTCAAATTTAAAGAATCTGAATGAAGCTTGTGTTTTTTATATATAAAATATATATATTTAGCGCTTACTTACTGTGGGCACATTCTGTAATGCACATTGTATTTCTGATCCAGTTTCCAACTTGGAATCTTCTTGATGGAGAGAGACATCTTTGATGGAACTGTCTCAACAATGAAGGAGAAATTTTGGCAAACAAACAAAACCTATTCCTGTTATTGGTTCCACTGGTTAGGAATCTCTAGCAGGCCAGTGAAAGCCATCCATTCTCTTTATCCAATCATGTAGACCTGTCCTGAGTTCAATAGAAAGTAAGAGATGCTGAGTCCTGATTTATTTGGCAGCGCACTTCATCTCCTTCTGCAACTAGGCCTCAAGACGAGGCTTCAGTTAAGAAGCTACCAGCCTGAATTATGATCCTATGGAAATCAGTATTTTCTCTGTCAGAACTAATCAAGACTGTTGTCTCCACAGTCACAAAAGTTTTTTAGTAGATTATGGTTTGGTTTTCTATTTTTTTTTCACTAGATATCTAAGGTTTTTTTTCTTACTAAACTGTATAGAAAATCAACTTTCTAGTGCTAGTCAGAGCACTCTGTCTTTTCTTTTTAAAAATGTCCTTTAATTCCTTTATGTGTATATCTTTTCCAGGTTTGTGACTGGTTGTATCCTCTAATGTGCAACCAGTCTCCTGTTCTGTGCTGCAATACGGGAGTCTACATGTTCCCTGACATGATGTCCCAGATACCAGGATCCTATGTGGGAGTAGTGCTGTCTTCAGAACTTCCAGCAGCTGACAGAGAGCTTTTTGAGGATCTGTTAAAGCAGATGTCTGATCTTCGACTCCAGGTAAATTCCCCAACTGCCTTTTCTAAACCAACAATGAAAGGTGGAAGTGGTAATATGTCAGCCAGCTTATATTTAGTGTGCGTCTTATTGGCAAGCTCACCAGTGAGAAATAAAGTAGCCAAGATTTAAAGGTACCTAGTAATGAAACTGTAGGCTCTGTGAGAGATAAGGGTACTGAAATTTTTTAAATAATGCATTATAAGCACAGAGAAGAATTGGAAATCACTCTGGATATTTTCACTGTTTTTCCTACAGCAAAACATAGGCTCCAAAAGAAAATTTTCAGGAGAAAGTGGGATTTTTTTTTTTCCTGTGTACATGCATGCAGTCTAAGTGTAGTTTGGATGACAACATTCAGGGAATATTGTTCACAAATGCAATTACAGTTCAGAAACGTTAAGCAGCTTCAAAGACAACCTGTGAAAATACTGAGTACCTCAAAAATCTGCTTTCAGATGGGATCTCAAAATAGATTTGTCTGATACCTCATTGCAGTAAGATTTTAACAGACAATAGGAAAAAAAAAAACCCACATAATCTAGCAAAGGTGCAGTAAGATGCAGTGACTGGAAACAAAGTGAGTTAAGAGTTACTGTAAAAGTGTTGGAGCACCATGTCAGGAAGAATGGTAATCAATAATCACTTAGTAGTTCATAGCAAGGTAATACCTGTTTGTGGAAGATACCATCTTATTGAATCACCAAGACTTGAATGCAGTAATGATGAAGAACCAGGCTGCAGCATGTCATGTGGGTGGAGTTCTGTTAGAAATCCTGTTGAGTTCAGCAGGGAATTGTACAAGCACAGAAGGCCACTGCTTTTTACTTAAAAGGGAAAAGTATACAGAACTGTGTGATGTTGCAGTACAGGACTTACTGGCTAAATTTGTAGTCTTTCCTGCATAGAAGTAGTTCCATTGGATATCAATCTAGTCCCTTAATTGTCCTAATTGTGAATATTCCCTGATATGATATCGCAGGTGCCAGGATCCCATGAGAGAGTAGGGTTACCATCACAGCTCCCAGCAACAGAGAGAGCGCATTTTGAAGATAAATTAAAACAGATGTCTGGCCACAAAGTCCAGGTAAATTCCAGGACAGTGATTCTAAAATTTTATAGTAACAAAAGAAAAGTCATCACTTAAGTGCTCCTTAAAACTGCTGAGATTCCAGACCTGTTTGACCACAGCAATGTATCCTCCCATGGTGTGTCCTGTGGTTTTGTTTGTTTGTATATTACTTCTTAAGAGTAGGTTCAATTGCTGCAGACTGTCCTGCTTTGCAAATCAGTCACAGATTTCTGGATTTTTAATAACTTTGATATAGCACTTGAATATAACTTCCTTTTGGCAAATTATTTTAAAGCCTAATCTGCTGGCTATTTTATGTATGTTTTACATAGTGGTCAAAAGGATCTAACTAGCAATTTATGTTTAATGTGACTGCAGCATAGAATCTTAGACGAACCATTTCTGCACTTTAGCAAAGCCCATAGAAGAGTCTTTTAATTTTTTTCCATATGGTGATCTGGACTGTGGCAAAAAAATTATACCTGGAGCATACTTTAGTGTTTGTTTGTTTGTTTGTTTGAATAGGCTTAAGGATTTTCTTTAATTGTAGATATGTATTAAGGTTATTTTTCCTGCCCTGCACTCAAAGTATTTTGGTCATCTGCTAAGGGCACTTGAAAATGAGGATTTCAGATTGTGATCAAGCAGTAACTGATGAAATCCTGCAAGTCAGTTATACTTTGTTGATCTGAATTCACTAAGATTTAATCCAGTCTTTCCTGTTAGTGTTCTTGTTTTTTTTACTGTAACGGTCGTCTTTGTGCTCAGTGTTACATCTTGCTAACACTTCAGATGAATCTAAGAATGCCATGCAATATCAAATACTATTCCATATTGTGTGTTCTATTCTGCTCATAGGTCTCATCTATATTTTCATATAGGCTCTTTCAGACAAAACAAAAATATTCTATTTCTATTCCTCACTAATAAGCATTGTTTACAATCTCTGAAATGTTTACTGTTCTTTTATTTTTACTTTTTTACATTCCAAAAATACTAAAAATAGAATCCCAACTAAAACCTAAATCTGTTACATTTTTTTTCTGCCTTCTCTAGTTAAAGTTTGATTATACATTGTGAACTGTGTGATGTTGCATTTTCTAGAAACACTAAGCAGACTGTGGTGGTGGTTGCTACATTTGAATGATTGTGTACTCAAGAAACTCTAGAGCTTGACATGAAATTGCACAGAACTATTCTGCACAACTTTAAATGTAGAGCGGTTATCATGCACAGCTTGGCATGTTCCTTGCCTGTGCCAGTCTGCAAAAAGCATCAACAGCACAGGGAATGAATAATGTCCTTTATTTTTGGATATGAGGGGAAAGGATGGGGTGCAAATGACAACAGCTGCATTCTTTTAGTGCAGCTGGATTCTTTGAGCAAACACTGCAGTTCCCATACTGGATAACGGGAGAGTTGACTTCTTTTTGAGGAGATAAGAATGATAAATGGATCAGTCCTTTATCACTGGTTAACTTGTGCTGTAGGTTATGCTACTTAGTTGACAACATGACCTTACTAGCAAGCAAATCTTCTTTTAACTGTATGAAGAAAGTGTACAGTGAGCAAAAAGTAATTGAATTTGGAGGAATAACAGAACTGGCTTTTTTTGATAATGGATATCTTGGAAGTGGATTCTCAGATATTTATTTTCACTTGTTAGCCTCCAGAAGCCTCCAGTGATGTGATTAATTTGCCTCAGACTGTACATATCCAACCACATCCTGAAGAAGGAGAAAATCAGAAAGAGTTGCCAGAATGGAGTGAGAAAGTTGCCCGTGGAATCTTGTCAGGTACTACTGTAATAGGAGGGTTACATTAAATATAAACCTCTGCAAGTCAAACAATATTTTCCTCTAACTGTGTGCTAGTAGAAGCTGAGTAGTCAGGAATGATTATTCACTAGCTCCATTTCTAATAACATGAAGGATATGTTGGTGTGCTTTATGTGTGCACAGAGTTTGAATCCCCTGTCAACATTCTTGCTCACTGCAAATGGGTTAGACTCCTAATTTGACTATGTAAATTAGTTGTTGTCCCATGTGACTCAAACCACTGTGATACCACAATTCTACTCATGTTTAAGCAGTTATATTAAAGGAGATACCTGTTGTGGTTTCTGCTGATAAACAATTTTTTCCTCTGAGAAGCTTTGGAATACACAAGTGAGCAAAAGATTGGAGTAAATATGAATCTGTTAGAAGGGCAGAGAGGTTAGGTTATACGTTTTCAGAATGTTAACAGTATTGAGATGATCGTTTCTATCACTTCTGACCCTGCTGGGACCTGGATATTCAAGAAAAAAAAAAAGCCAACTGACAAAAAACCACCACAAACAATTGAGTTTCTGTAAAAAGTTGACATCTGGACAAAGAATGGCTGTACTAGACTTAAATAAAATGAACTGCTAAAATGTAGGTGGTGTAGGAGCAGAATTCATTGCAGGAATTCATGCTGGCACAGTCAGGAAAGAATATAATTGCAGAATGTAATTGGGAATGTTTCTAAGATCGCTGTTGGAGAAGCAGAGGAGGGAAAGATGTAGGAATTCTAGTCTCTAAAACTCCACGTGTTTTAAGAAAAACAATTTTTGCCCTGAAGGTGCATCTTGGGTAAGCTGGGGCCTCGTAAAAGGAGCAGAGTTTACTGGGAAAGCTATTCACAAAGGAGCTTCTAAACTGCGAGAACACATTCAGCCAGAAGAAAAACCTCTGGAAGTCAACCCAACTGTAGCAAAAGGGCTTCACGTAGCAAAACAGGCAACTGGAGGAGCTGTGAAAGTCAGCCAGTTCTTAGGTAAGATGCTCCATCTCGTAGTATATTGTATTTTTGCCTTAGAGTAAATATTTTGTGAAATGAGAGCTGGTTTATTTAGCCAGGGAATTAGAGGAAGGACTGATCTGATAAAATTCAGAGATTGGTTGGTTGTGTCTAGTTATCTTCTGTGTGAGGGATGTGCTTTAGGAATTTTTTATATTGTATGGCCTTGATGCATCTTTTTCTTGACTAAAGTAATAATCTAGATAGAGCATTTCTCTGGTTTGAAGTTTCATGTATTTATATACATATTTAAAGTTCTAAACAGTTCAGAATGTTCTTTCTTCCTGCGTTAATCACCGCATATTTTAAAAACTGTACTGTCACTGACTATTAACTTATATTTTATCGGTACAGAATGTGTATGCACATTTGTTGATACATGCACCTGCAAAACATGTCTGTTAGACTATGTATAGACTTCCAAATAGTAATCACTTGGTGTTCAGAAGTGCTTGGGAATCACGGCGCTCTCAGTAACTTCATTCTGTTATTTTATTTGTATTAGTGTTTTTGTTAGTGATTCATCTAAGTTTCAAAGTAAACTTGATACCTAACTACTTTGAAGAGCTGGAATGATTCTAAGTGTTCTCCAGAAGATGAGAAAGGAAAGAAAGACATTTTGTTCTCCATTTACAAGTGGGGGGTAACTAAGCAATGGAAGCGCTTTTTTGAAATTAGAGTGTGTGACAAATACCTATTTATTTTCTAGTGCTTCTAGATCAGTCCTACTTGATTCTTGAAATTGAGCTGAGCAGAATCTGAAAACAAGTTTTGCTTCTATATCAGTTCAGTTACTTAAGCATGGATTCAAGTTTCTCTTCAGAACAAGCATATTTAAATAGAAGTAACATTCAAAACTTCAGTGAAGCATACTTTTGATTTAGGAGTAAAGATTCTTAAATATATTGTGTTCTAACAAAGTAATCTCCATACAATTCTCTTATGTCAGTTGAGGGAGTATGTTCAATAGCAAGCTGTGTTGGAAAGGAGCTGGCTCCTCACGTGAAGAAGCATGGCAGCAAATTAGTTCCAGAATCCCTTAAGAAAGATAAAGATGGCAAATCTGCTCTTGATGGTGCCCTGGTGGTAGCAGCAAGTGGAGTTCAAGGTAACAAAAATTCCTTTTGCTTTTTTTAATTGCATTCTTTTCAGTGCTGTGAACTCAATTAAGCTCTTTGTTTTTACAGGGTTTGCAACAGTGTGGCAAGGTTTAGAAAGCGCAGCTAAGTGCATTGCTAAAAGTGTTTCAACTGAGACTGTAAAAACTGTGAAACACAAGTAAGTTATGTATTTTGATGGCTTTCATCTTCTAGAGCATATTGTCATTGTGAATGAATACTAGCAAAAAAAAGCTGATGAAAGTGAAGGAAAGCTACTAAAATACCCTAATGATACAGCATACGATAAGCTGCTAAGTGCACAGTAATGAGCATCTCCTGTGAATCAGTGCTTCTGGTTAAATATATATATTCTCTTCTAGAACTATTACAGATTCTGGCAGTGTTAAGACATAATGTTCAGATTTATATCGTTGTTCTACAGCGTGTCGTTATGGAAGACAAAAAGCAGCCATTTTAAACCCCTCAAATGTGATCTTGAGTTTCTGTAACGTTAGCTGGACCTCAAAAAATGAAAGAACTTCAACTATAAGCAGGTTATATTAAAGCAATGAGGTAAAAAAAGAAAAATATGTAAGGAAGTCTAAGGCATAAATGGCAATAAGAAAATGAAACCAAGTAGACTGGACTTGGAAAATACGTGTTCAAAAAGGATAGTGTTACTAAGATGATGCAAAGAACTAAGATGGTAAGTGTTAGTGCTGAATGGTGCTTTGGAGAATAAGGGAAGACACTGCAACCTGCATGTCATACCTGCAACGTGTATGAAATGCACCCATCCAAAAAGATGTGCAGTAGGTGTAGTTGTGTATGGAGGGTAAGCAAAAGCATGTAGGTTTGAGTGGTGACAGTGATAAGCATAGCAAATGAGATGCTGAAAAGAATTGCTGAAGTGCATCCAGGCTACTAGCAGAGGGTAAACAGCAGGAGATAGTAGTGAGTTGGTTGGCAATTGGGTTTCTCTTCTGATGCATTTCAGATAGGTTAGATGGCAAACTAACAGTAGTGCTTTCTCCCTAATATTTGTTTTCATTAGAATTGTCAGGAGGCGTTTTATTGGTGCTTTTTCACATAAATTCACACTAATGTTTTCTTTTAGATATAAAAATAGGAAATACGGAGATCAGCAGGCAACAGCCACTAAGTGAAAGACAAAAAGTAATTACAAGTTATTACCATACAACTTAAAACACTTGATAATTGAGGATTTCCTCTATGTTTAGACTATCCCATTACTTAACTGCATTAAAATTCTGCATATCTCTTGTGTACTGGTTTTTGTGTTAATGAGAGAAAGACATAATTCCATTCTGAGTACTTTGAACTAACTAAATTTCCCCTTAATGGAAATAGAAAGCTAAAGGAGCATTATTGTAGTGTCTCTTAAGTCAACAAAAAAACTCAGCTAAAATTTAGCTACATTGCCTTTGCTGATGGAAGAGATGCTTATAATATGACTATGATAATCAGAACTGGAGGAGAGCATATTTTCAGAAGTAACAGCTATGCAAAAATACCTGACTACTGATCAGATGGCTTTCTGCAGTGGTATGAACATCTTCAGTGTATGCATCTCCCCAGCTTTTTTCCTTTTTTCTTTTGTATAAGCAATACAGTTCAAACAGGCAAAGGTAAAAATCAGTTATCAAATATTTAAGAAATTATGTGTTGGATAACCTATAGCCTTAACAAAGTAAAACTCCCTACTTTAGTGATATTGCAGAAAAATGGCTTATGATATTCCTGAAGTGAAAATAACTAATAAAAAGCAAACTGACAAATAGTGCTCCTTAGCTGTGACATTAATTCTGGGATCTGCAAATCAGACAGTGGTGATTCAAGGAATGATCAGAGAATTAAAAACGGGAACAAAACAAAAATGCTGATTCTTTTAATTGTTTTGTTGTTGGCTCCCACCAATAATACCATGGCTGCTGTTCTGATAACGACAGATTTTTTTTCGGCTCCTCTGATACTCTGTGCTTCACTTTGGCCTTATTTTGAGGTCCTCTGAGAATCTCTGGTCATAAAAAGCATAGGGAAAAGTAACTCCACTAATTGCTGAGATTCTAATGTTGCAAGAAATACTTCCCTTTGGCCTGGATCGTTTGCTTACGGTGCTATTTCAGGAAATGCCTGGCTGCTAGGAAAAACTGAAGTTTTTTAGATAGGACAGAAGCATAGTGGTGTCTTTAAAGAAAAATCTGTATGCTGGAAGAGCAGCTTTTACTCAGATGATTTAGTAATTTCTATTTCAATCCTTAGACATTTCCCTGTCTGCTTATTCTTCATATGTATTTAATTCTTTTTAATTTTGTGTTCTTTGTATGTATTTAATTCTTGCTTTCAGAAGAATAATAGTGAAGAGAAAAATACTAAGTATACACTTACAAATCTGTTGTCTTTCTTAAAAGGTATGGAGATGATGCTGGCAGTGCTACTGACAACGCTATGAGCTCTGCAATCAATGTTGGTGTTACAGCATTTAACATTGACCATATTGGTATCAAATCTATTGTAAAGAAAACTGCAAAGGAAACTGGTCATGCAGTATTAGATGAATATAAAGTACTGGATAAGGAGAAAAAGGATAAAAAATGAAAACAATGAAGTATTTCTCAAAGCCTTATATGAAACTTCATGTTTAGAAGTAACCACACTGCTAATCTGTGATTTAATGCAAATCATACTGTGCTCTTCAAGCAACTGTTACTTAATTTGACATGGGAAAATACAGAGCGGGCATTCTTAGAAGGAAAAATGAAAGTTTCCTTAATTCCTCATTCTTTATTGATGCAGGATATGATTTTCAGTTAATCAACTTGCGTCTGTAAGCACTTTCTCAAAACATAATACGGAATAAGAGCTTAATACAGAAATGTTATTATAAATGTTTTTGTAATACACTATATTTGTAAAGGTGGTGGTGATACTGAACAAATAGGATTACTAATTCTGACAGAAATAGGGTTTTAGTTCTTTTTTTTTTAACTATTCTTAAGTTAATTTCACTAAAGCAAACTTTGGTATTTAATATGGACCTAAATAAGTGTTGTCGCATTCTTTCCTTTGTAGAGAATTCCTTTTCTCAGCTACTAAGCAGCTAGTCTTATCTAAATTTCATTTTAGAAGAAATGAAAGATGAGCCTCAGGTAACTAGATAGTCATTTCTTTTCAAACTTTTTTTTTTTTCCCCCCCTTCAGCATTATGAGCAAACCAAAGATTAAGTATTTATTCTAATAGCTCTAGCATTTACAGCTCTAGAAAAATGTATTTTTCAGGAGAGTCCATAAGGAATATTTAAAGATTCTATGAAATTGAGATTTTTATATAGAGACAATGTCTGTTTTTGCATAAAAGAACATATTTTTCTTTAGAAACATTCTACTGAGATCACTGGAAACTTCTATGCATTCTGTACTTTTCACCAGTCCAGAAATTTTGAGTACCTGATGGAAGGCATTAGGTATTTGTTTCAGCAGGTAGTTCTAACTGTCAACATCTTTATTCTACTGAATTCCTGGTTTTACAAGAGACTTCTCCAAAGTGTATAATGAGCATTTCTACTTAGGAGATGTGTGTGGAATACAGTAGATACTTTTATGTAGCTTTTTCATTTTGTTCCTTGTGTAACTTATTCCCATTTCAAATGTAGAACTCTTGAGATACTTTTCTACTGCTACTTATTTAAAGGTTCATTATTGAGTTTTAAAGCTGCTGTACATTCTAATCTTGGCTGGACCTGCAGCAAACAGAACGCTATGAATTTACAATGTGTCTCCACTTTAATCAGAGAAAATAACTATAAATGGTTGTCAGCAAGTTATCACAGTTATAAAAAGAAAAGTCTGTTAAAATTGCAATAAGTGCACATTTTATGATGGGTACTGTAGGTGTGCACTTGAGGTGAAAAAAATGTGAAACAAAGGAACTAGCCACTTGGAGTGTAACTTTATGAAAATAAAAATAAAACTGATCAAATTGTGCTTGGCCTTATGATATGAAGTTATTGTGAAGTGACGGGGGGGAAAAAAAGGACTTCTGAAATAGTTAAAAAAAAAAAACAACAACAACAGCACGATGGTCTAGGAGTATGCCTACAATAGAAATATGCTCACCAATTAGAGTTTAAAATATTTCAAACAAAAAAAAAGGCCCAACAGAAGCACATCATAACAATTTCTGTTACTATGGTCTATCACTTGCCAGCAAATGTAACTATTTTAAGGCGAATACAGATTTTTGTACTAGCCAAAAGGATCTTTGTTGTCGTCAATCATTTTGCAACAGAAATGTTTGCATCTTCCTTCTCTCTATCATTTGGGTTTCATATATAGTACTTGCCCTTTAGTTCCATTGATAAACTATTAAAACCAATTCACTGTTCTAAAACCAGCAGTTAAAAGTGAGCTGTTACTGTCTTCGGGAGACCAACTTGTTGCACACTGAGCTGGAAAAAGACTGAAATACTATCAGTATTTGGCCAGGCATTGTTGTGCTGTTCAACCCACTCTCACTGTTCTCTTCACATGTACTCAGCCTTTCAAATTTGACTAAAAATTAAAGCTTTTTTTTTTTTTAATTGTGATATATCCATGATCTTCTTTTTCACATTATTACAAAGTTTAGTCATTCTCACTACTGAGTTTGTTGTGCTGTTGAACTTATCCAGCTTCAGCTGTCTCTCCTTAGGCCTTGAGCGGCAAATCCATAGGCTTCTCTCCGGTTCTTCTACCATACAGAAAAGCTGTTACACACTCACTGTGTTAACTCAGCCCTTCCTTTTATGCATCATATCAGCTTCCCAAGCCTTGTGTCTTAGGTTTATTTTCTATTCCCAGCTTGGTATGGTTTTTACTTTGG
The DNA here is from genome assembly GCA_035772895.1 of Perdix hodgsoniae. Classification (NCBI taxonomy): domain Eukaryota; kingdom Metazoa; phylum Chordata; class Aves; order Galliformes; family Phasianidae; genus Perdix; species Perdix hodgsoniae. The sequence goes on from JAPSGF010000008.1 coordinate 8,311,081, forward strand.
TTATCTTTTGATGTATGTATTACTCTCCCTAATGTTGTTTACTGAGTGCACTGCAACTGGATTTTCTAATGCACTGGTGTTTCCAAAATTTTTTTTTTAACCACATTGTGTTGTGACCAAGTTTTATAACTTTTCTTATAGTCTCTGAAAATTTTAGACTGAAAAGCCTGAAAACAACTAAAATACATTTGTAGCTATCCATATATCTCTTTATCTGGAATAAAAAGAAATGGAGGAAACTCCCATGTACTGCATGGTCACTACTGTTCTTGAAGTAACTGGTAATGATCTTGATGGTCTGAAGTTTCAACCTACTCCCCCTTGGTCTTGGTCCACAAGATATTTTTGCTGTGATCTCACTCCAGCTCCCAAACCATCTGGTGAAGCACATATTTAGACTTGCTGTCCTTTGCCAACCCAGCCAAGCAGCGTGGCCTGGGCTCATCCTCACATGCACTCCGTGACCCAGTTTCTGAGATCTCACCTAGTTATGGCACGTGTTAATCCCTGAGCGGAGGGTGGGACCTGAAAATGCCCTAGAGAGGAAGCCAAAGAAGCGTCTCCTGGGGCAGATGGTACACGGTGGCCAGGTTACATCTTCAGAGACTTTCTTGTGATTCTGTGGCTCTTTCTGAGCTGTCCACATACAGCCTCTAGTTTGACAACTGTTCTGTAGGCTGGTTACATTCTTGAAGATGTTCTTGAAATAGTTCATAGCAGGTAATTTTGCATTCAATCCATAAATCAAATGATAATTCACTGATTAGATAATAGTACCAGTTCTAAGAACAAACTGTCAAAAATCACCTAATATATACCAGACAAATGAAACTGACTTTGTCCTTACGTTAAGGTTTCATACTGTCTATCCTACTGTTCTACCCTCATACATTAGATCATGCTGGATCACTAATCCAGCAGGAATCAGTCTGCTTCTTGGCTCTTCACCTCCTGGTTTTCTGCTGAGTTAATTAGCAAATGGAATTGGCTCAAAGAGAAGACTGACAGCTTCCAGAACTGGCATAAGGTAAGCAGCAGACGTGCAGCTAACCATGAGGATCAGGACCCTGCCATTTCTGTATCAGCAAGAAAACAGATTGGCCCATCCTAATGTCACAAGTCTTAGAGCCAAAATTCACATCATTTCAGAGCTGACTTTTGGATGCCAATGCTGGTTTTGGCTACATTAAAGTAACAATAAAACGTAACTCGTTTGAAACTTGGGAAGCAGTATGTCTTACCTAGCAAGCCTGACGGCTGTTAGATAAGACTTGCTGATCTCACAACAGAAGTAAATGGAAAACTAGAGCCTTTGATGATTTCAGTGTGCTGGTAACGCAAAATTACAGCCCACCTTCCCGAAAAAGGGCAGAGATCATCTCTCCAGTCAGCACTCTCCCAGTTTCACACTGTCTTGCACCAAGCGGCATTTTTTCTGAGCAGATGGAGGACCATTTCAGGTCACTAACCACCTGAAATTTCCGGGCTTTATGAATTCTACGGGCTTGTTAAGTAGTCGCTTGAATGTAAGAGCTGCCACTGAAGCAGCCAGAGAAAGCGACAGAGGTGACAGAAAAGACAGAGGGGCCGCCGTACAGCGCTAAACCCGTGCGATTAACGCGGTCGGTGTCGTGAAGCTTCGCCTTGACAAAGCGAAGAACAGAGCGAGAAGCACGGGTGCCGCGCAGCCGGCGCAGGGCGGGCCCCGCCGCTCCCTCAGGCGGCCGCCAGACACCAGCGGCGGTGGCGCCATGGGGGAGCGCGGCGACTCCGAAGGGCTGGAGATGGAGCTGGGGCGGGAGAGGCGGAGGCAGTGAGTGGCGGGACTGGGGCCGAAGGAGTGGTCCTGGGGGAGGGAGGGGGGAAGATGGCGGGCTGTGGGGGGCTGTAGCCGGTCAGGGCGCTGGGCTGGCGCGGGGTGCGGGTGAATTATTCCAGCCAGAATAAATGTGGCAGCAAACGGGCAGGGGAATGAGGATGGGAGAGGGGGCTGGTGTGGGGTAAGGGCGGGTCTGTGGGACAGAAGAGGCTTGGAGGAGCGGTGCTTTGGTCGGGAGAAGGGAAGGGGAGATGAGGTGATGGCAATACACGTTTCTTCCCAATGGAATAAAGCTGGAAAGCCAGTTTTCGCTGTCAGTAACTATCCCTGAGACATCTTAGTACTTCTGCAGAGATGGCAGTGTGTGACTGCTTTAAGAGGCTAACGTTTCAGGGATCCGACTAAATAGCTTGTTATTAATAGCGTTGATGTAAATGTTCCATTGTGTGGAATTTCAGGGATTTTGCTTTTCTATTTATTTTTTTTTTAACATTACTGCCTTTTGAATGCCAATAAACCAAAAGTTAAAATACCAGAAGCTCCTTAGGTGCTCCCTTAATTCAGACCCTTACTTTCTATACACGCAAACATTCAGTTCCATGTCTGCTTTTTCCCAGGACGGTGTTTATTTCAGTCTCCAAGCTGAGGGTTCTCTGCAAGCTGTTCCTGCAGTTGTACTTTATGAAATGTTTATCCAGTAGCAGGAAGGGGAAGCTGAGGTTTATCACAGAGTCAGTATGGTTGGGCATCTGCACTCAAAACAGTGCACAAAGGAGCTCGGTCATGCTTGCACCTGTGTGTGAGCAAAGGTCCTTTTAATGAATCTCCAGAGTGGTAAGTAGTGTATGGATGTAAGACAGAAGTTATCCAAAGCAAACGCCGACTCTTATTAACAGGCACACCGTTTTGTTATTGGTGCTCAAATAAAAAGATGGCTGGTATTGACTTTGTTTCACTGCTGTGATTTATTATTGTTTTAACTAATGAAAACCTGGATATTTTATGCACCTGAAGTTCTTGCTGATATTCCTGAGAATGTTCTGCAGCCATGGCCCGAAGCCCAGGTCACACAAAGAAGCTGTGTCTTCTCTGCTGATCAAACTAAAAATAAACACATTTAACAAAAGTCTCTGTTTCTATAGCGTGACAGAAACACGGTGAAAAGCCTGCTGCTCCTGGTGGATTCTGCAGCTATGTCCCATGTTTATCTTGTGCGTACAAGCAGGCAGTGCCATTATTGTATTGTTATTTATTCAACTGTTGGCAACCAGGATTGTTAGAAATCAACATCTGAACCAGGCACCTGTGTTGTCAGTGAATACAGAAGGCTTTAAGGTGTGATTCATCTGACCTACTTTGGTTGGCTGCTTTAGAGGGAGATGACTCACACCCTGAGAAGTTTTCTCTCCACTGGATGTAAAGAAAGCTGAGGATGACTGCTTGGAGATAGATGTCGGCATTCCTAAGTGCAGTCTCACCCATGTCATCCTTTTGCTGGCTTATTTGATTATTGTTCCACTCAGGCAGTTTGGTAACAGCCCACCCACCACTCATTTAAGAGGGGATTTTTACTTCAAAGTGTAAATTGAATCATCTGTGTCAGTGAGGGGTCTTTATCTAAGTACCTGCTGATTCTTAATGATTGTGGATGTAATATTGTGAAAGGCTTTAATGAAAGTCAGTAGCTTAACCTGACACTGAATTACTGTAATCGAGATTTAGCACAGGTTCTTTTTGGGAACTGCCATGACAAATGTTCCTGAGCTAGAGAGAAAACATAATACTGCCTTATACTTCCTAATAGACAGAGGTCTTTAAGCTGTATGTGTATGCATGTCAGCTCACTCTGTCGATTTACTGATGCCAGTAGAGTTGCACGTGAAAATTCCACTTTGAGATTTCAGCTTCTGTGGCTTTTCAGACAAGGAGAGTTGCAGGATTTGCCCAGCACACCGCTGAGTGACAGTGCCTGGAGCTTTCAGTGCTATATATGCTTTTCCCTGTGGTGCCTTTTGTAATATATAGGATCATTTGCTTTGTTCATAGATTCTGAAGGCATCTGTGTATTTTGTCTTCTACAGGAACCGATAAAGGCCTGCCTTGTAGCAGGGCTGGAGCCCTAGGACTAATGATTTGCCTTAAGCTTCACCTGTAACGTACCACTAGTCTCTCTCCAGTAAACAAAATGGCTTCAGGCAGTCTTTTGCCCATTATGTGCTTTAGATGCTGAGATCTGGATAGCAAAAGGTGCAGGAAAATGGTTTTCATCCTAAGTGGCTGTCACTTTGGGGCTTCCAGGGTTTATGGGCTTTCTTCTGTGATGACTATCAGTTGTCCAGTGATATGGGAAAAGACGATGCCTGGTTATTAATAACCGTGAGGCTATTGGTAAAATCACACCAGCATCAGTGCCCTATTAAGTGCAGCCCAGGGCTGTGGGCAAGCAGCTGCACAGAGCTGTTTTACATTCACAGTAACAGACAAGTGGTTTGGCCTGTTGTTTCCTACCACAATTAGAAATAGCTCCATAATGCCAAGTATTCTCAGTACAGTAGTAAGCTGAAGTATTTACCAAGTTGGTCAAAGAGATTTATTTCTACACTCCTCTGTCAACACGGAGAGAATAGTTTTCTGTACATACACTGAGTAAGCAGAGAGTTACTACCCTGGCTACTTTCTAGTTGCTATTGGAATACTAAATGTTTAGTATTAATTAATTTTTTAATGAGAATGGTTTTCATTTCCAAATGAAAATAAGATTTTTCTCAGCAATTACAGACTGATACCTCACAATGTATCATTTCAGTATACATTTCAGTCAGGAAGGGATATAATTAGAAGTTGGTTAGCAGGTTTGCTAGTGATGCACAAAGAATAAAATCTAACATGCTGTAAGAGATGTTATGTGTGGTCTTGAAAAGCTGAAAACACTGTGTTTGAAGGACTCATTCTTACAATGCTATTCGTCAGCACACAGAATTTTCTTTAAGAGGAATAATGAATTTCATTTGGAAATAGCTCAACTCTATTTATATCTCTGCCGGTGTCCAATTCCAGCTGTTACTTCCTTCCCAAAATGCCATTTTAACACTTGTCTTCATCACAATTTCCTCTTTTACAAGCCCTGAGAGGTTGATAGAAATCTGCTGTAAGTAAATGTTATCTACTAGTGTTGAAAATAAGCCGATGGTATAATAAGATGTTGTCTTCCTTCTTAGCTATCTGCCTCTGCCATTTGGAGTGGGAACAAATAAGCAGCAATGACTTCCTCCAATTTTCCTGGATCTAAGCTTTTTGGCTCATGTGCTTCAACTGTATCTTTGGTGAGACTTTCACCACAACCTTTTTTGTCCCCACTATGCTACCTGTACTTTTGTTATTTCTTTGCCTCTGTTTCCCCTCTCTAAAATTGGTAGGGAAGAACAGCATTAGAGCAAAAAGAGACTGGAAGACCCTGTGCTCTTTGGTTGTGGGATATTTCTGTGTAATTGTGACTCAGCATGTTTCTTGCACTGAAAACTTACCTGAATTACCTTTTGTTACTCTTCTGCTTATTTTATTTTCTTTGAACTTCTGTACTGTTTCAGTTTTTCTTTCCCTCTCTCTTCCCATTCCAAGCATCTCCAATCATGATTGTTCCGCTTCTGTTTCTGTAGCTTTCAGTTGAAACTGATGTACCAAACTTTGGAGAATAAAATTGTGCTGAGTGTGATCATGCGGTGAGCAATAGATGATACTGTTCTGATGCCAGAGCCGATGTCTAAAGCTTTATTTCTAATAGAGCTAACTATTTCTTGAAGAACATTTCTCACGAATGTATTCAGAATGGGAAGATTTACATTGATGTGAAAGCTTCCCTTAAAATACACACCAATAAAGAGGACAAACAAGGGTTTTCTGTCTTGCATGTTTTAATGAGCTATACTAAGATGTAAAATACATCTCTCTTATTTCAAAAATGACTTACATAATTTTACTGTAGACCATACTCCAGTTTGCAGAGTTGTGTTCTCAATTCTTTTGAAATATTTCAAGTTGGCCTTTGAAAAAACGGATGCATTCAAGAGCCTTGGTTGGTTTAAGAAATCTTCCAAAAAAAACCTGATAGGAAATAATCACAAACTGTAATCTGTTTTGCTGCATTTTGTTTGGAGCTGAGTTGAAAATATATTTGATTTAGTCTTTTTTTTTTTAAATAATTAGATTAATGCAAAGCCATTTTATTGACTTTTTTTTAAATACCACAGGCAAATGCTTGAAAATTCAATAACTGAATTGAGAAAAACAGTAACAGAACTGGAGAAAAAGCTTAGCAGTGTTGAAGATGAAGGTAAGTAAATTGCAACGGAGTCTTACTAATTGAATAGGAAACACAGCAAATTATTTTTTCTTTTGGTAGAACCTACAGTGATACAAATTTTTATTTTGGAATATTAGTTTTCCCTTTCCAAAAATGACTGTTATAGACGTGAAATGTGAAAAATCAAGGAAATTCAATATGAAATGAACAATGTGAAATTATGGAGTACTAAATGCTGCATGTTAGCTTTTTTTTTCTGTTAGCTATTAAAGATATAACGGATGACATGAATTCATAGAGATAGTCGGTTAATATTCTGGCCACAGTAATCCCTGTGGTAAAAAGAATCCCTTGATCTATATTTTCAAGCTCTTTTGTAATTCAAATGAATGCTTCCTCATTATGAGGAATACTAACTGGAGACTTTCTCAGACTCCTGAAAAAAAAAAAAAAAAGTAAGAACTGCTTGAAAAAAAGAACATTGACTTCTACTTGAAATAACAGGAAATAATCTGGGAAACAGAATAACCCTGTGTTTGTTTTTAAGGTAATGAGTGGAAAACCAGGTATGAGATGCAAGTAGAATTGAACAGACAGCTGCAAAGGCAAATTAATATTCTTAAAGACAAGGTGGAGCTTATTCGTGGAAATCCAACAGGTAGAAATGGGCATTCATAATTGGTTTTCAGTAAAATTAGTGGTTCTATGTTGAATGAAGTCAATGAGTTGCACCTTCTGCTTATTTGTAGATAAACTGGCCATTGTTCGCATCTTTGATCAAATGCCTGCGGTGAGTACAGTGGAGTTTAGTTGCTTAAGCTTCAAAACCACAGAGGAAATTACATTAAATTAAATTTATTGTACTTTTTTTTTTTTGATGTTATTGTTCCTTGACAAACAATATCGGTGGTCCTGCCAAGAAGCCAAAGTGAACAGTCCCACTTAGTTTTTCAATTGTTTCAGTTAGGCAATTGTTTATAAATTTATAAGGCATAGAACAAAATAATGAAGGGAATGGAAATAAAAGACCTAAATGTTGGGAATAACTGTGTAGTAGATTTTTGAGTGAGTTAGGATTCTCCATCACCTGCAGTGAGGTGTATGAGATGGAGTAGCTAGACTAGTGCTGTCAGTAACTGAAAAAAACATAAAACCTTGATCACAAAATGATGGAATCACTTAGGCTGGAAGGGATCACTTTGTGATTGTCTAGTCCAACATTCCTGCTCAAGGCAGGCCAGGTGCAACAGGTTGCTTGGCATCGTGCCCAGTGAAATTTTGAGTATCTCCATAGATACTCAACTTCTCAACTTCTCTGGGCAACATGTTTCTGTGTTTGAACAATAAAAAAGTGTTCTCTTGGTTTAGATGGAATTTCACGTGTTTTAGATTGTGCTGTTACCTCTTGTCCTGTCACTGGATACCTCTAAGAGTAGCCTGTCTCTCTTTTCTTCCTCCCATTCCATCAGATATTTATACACATGGGTAAGATCCCCCAAGCCTTCTTTTCTCCATATTGAGCAGCCCCATCTCTCTCAGCCTTCCCTGCGCATAACCAGGGCATGGACTTTTCCTCACCAGTAGGAAGACTTTAAATTTTCGCTACGAAGTTCCCCTTAGCACAGTCCTCCTGTGTATCCAGCACTACTCACAGTTTTGTAGCATATGTGACAATAAATATCAACAATTGCTGTTACTTTTTGTGCAATACAGTCCCAGGAAAATTCCTCATTGCACAGTAAGTACTCAGTTTTTGCAGCACAGGACAAATTGGATTTTTATATGTTTTTTTTAATTTAAGGTTGTATTACTTAATATGCTTTTATTTCACCAGCTGCATTTCAACAAAGCATAAAACAACTTCTTATGCACTTACACAAGTAGAAGTGTCTCCATCTGACTCCCATGCTTCAGATTCTGAAGATTAATGGGAGTTCACTGAGCCTGGAGGAGTCTGCATGCTGTGTTAGTGGGAATTATTACCCATTTTAAGCAGAGTGTGAATAATTGATTGCTTATTCTGATCTAATTCCTGGCTTTCAGATAGTAAATATTCTTCTTAGGTTTAGTACTGTCCTAGACTTCATGGTGTTCTCTAGATGGCTGGATATATATATATTTTTCAAACAGCCAATTAAAGCAATGATAGAAGAAAATCCTTCCCATCCCATTTGCCTGTTTCAGGTCTTGGTTTAAAAATACAAGTGGAATTATTTTTGAAAAGAAGCCTTGAACGCAGGACATTGGACTAGAAAATTTACAACAGTCCGCTTCAGACAAGGTTATTCCCATCAGCCTGTAAAGCATGCACTGGCATGCACACTGGCAGTATTAAAAGTGTTTATTTCCATCAAATATCCAGTGTTCTCTTAACCAATCCAATTACACCTTTGCCCAACACCCAGAGAGCCATTACCAGTTAGATAATATGTAAGCTTTATCAGCAGCCATGCTGCACCAATCCAGTGCATTTCTAATTCCTACTAAATTCTGCTTTGCCTCCTTACCTATGAGATGTCATTCTATGAGATTTGATTACTGTTTCTGTAAATGAAAGAATGACAGTGGAACAGTAAGATTCATTCTGCCAGGGAGCCTAGGAAACAATTTGGAGAGTCCTGCACTTACTCAGTGACACCTAGGGAGGTCTGGAGCCCATGTGCCATGCCATAGATTTTTATCTTGCAGTTTTTCATCCTTCCAGTTTAGAGTGAATACATTTATCTATTATCCAAGAGTGGAAAAAAAAAATGCTTTGAAATTTAGAAAAAGCTTCATTTTGGCTTGTTTTGATAGTCAGGAGATAGAAAGAGAAAGAAATTAGATGTATTTTGGAGGGCTTTGCTGTCCTTTTTTCACTGAAGCTACCAGGAAAGTCCGTGTATTCTTACAATTACCCTTGTAGAATGCAGAGCTCCTTTTTCTTTTTAATTTTGGCAGATAAAACATCTGTAAAAAAATGCACAGATCTGTTTGCAGCGTGTAAGCATAGGGATTTATCGAAATCATTTTTATGTTTTTGGGAATTGTTCAGAGGAGCACTGGGGAATATTTAGCTTCTCTGCAGATGAGAATAAAGAACAGATGTGGTGAGTGGGTGTAGAAAAGCAGAGATCAGCCAATCATAAATCTACATTCACTCAGAGTAAAAATGCTGAGAGTGTATATAAAAAAAATTGTGTGTGTGCATTAAATAAGAAGTACACTATGATATTTAGTCCTCAGCTTGCTGTTGCATATGAAGTGAAAAGATAGCAAGGTGATTCTTCTAGCAAGACGATACCATTTCAAGAGTATGGCAACAACAGACAGTAAGCAACGTGCTTAGAAAGTGAAATAGCATTTGCAAGTCCTTTTAACCTATGTTCCCAAAGAAGTTAGTTACACAGTTTGAGTTATTAGAGGCACCTCTAATAATTCTTAATTTCATTACCAGTTTCAGCCATGTTTAACAGAGGAGATATCTCAAAGGCATTAAGGATATTTGTCTCACTCAGCTTGTCATTTAGGGTCTTGTGTAGTCAATAGAAGGAGAAAAGCATATCCATAGAGTAATTCATCTCATTTAGAGATAGGTAGGATGAAACATTTTCTTGATTTCAAGCACAACAGGGAAAATAAAGATTAGTCATCAGGGACTCTGGCAGTGAGTGAGCTATAAAAAATGAAAAGAGAAGAATACAAATGCAAATTCTGGAGCGATGAAGAAGCACAAGGATTTTCAGTGTGCATAAATTGCAATAATTGTTGCAGATGGCTTGCACTGTTTTCACTTCAGAATTAGAATCTTACTGATGAATGTTTCCTTGCTGTTAAAAACACCCCTAAATCATTTAAAAATGCAGTTATAATTCTTGATGTATTCCTTTTATTTTGTGTCAAAAATATCATGAACGTATCACAGGACAGTAAATGTGGATCCATTACCTTCAACACACAGAATATCCAGGATTTAGAAAACCATTTTTGTGTGCTGTGGGTTGATTAAAAATAACCTAAATGGTGACAAGCACAGGGGAATTGCAACACTGCAAACTGTTTAGTCAGTAATTTCTTTTATATCCAGTGAATAATACAAATGTCATACACTACTTCAGGAATAATTGCAGAAAGAATGCCTTCTCTCTGAAGCTTAACACGGTGTGAATTTTGTTTACCCCTCTTAAACATATTAAGCATTCATTTGTTCACATTTTGTCATTAAGTGTGTTTTGGTGAAATACATGTCTGCTGGATTCCTCTATAAGTAGGAGGAAAATGATTTTATTCTCTCTCACCGTTTCTGCTAGAGAGGATCCCTGGATAGCAGCTTTAGTATGCTAATACCAAAAGCATACTACAAAATCAGTTCAGAAGAGCACACTCCTGATAGCATTGCCTTAGCAACGCTCTAGTTAAAATTAGCCAAGGAACGAAGGTTTCTGTGATAAATCACTGTTTTCAGGACTGCCCAGCACCATGGCTGAGAAAATTCTCACAATAGCAGCCAGATACTTCCTTTAAGGCACTGCCTTTCTGAGACCAGAATGACTACGTGCAGCAATCCTAGCAGATTAACCTCAGGGTTTTCCTGTATGTTTTAAACCATAAGCAGAATGTGTGGCAGTGTCACACTGGAGAGGGTGTTGGCAACATAACAGGAGAGGCATCCAGTGTTTATGAAAACACAAAAGTTGTACCACAGTAGGTGTTGTTAACTGCCTGTAGGGAACATCATCACTTCCTAATGGCACAGGAAACGTTGACAATTCTTTCAACAAGTCAGCGTTAAATGAATCTTGTTGCTCTTGCTGGATTACATCACCCATAGCTCTGTGACAAACAGATCTGGTATCTGGTCTTTATTATCAAGAATGGAAGTATTTTGGAGAAAGTTTTGTAGTCCGTCTCACAGCACTGAGCTGCGTCCTGCCTCATGCCAGTCTCCTTTCATCTGACTTAGGACAAGTGTTTTGGATGTCTCCAAGAGACCTTTTTGACTCTCAGTCCCTTCCTTTCTTTTTCACGTTGGCTTTAGTTGTTCCTCCTGGCAGCCTTGCACAAACCAGCAGATTGGTTTGTGGTTCTCACAAATCACTTTGTGGGTTCCCAGAGGCAGAATGCACTTTGTATTTCAAAGAAAACAATCGGGGAAAAACTTGCAGTCGACTGACATTATTAGCTGGCCGTTCTCCAGACTGCTGCCTGTTCAGGAATTTCAGGAATTGCTTAGCAATTGTCTGGGACCCTTGGATTTCTCCCAAGAAAGATTTGTAATTAATTTCAAGGCCTTTCCCAAGCCTCACAGGAGAGACACAAAGTAAAACATTTTGGATTCAACATCATCTTTTGTTTTAAATGTGAAGTACAGCAATGGAGGTCTGGGTTTTAACTTCCTCCTCCCACTTTGGCAGATGATAAAACAATGCTGTGGGCATCATTGATAGAAGGATTTGGGCGGCACTGCCCTACACCTCTTTAGCTGGAGGAACCAGAATTTCCCAATAGATCTCCAGACAGATGTCCTTGCCCTGGTTCTTGACAATATGTGATGCAAACAGGACTCTTTATTCTCAAATGTTATCTGTGATTCTGTGATTCACGCATTTCAACTATTTCAAATACAAAGAGCATGCTAACCACAAGGGGGCACTTGGCATTTAAACAAGTGCACTGATCTTTTCTTCACCTGTACTGAAGCCTTTACAGCATCTATTGCATGCACATTGATTGCATATTTTACGTAGGGATGTGCTATGCTAGATCATTTTTTATGTATCTTTTTCCATAACTGCTACAAAATATGGTTACGTGAGTTTATTGATATCAACTTGAAATCAATTTTAGTTACAGTAAAGCTAAAGATGTGACGTTGCTTTTTGCTCTTGGTGAGCTTAAAATGTATTCAAAGATTCAGCTAAATCACCTGCTGATCCTCAACTGCTAGTGTTGGAAGGAGGGGAGTGCATTTACTGTGCAAAAATTAATTTGATTTAAAATGTTAAGTACAGTGAATTGCAGAGTCATCTTTTGTGCTTTTGTTGGTGGTGCTCTTCCTACACAACTGACAGATGTATTCCTTCTGTTCTAATTTATGGAAAAAAATTAGAGGATTAAAGCTGAAGCAAATTGCCATGTAGATCAATAGTCTGCATGAGCTGTGATGAAAGCAAATTTCAGCCTCTTGATGATGTCACGTATTTGTCACCTTGTCTGTTGTAGAATGATTGATAGAAATTCTCACCTCTGTTGCCACTGGTAGCAGGGCAAGGAAAAATCCAGAATGAGAATAACTCATGTGGGTGGCTTTAAAATTAGGTTGCAGTTCCCTTCTCTATAAATTCATTTTCTGGCAAGTGCTGAGCCAAATATGTAACTTCAGACGAATGAAAAGAAAATTATGTGGAAAAAAGAACTGTAGAATTGATGTTCCCTTTGTGAAACTCTGGGCTTTTGCCACTGCTGGACACAAAACTTAATGTATCATTGCCCTGAGAGTGAATCTTGCTAAGCCTTGCAACATTCCATTACATAAAGAAAGCATTCAGTTAAAATCTCAGTGTGTCTTTTGGCTTACCAGCTTGCTGAGAGTGGCCTGACATGGGCAACTTAATGAAAACTAAGAATCTTAAATTCAGGTTAAATCCCTTAGTCAGCTTATGTCTCCTTTTTTAGGAGTACATTGTCCAGCTATTCGAGGCTTAGTAGAAGAACCTGCTATAAATCTGACCTAGACAATATTTCAGTATCAAGCTAAACCACTACCATTAATAAATTCAATTGGCTTCTAAAAATCATTTTCAGAATTTATCTAACTGGCTCATCTTGAAGTCTTGTTGACAGTTTCTCCTGGGAGATTGCTGTATTGCTTGAAGGACTCCTGTTTCTCTCGAGCTCTCACTGGTTCTTGCTTTGTGTAAAGGCTTTTTTGAGCTCCTAAAGCTCTGCTACAAGTCAGGGTTACTATATGTTTTAAGTTTTACTTTAAAAATGTATTACTTACCGCTTACTTGTGTTATTTTGTTCTTTTAAGCGCCAAGCTGATCGTGTAACTTTGAGTATCAATAATTGAATCTCTTTCAATAAGTTTTTTCTCTGCTTGCTTCCCACAGAATTCAGTAAAGGCAAACCTAGTCCTTAATGGTTTGGCTAAGCTAATATGATGGTGTTTCCCGCTTCTGGATTGGTACTGCTGGTCAGCAATACTTCAGTTACAGAAGGTCTCAGCTAGTTCTTCAGTTATTTCTTTGACAGTAGGGGTCAGAGGTAACTTACAACCAGTCTTTACTAAGACGGGTCTCTAGGACCTCTCTGAAGTTTTACTGATTAGCTCATTCTGTTTTTGAAATTGCCTTCTGTAATGTATGGGAACTTGGAGAATTTTGTTAGTTGAGTAGGAACATCTGTCTGGCAACATTTACATCAGAACTTCAGTATTCCTATTCTGAGCTCTGCAGCACCTGTTAGGTGCCTGGATCCAGAAGCAGAAATCAGAAACAGTTTGCTGCATGAATTTCCTAGGTATTCCGTGGGAGAAGAGAAGATAGATTGGAATTCACAATAGAATGTACAATAGAAATGGAAAACCATTGGGAAATTGGTGAGAAAGGTATGAAGAATTGTCTGAAATCCTGTCTCCTTTCCAAAAGTATACATGACCTGGCAGCAATTGTGACTTCTTCCATCCCTTAAAATTTTGTTTTCTTGACTGATGAGCAGCCTGACCTCAAGAATTATTTCAGCATTAGTAAGTAAGGGCACTCTCAAGACATGATATTCTATGAATTAAAGCTCTTACTTAGTTAGTTACTATTAAAGTCAGAGCTTACAGTAAGTCTGAAATAAAATTTGTTAGTTAATTTTTAGTCTGTTTGGCAGAAGAAATTTAATTTCTAGTATAACGTGGGTAGAATAAGCATATCAGGTTGTGCTTCATAAGTGCACAACCGGAGCCACCATGACTGCTGGAAAATTTTGCTTTGAGGCTCCATAAGGTCTTTCAGCAGAAAATTAAACAGATTGATTGTGTTCTTATGGAAAACCAAAGAAGCAAAAGTTCAGATGACTACCTAAGTTTTATAACAAAAACAAGTGTGAAGAATGTAAGATTCTGCATAATTCACTGTAAGATGTTAAATTTTGCTTGAGGTGTAATTTAAACAGCAGTCTCTTTCTGATTTTTTTTAAATTAATTGATTTATTTGTTCATTTAATTTTGATTTTTGGATTTTTTCCCAATCTGTAAATTGGGAGTGATTTAAATTTCTTATTTCTCTGGAGGCACACAGATGATAATTTATTATCATATTATCAACTTATTTCTGTCTGCTTGCTCATCAAAAGTGGTGATGTAGTACACAGTTCATTTGCTTACAGCTGGATATCATCCTTGATCCAGAGCTGAGTGAGTGCCCAGACATCTGCACAAGACCAGCTGCACTGGCAGAAAAATATAGACAACACTTCTGAAAAGGTTAAAGGAAAATAATAATAATAATTTTAAAAAGAATCTAAAGGTAGTCTACTCTTGAGGTAAAAGAACTCAAAGAAATTAGACCAATACCATCACTGAGGATATAACCAATTGCTTTGTTGTGACTAACAGCTACAACACCAAGACTTGCTGTCTTCAGTAACTTATGGACAGTCTTGAGGGTAAATAAGTAATGGAGTGTAGAATTACATACAAGAAATCTTGAGAACAGCATGAAATTTTGTGCTTACTGTGTTTCAGCTTACTATGGTGGCACAAAATATGTTGTACAAAAGTATGTTGTCATATGATTGTGGTCTTTAATGTAGCTGGGTCAAGAAGGCAAAAAAATTAGAAACCTTCTTTATCTGACTTTTTTAATACTGTACAGACACTGGTGCAGTGAAAGAGCACATGATCCTAGTGGAATTTGGCTAAATCTTTAATCTGTGGTTTACTCGTTTACTTTCTGTCCTTGAATTGGAGAACATTAACTGTATTGAATATAGGAGCCTTCTGTATTAGGACAAAGCTTTCATCTGCATCCAAGATTCTTCAGCTTTAATTGGGAAAAAACCAAAAACTCAATTCTTTTCATGTCTCCAGTGTGTCTGTTATAACAGATTAAAGATAGTAACAGTTCAGTCATGTGTGAAACATTCTTGGAAAATATAGCTCTTCTGTATGTCTGTCTGTCTTTTTCTTTCTTTCTTTCTTTCTTTCTTTCTTTCTTTCTTTCTTTCTTT
>JAPSGF010000008.1:8326407-8422518 GCA_035772895.1 Perdix hodgsoniae
TCTTTCTTTCTTTCTTTCTTTCTTTCTTTCTTTCTTTCTTTCTTTCTCTCTCTCTCTCTCTCTCTCTCTCTCTCTCTCTCATTCTCTCATTCTCTCATTCTCTCTTTTTGAACAGTGGGAGGGGTTATTCTCTTGGCAGCTTGTTTTAAAAACACTGTGTCTTCTGCCATGCTCCTGCAAAATCTTGACTTTAATTAAAATCATTCCTAGGGAAATCAGTAACAGCAGAAGTGATTTTGTGAAAAATAAAGTTTAGAGATGAATAAGTAACATGATGTACAGAAAAATATGTGAAAGAGAATAAAAGATGGAATGATCTGCACATACTAGAAAGAAGATTGGAGATTTGGAACAGGCAGATGCAAAAGACAGATTCACATGTTTGGTGGATATACCACTTTGTAGATCTATACACAAGTACTGGTTTTCTGGATCTTTTATTTATACAACGTTTGCAACTCTGGGCAGTGCAGGGAAGTTCAAATTAAGTGATCTTTGAGGTCCCTTCTAACCCAAACCGTTCTATGATCAGTGGGGAAAAATTACAAGGGGAGTGGCTAACATTTTATTGTATCATATTGATATGATATCATGTTATCTTTCTTTCAATATTTAATGCATAGGAATCTGGTTAATAGAATCATAAAATCAGTTACTTTGGAAAAGACCTCTACGGTCATCAGGTCAAACCGTTAACCTAGCGCTGCCAAGTCACTCACTAACCTTCTCCTTAAGCTTTACATCTACATGTCTTTTAAAGACCTCCAGGAATGGTGACTCAACTGCTTCCCTGGACAGCCTGCTCTAATGCTTCTCAACCCTCTTATGAAGAGTATTTTTTACCTGATACCCAACCTAAACTTCCCCTGCTGCAACTTGAGGCCATTTCTTCTTGTCCTCTTACATGTTGCTTAGAAGTGGCCAACTCCTTTCAGGTAATTGTAGAGAGTGATAAAGTGTCCCCTGAGCCTCTTTTTCTCTGAGCTAGACAATCTCAGTTCCCTCAGCTGTGCTTGTAAGCCTTGTTCTTTATAGACCATTCATCTTTCTTTTCCTTCTTCAGACATGTTCCAGCACCTTGACGTCTTTCTTGTAGTAAGGAGCCCAGAACTGGACACAGTACTTGAGGTGTGAGGAGGGCAATCACTTCCCCACTTCTGCTGACAAACTTTCTGATACAAGCCAGGATGCCACTGGTCTTCTTGGCCATCTGAGCATGCTGCTGGCCCATGTTCAGCCAACTATAATCCAGTACCTCCAGGTTCTTTTCCACTGGGCAGATTTCCAGCTATTCTATCCCAAGTTTGTAGCTTTGCATGGGCTTACTGTCATTGAGAAAAATTAACTGATACTGCTAAGACAGTGGTCAGATGGTACTGAAAGAATTCAGTTATTCTGGCTAAGAAGATGCTTCATTTAGAAAAAAAAAAATAAAAGGATACTTCTTTTACTCAGAGGGCCTAAGCAGACAAAGGGAAAAAGCCTGACTAGAATGAACTGGTGGGATAACAAATATTAAAGATACAAACTTTGCAGAAGTGATCAAAACTGAGATAGATGTGTTGCATAGCAGATAAAAGAGACTTACATACTTTAAAGTTCTTTCTTAATCATCTGCTTGGATGAAATCACCTTGAGGAAGGATAGAAAAAAATATCGCAATAATATTGGGTAGTTTTCCTCGTTTGTATGTACTTTTTATGTTTACCCCTTAGCTAGATCTTTGATTCCTACTACAGGCAGTGGAAACTTTGTCAATACTGTCTGCTGAGTGTATAGATTCATATCTAAATTCATCTCAGTAGGCATCTTTGGTAGAACAGTTATGTAAATGGAGACTTGCAGACATTTCAGTACAGAATAGCTTACTGCTGCTTCAGAAGTATGTGTTTCCTGTACCCCATGTGAGATGTCTGTCACATACAGATGTCTTAGACACCTTGGAGCATTTCAGATGGCAGCTGAATTGAACCCTCTGTCGCTGTTCAGCTGAATGACTCTACGCATCGCTGATGGCATTGACTGTGACTCTTAGTAGGAGCTGAGTTCACACATGGACACTCAAGTGTAGATATTCTTATCTCAGAGTCAATCCCATCCATACTGTCAAATATTTGAATGATTATAATATTTGAATGGATATGAATCTGAATGTAATATTATTATATGATTACTGTTAATATTTCTGAAATGTTAATTTATTAAAAGTCGTTCATGATAGGCAAACCTGCTGACTTTCTGTGATGAGATAATAGTTTTTGTTGTCAGGATAAGTACAGTTATTCTGTATACAGTATATAACTTCTGATAAAGATACCGTGTCACAAGAGAAGTGATAGTTTGAAGAGAATGAAAACTAGTAGATTTGTTGAAGGAGGAAATAGCTGGCAAATGATATGTAAGAAGTGTAAGAAATGTAATGAAGAAGTAAATGGATTGAGAGCTGATCACCTGGAATCTGGGTATTCTGTTTGATCCCATTTTGACTGTGAGCCATCACCATGCAGCTGTGAAAGAGCATTATTGACACTGGTCAAGGCAGTGTGATAGCTTCTGGAGTACTTCATGCTCCAGTATGGTTCTGCTCTCCAGCTGTGATAATGGGCTCCAGGTGGGTTATAAATGGGCTACGATGACAGTTAGATGAAAGGACAGCCTACTGCATGAGAGACCATTGTTAAAAGCTCAGTTTGTTTGTCCTAGTAAAATAAATGTTGAAATAAGGCATTCCTGGCTTCTGTATATAACACCAGGGAGGAAGAAGAGCAGTTACCTTAAATATAATTACAATAACAAACAGGTCAAAACTGACCTTGAGTAATCTGAGGCAGGGAGTTAGAAGAAACAGTCTGTTGTTAGAGTCTCCTAATAAGAATGTATCTAATTGACAGGATCCATTTATGAAAGAGATTATGAGAAGCAGTTTCCTCTAGTATTTGGATGTGTGTTCTGATTGCACTGCAAAGAACTGGCCAGTGCTAGTAAGCAAAAATGGACTCTGCCATGGTTACTCTAGCTCAGCTCATTTGTACACAAAATGGCTTCACTTGTAAGACTGGCTGCCCCAAAATACTGCATTTTAGCCAAGACCTTAGGCATTGCCACTGACACCCCACATGCCTTATTAGCATGTCCAGGAGCTCCCATTCCAAGTGGTTTGAAAATGGATGTGTATTCTTCTTACAAAAAAAAAGCAGCAATGAGAGTAAATTTTGTTTAGAAGTAAGGAGCAGTTCTGTCTGGTCACAACAGAGTGACTTTGCTTATCTAACAAGGCACATGAGTATGGAGGACTGTATTTGTATCTTATTAACACAGTGGAAACATGTAGCTCGCAACTGATACTTCTAGCATATGGTTAACTGCTATTGTCTCTGTGGTGTGCCAGCCTGAACCTCGTAAACAAAAAGTGTCACGAGAAGCAAACAGAGTGACAAACACAGTAGTGCCTGAAGAGTAAGTAATGTGGTAGTGATGTCTTTGTTCAGAATGGAAATATTTGTTTTACTGTAACCACAGGACTCCTTAAAGGACGTTCTTGAACAACTAAAAGAAGAAAAGTCTCCAGAATCAGCTAAAAGATTATGAACTTAGACTGGAACAAGAGGCAAAGGTTTGTAAATCGCTGTATGCATCTAGTCTATAAAAGCTGTTACGTTGTCTGAGAGACAGACAAGGTGTGTAGGACATACAATAGTTTGCCTAATGTTATTCTGTGTTATTTATTTTAAACACAGGCTTACCACAAAGCTAATGATGCGCGGCACATGTACCTTTCAGAGATTTTGCAGGTAAGAAAAAAATGTGTGTGACTCGATAGGAGCTGGAGCATCTCTATTGTGAGGAATGGCTGAGAGACCTGGCACTGCTCAGCCTGGGGAAGCAAAGACTGGAAGAGGATCTTGTCAGTGCTTACAAATATCTAAAGGATGAGAGTCAAGTGGGTGGGTTCTTCTCAGGCTCTTCTCAGCAGTGCCCAGTGACAGAAAACGGGCAGTGGGCAAAAACTGGAACATAGGAAGTTCCATGCAACATGAGGAAAAAAATCTTAACTTTGATAATGACAGAGAACTGGAACAGGAAGGTTTTGTCAATTGGAATTTCATTGCTCACAAAGATAGACAGTATCCTAAACTGAGAAAGCTGAAGCAGTTTTCTGACGCTTGCCATCCAGTAGTGACATGACTACTGTGCTGCAGTTCAATCTTTCAGCTGAAAAGAGCAGAACCAAATTATTAGTGGCACTGACACCTTAAGAAAACTTCTCTTTTTCATGTTTCCCCCTTTTTATCTTTTAAAGACAAGGTAACCAGTCAGCTCAGATTGAGAATACAATTAAATTTACAAGATAAGGGCTAAGGTATTTTGTTTTTATGAACTCAGAGGTTAAATTTTATTGCTGCAAATTATGTAACACATAAAAGTTGATAGTATAAACTGCAGGGAACCTGTAAAGATTTCTAGTGCTTCCTGTTGTGAAAGAACTCTTGATTCCTGAATAATGTAAAAGTAATAGCTTAGTGTGATACTCAAGAATGATTGTCACGTACTCGATGTCATATGTAAGTGGAATGAAAGGCTGTAATTAGCAGTGTTTCCATGTGTTTGCTCAGTGGGCAAGTGATGTGGATCATTTCTGCTTTGGGAAATCTGAAGGAATTTCTCAAGCTAGCTTCCCAGCATTAAAGCCATAAATAACACAGAAAATGTGAATAACAACTGTTAGTATCTTTATATTAAACGCTGAAGCTGGGAACTGTTGGAGGACGAAGGTAGGACATAAAAAGATGATTTCATTACTATACGTGGTAGCAGGAGGAATACCTATGTTTGGTTGCCTAGAAAAGCACTTAAACCTGCATAAAACATTGTTTGAGGTGAGGTGTACGCACTGGCACATCACTTAAGCAGGACATCGGGAACTAGTGTCTATTATGTTTTCAGTAATCAATTGCATTATTTCAGAATAATTTGGGGGCAAAATAATCATGTTTTGATTAATCTGCCAATCTCCAATTTTCTGACTGCCAAACATTGTCTGAAGTAATTGAAAAGGGATCCTCTGTAATCTGTGGAGGTAGAAGGATGTTGAAGGTGCAGAGCATCACACTTGTTTTAGATGAAGTGGATTTCCTAGGCACTTTCCTGTCCATATACCTGAGCTATAGGGAGAGCCTAGTGAGCTGTTTAGATTGGACATCTGTCTTTTACACTGGTAATCTGACAGGGTAGTCATTCTCATCATGGATGCAAAATAATTATTGGTTCATCAGGTTCTTTCTGACCCCTCACTGCTATGACCTTAATTTCACTGTTGCTCTTACATTATTTTCAAATGGACATAGCCTCGTGCTCCTTGTCATCAGAGACAAAAGTAAATTTGCATTCAGCCTAGACTTTTTCAGTTGTGTGAAAATCTCACTGTTTGAGTCTGTGCTGTAATGCTGGCAGCAGTACAGTTAGAAGGATAACAGTATACCACAAGACATTATTATCTTGTGACTGCAGTATATTCCGGTAACACACACTTGATTACAGAGAATGGATATAATGTCTCGTTAGGCCTTCTTTCCTCATTATTTTAATGCTTTTCGTTAGCTCACAGCAAAAAAAAAAAAAAAAAAAACACACACAAAAAAAACAAATACAATGGAAATTTTACTGATAGGTGCTAAAAATTTGCAGATGCTGAAAGCTTTTGTTTCCTTTCTGCTGTGTTTTTGATCCCTCCTGCAGCCTTCAGCAGAAACAAGAGAGAAGTGCTTCAGAGCAGCAGTTTCTTTTATTTATCTTTTTATTATCATTGGTTTTTCTATTTTTTTTTTTTTTTTTTAAGTACATGTGTTATCTGAGTGCCTTTCTTGTTTGAGTTGGCTGAATCCATAAGTATATAGTCGATTTAAAATTATATTTTTTTAAAAAGTTGAATACTTCACAAATCGTAGAGTTCAAGCTAGAGGCAGTGCTGTTCTGTGGTGTGTTCTGGTTTACTTCTTTTATGTTTTATTCCAGTCTGAAAAAGCATTGGTTTGTATTTTGGATTCCACAAATCCCAAAGCACTTTCTGGTAGTATTCAGAAATTTGTTAGAGAATGGCAAGGATGAGCAATGGCACATCTTCACACAAACCATTTTCTCAGGCCAGATTTTTACCACAAACTTTTAGTAACATAGAACAGGCTGATTTGTGACTGGGATTTCTTTGCAGAAAAAGATCGCTATAATAGATAGGACCAGCTGAACAGCTGCTTGTGCAGCTCTGGCTCAGTTTAGTTAGGATGATCCTGTAGTAAACTGTGCCAGCAAAAACAGTGCTATGGACAGTAATCTTATATGCTGACAGTCTATATCCATATAAATAAAAAGCAACTCTGAAGATAGTCAACACTTGGTTATTATTTGTGGAACAGGTTGCCCAAGGAGGCTGTGGATGCCCCATCCCTGGAGGCATTCAGGGCCAGGCTGGATGTGGCTCTGGGCAGCCTGGTCTGGTGGTTGGTGACCCTGCACAAAGCAGGGGTTTGACACTAGATGATCGTTGTGGTCCTTTTCAATCCAGGCCATTCTATGATTCTATGATTCTGTGATCTTGTCACAGGAACACTGCTCAGAAAGGTGATAAATGATACTAGCCACTATCTAGTTCCTTGAGTGAAAAAAAAAATATCTTCCCTTCAAGAAATTAAAGCTGTACAGATCCCATTCTTATTTATGCAAAGCACTCTAGAAAAACTACTTCAGTTATAGCTGGGCTTGCTATGACTGGGTAAGGAATACTTGGATAATACATTGTACAGCTAGAAGCACAGTAGAAAACGTTGTCTTATAAGCAAGCCATTTTTTTTCAGATCTGGATCTTCTTTTTCTCACAAGGGCAGGTTTTTTTCAAGTGTTTTGTGAAATGTAAAGTTTAATTTAGCCAGACTTTAAGTCTTCTGTAGGTTACTCCAAAACCCAGTACTAGGCTTTCAAAAGATCTTTGCTGTCCTGGTGAATGTGTTGTACTGCATGTCATGATTGTCATGTATTTATTGCATGTTTCTGATGGATCTCTTTAAAGAGGTTGAGAAAAGTCCATTTTCTTACATTAGACACCCACGTGTGACACATCAGCCAGACAAACCCTACACCTGCTGCATTTTCTCTTTTTCTATCTGTGGCATAGCTGACCCTCTGAAAGGTGGTGCTAGTAAAGGCGTCTGGATAAGCAAGCAAGTGCTGGGTGAGAGGGAGCACTGCAAACTAAAGAACAGCAGAAGCAACTGGTTTGATCCTGCCCAAATTCTGCTAAATGCAATTCCAAGGGTATCAACTATTTTTTATCAGTATGTCCAGAATTGTAGTCATGATCTCCAGAGCATGCAGAGATTTCCATGCTGTGAAACTCTTCAAATAGGTCTTGTTCTTAATTTATGTTTTAATCATTCAAAAGTACAGCTAAGTTACTATAATTTTGTTTTTGTATCTCATTCAGAAAAGAATGTTTCAAACGTAGTGATTCTTCATTGGGATTACAGAGTGTGACCAAAAACTTGCTAATTTTAAGTTATATAGTCTCTGATTATCCAACATAATAATTAGTGATACTTTTGTACGTCAAGGAATGTTGGCATGTGCTGAGTTCCCCAAATCAATAAGACATTGGCATAATAGGTGCTTAAAGTTCTTCTTGGCAGTAAAACCATATTTGGTCAGAATCAGTTTGGAGAAAGCTTACTTCATTAACTGTGATCATGATAAGGATTTATTATTATTATTATTATTATTATTATTATTATTATTATTATTATTATTATTATTATTATTATTATTTTGTAAAATCTCTGCTGTTGCAGACATCAGCTATGCTTAAAACCATTGAAAGGCAAAAAACAGATGCTCTGACAAGCAATGGAGAAAAGCAGACACTGAGGTATGTTTTTGTTTATATTCCTTCTTTCTCTGGTTTACTTTTTAACTAAATATATATTTTTTTAATAGTGCAACTCTCTGTTAAATATAACTAAACACAATCCTATGATAACATACTAATCTTAACATTATTTTTGATACTGCTTTTCAATCAGTTTTGCTTAATGCTAAGCACGTTGCATGATTGGAAATACACATGCTTTAAGCTGCCTACTTGAAATCCACCATCTCTCTGTTCTCCCATCTCAACCTGTGTTATTAAAAAGGGATCTTCTTTTCTTCTGTTTTACTGTGGAGTTGAGGCCCCTTTGGTCCATTAAGAGTAACTCATTTAAATAATTGCTTAGCGTGATACTTTTTAGTGAGTAGAAATTGTAAGGATTTTTAAAATGATAATGTTAAGTGATTTTAGATAATAGAATCATTGAATATCCCAAGTTGGAAGGGACCCGTTGAGTCCAACTCCTACATGGCAACACAGAAAGTCTTCGTTGTTCAACATATTTCTGTTTAATTACATGGGTTAGAAATTTAAATGTGAGAAGAGCTCACCTGTTCTGAACTACAGAGAAATAAAATTAATTTCTGATTGTAGTGCTTGTGAGATTGATTAAAATTGGAGATGTATTTTTTAACTGAACCACAACGTTAGTAATATAATCTACAAAGAATATAGGGAGTCATACAAAATTTGGGTTGAACCCAGTATCCTGCCTCCTGTTCCAAAAGGAAGATGCCTACAAAAGGGCAGGCAGATAAAATGTTTGCTTTTGGAACTCTCCCAAGTCTTTGGAGACTTCCTGAGCTAATACTGTTTCTATGTGTTCAGTATCTCACAATAAATACTCTTCCATGAATCCACTTACCTATATTATTAATATTAGCATCCATAATACGTACTAGGAACATCTACAAACGTAATGAATAATTTATAAACAGGAAATGTGTACACATATTTGCTTACCTGCTTTTTCCTTTCACTCTGTGTAAGCATCAAATAACAGGATTTCAAAAATTGGAACGCTCCAGAGGAGGATTTTAATAGAATATGAATTAATGTCTCCAACTGAAGTTTCCCAATACAGAAAAAGTCCATCATATTTTCTTTCTCCTCATGTTCCATTGTGGAGAGGGTATGAGAGAGTAGTATGGTGGTGTGTAGCTGCACATCAGTGTTAAACCACTTGTCTCACAAAATAGGTATCGTAACAAAGTACCCCTTTCTACCAACTTCACCTCAAAGGAATTTTTCTTTTAGTTGTCCTTAGCAGCAAAGGACCTGATTCTCAAAGCATTGGCTTTTATAACCAGCATTTTCCAGCATTTAACCAGCAATTTTCACCTCAAATTTTGGTCTTGGTAGACAACATAGAGATAAGAATGAGACTTCGGTATCGTTTGCACTTTAAGTACTAGATACAGGCAAACATCCCTCGATCATGACAATTTTATCACAGCCACTGCTTTGGTACTTCCTTTTAATTATGTTTTGATTTACTACCTGAGGGTTGTTCATTCAAGCTGACATTAATGAGAAACAATTTCACTCAAGTTAAGAGAAGACCTGTGTGATTGAAAATCAATTGTTCTTGAGAATAAGTTGATTTTTTTCTGTCCAGGATTGTTCTGTTAGCCTTTCAAAACCACCTGCAGTAACTGGATTTGAAACCATACTATAAAACAATGCTTAAAGTTTGTTTTAACCTTAGGTACAGATACGGGAAGCTCAGCCTATCTGTTAAAAAAACACTGTAACATTTTTGTGTCATAATTATGCACACTAACTTTTATTGCATTTCCATTCCTGGTTATCTAAACACAAAGGACAACTTCAGTAGAGATCCTTTTCTGTGTTATTTCACGGCGCACCAAAAAAATAGGCTAGCTGACAGCTGGGAAAAAAAACCAACATGGATGTCTTGAAGACTCGTGTCTCTGATGTAGTCTGAGGAGCCAATTTAATGTCATTCTGAGCCGTCACTGCTGTACTGAGGCATATAGCAGGGCTTATTAGCAGTTTTAGCACTGCACTGGCTGCAACTACCTAGTTATTAGTTTGCATCTGGCGTAGGTCCAGCTGTGTGCAGAGTTCCACACAGACGTACGCTGTCTGCTTGGTCCAGTTCTGCAGCAGTTCTTTGATTGTAAGTAATCTGAATTTGAGTGACCAGTTGGTGACTTCACAAACTGAGGCCTATTTTTCTGATGATCCAAGTTCTGGATGGATGCAGCTCCACATTCCTGTGGGACCAGATCTCCCTTTATGTGGATGCATCAATCTCAAGAAGACTAAGGAGTCTTAGGGAGAGCTTCGCTGGCTGTTTGCCCAGGGATTTGAAGCTTGTGCAGATCATGTCATCACAACTCCTACCACAGAACAGAACATTTCTCTGGCTGTCATGAATGTAAAGATATGACTTTGTGACATATTTTCCTTCAGAATGCTTACTTATTATTTGAGAGAGACGCTGAAACCCTTCAGGCAAGTAGGGCAATATACAGTGCTGTTTGCCTGGCGCAGTGATGAACAGGGAGAGAAACAAAGATATGTTGTGTAAGTGTAGAGATGCTGCTTGATGGTAAGAATGAGCCTTCCAGTTTGTGGAATCACCATTTCCCCCCTGGAGATGTGTTTACATTCTCACTGACTTCTCTTAGATCAGATGAGAACAGCTCCAGTGGGCTTCATGTAGGTGGTGTGTGCATCCATGATGAGTATCACTGCAGAAGTCTGCTAACAGCATTTCACATGTAAGATCTCCAGAGAATGATCAACAGACTGACACACCTGCAGAGAGCTGAAACTGCACCTCCATGGAGTGGTTTTCCATTTCTTGTCTGGGATTATGTAACTGATGTAGATGTCTCATTAGCTTTCTCTTCGTGTTTCTGTTCATGCTCTTTGAATGCCATCAATTAGATAACAGGAAGTAGTCAGGAATCATGAGATGAGGATTGTTTTAGAATGCAGAATAATTAAATGCTCTGCTAGCCCTCCAACCTAGAAATAAACTTCTTTTTCCTCTCAGGGTTATTAATTCACCATAATAATCAGTTATGTTAATATAAAAAGCATGCAAATTTTTAGCTTACAGGAAATGTGACATTTGATGACTAACTTCATCCATTTTATTTCAGAGGGAGATGCAGCGTTCCGCAACGTCTGAAGATGGTTAATCCCCAAAAAGGACCAATTAAAAAGACTGCAGGAGGGATGCAGCTTCCAAAACTAAAACCCTGATTTAATATAATTTGTTTTTTTTTAACTGAAAATTTCTGAATTGAAAATGAATGTGTTTATGCTTTATTACACCAAACCCACACCAGCACATCTTGGCAGCTGTAGTGTAAGTTCCTCTTTGCTTGATGGAATTGTTCTTGTAGTTGCCATTTTTGTTCTGGTGATCTCTGACTCTTTTCATTGTGGTTCCCAACAGTTATTCTGGGTATCTGGGAGCTGGGATCTTTGGAGAACATTTAGTCAATCTGGTAGAACTGGTAGGTAGTACTGTTGAGTCTGTATGATTTTTGACATCTCAATCAAGGAAAAATGAATGCAGAGTTATATAACCTGAAATGTAATCTCTCTACCCCAAAAGTAAATCTCTGCAGTAATTCCATCCAAGAGCATCTGGTATAGCAGCTAAGAAAATATCCAAGTAGTCTGATGTTGGTACAGCTGAATGTGCCTTTCATTTCACTTTTAAGAAGACCAGCACATAGCCAGTACCTTACAATAGAGTTCTTTTCCAACATAAAGTTATTTTTTTCCATTACTCCAGCAGAGGGACAAAACACCTCCAGCTTTTTAAAAAGTTGGCTTGCTGTAAAACCTTTTGTTTGCATGTTTTAGAAGCACACTGTCATGTCTAGCTATTATAGGCACTAGTTACAGAAAGAAATTAAAGAAAAAGTCGTCGTTTTTAATCAAGGCTACTTCAGAACATGTCTTGTAAGGGGGGATTGTTTCTTTTAAACATTACATACACATTACGTTTCCTGATATTGGTATGTTGCTATTTGCAGTTTGAATTCTCCTGTGGATGTTTTTTTATCCAGCCCCAGACTGGGTTCCATAAAAATCTTTATGTATTCTTCAGTGGCGCTGATCCATATATATTTATGGCTCAAAATAGTGGCAGTCTTTAAAATAATCTCTTCAGTGAACAGTAGGACTACTTTGTCTTTTCATTCTTAAGAATACAATTGTTATAGTTTCATTACCTACAGCATTTTAGTCATTAAACTTTGACAGAATTCTTTTAAGTAGCAACAGAAAAACATGTTTTGGTAATGAAGCTTCAAGCTTCTGGGTTACATCATAAAAGCTTTTGGCAAAGCATATATGATTGATTGACTGCCCTTAAATATTTTTCAGAGCACCTCTAGCTCTTTGCAGTATCTGGTAAAGCTTTTTGCCTCTTTAAGAGCAGTACAAATAGTTCCTTATTACTGGCAGCATTAAAGCGAGGCTGTAATTAAACTCTTACAAAAAGATCAATGATGCCATTATAAGATCCAGAGAAAGAAGACCTACAATACTGTACAGCATATTCTGTATGCCGAACTCGTTTTTCTCTTACATAGTATGAGATTCATTACAGATATTTCTAATGTTACTCTGATGCACCTGGTATAATTCTGTCCTAAGCAGACTGGTCTGCATAGCATAGCTGATGAGGGTTCCTGTTCCTGTTTTTATATGGAAAGTTTCCAGATTTTATTTGTCACCAGGGAGAGAGAGAAAAAATCACCATAATGGTTCTGTTGGCATAAAAGACAAGGACATCTGCAGTAGCAAAGAATATCCAGTTCTTGGATTCATGCAGCAGACATTACTGCTGTCTCTAAATCAAGTATTAGTCAGTGCAGTTGTAGTCCTTGTAACACTTCACAGGATTTGGAAACTTTGCACCAGGATGACACAACAGCAGTTGTTCACAGCTGGAGAGTTAATTACTGACCTCGTGGGTATTTCTTGCTGAGGTAACAATTCTGAAGCTTAAGAAGAGTTGATTTGTTGATATTGTTGGTGCAATAATGACCTGAGGAGAGGAGCAGACTGTGTCCTCTTAGTCCCTATTTCGGCATGCCAGGAGCCAGATCAGGATTTGAAACTCAGCAATATGGTAATTAAGCCCTGAAACATGTGTTTCGCCGTTCTAATTATGTGTCCAGCTGTAGCATTTGCTTTGCAAAGTGGTTATAATTCTCTTTACTGTAGAAATCACTTGGCACTTCATTTCCCTCCTGTCTTTCTGAAAATAAGGGCAGGCTGATGACTTTGATGAGTAAAGTTTCTTTGCAACAGCAAAAAGTTTTTTGTTGTATCTTTGGACCTGAATAAAACATTTACACTGTTAGTTTTGTTTGTTTGTTTGTTTGTTTGTTTTCTAAGAGCTTTTGGAAACCACGTAGGAGTTTTTAGGTAGTTGTGTTGGGGTTTGGAGATGGACAGTTGTTTTGAAATACCTGGATTTATCCTTCATGGGCTTTTCTCATTATTATGCTGTACTGTGAAATGGTGCATGTTTGCACTTGTAACAATGAACAGTTCTGTATCTTTACACAGTATCTTCTACATGAAAGATTTCAGCACGTTTTGGAGTCATTAATCCTTCAATGCACAGTATGTACCATTATCCTCATTTTAGGCCTAGGAGACTGAATCTAAAGTAAACAGGAGTCTGGAGAAGTCTATTTTTTTCCCGTTTTCCTGACAGGGTCACCTTTGTTAGTTTTGCTAAGCCTCTGTAAAGTTAGTTTTATCTCTGTGCAATGTGTTCTAAACAATGGATGAATCTGAATACAAAAATGGAAAAATGAATTGCTGATAGTTGTGGTCAGTGAGTGAATGGAGCTTAATGTCAGAGGAAGATAGGACTAGAGGTGATGGTTTTAATCTGGCCAAACTTCTGCAGTACCGAATGTAATTGGAGTTTGGGTGTATTGGTTGTAGTGTGTCTATAATCGATGGACCAAGAAATGTGATCTCCTAACTCTAGGGACTTGAGAGCACACACTTCCCTTACATGGTTGCTCCTTATGTGTAACTCCACTGATTTCAGCAAGTTGTGACTTTGAATCAGCTGTGACATTTGAAGTGTTGAAGCCTACTGTTGGTGGAAAATATGAATTAGAAACTCAAATGCTGGTAGGCAAACATAATTTCCCAAACAACCGTTCAATTATTTTAATTCTCATGAAGTACGTGATATTAAACCATGATTTTTGTTTGCAGTAAATCAGTATAACGGCATGGTCTTCCTTTGTGGCAGAATGAAATGAAAGTGTTTAATGGATAGACATTGAATGTGCGGCTGAGTATTAAGTAATTAGGCAGCATAACCACAGACTCCACAGAACTTGGGTGATGAGTTTCCTCATACTCAGGATATCAGTAACAGTAAAAGAATGTTTTATTGCTTAAATACTTTGTTTAATGAGTTCCTCATATAGATAACTCAGCAGTTCAGTTTGGCGCATAATCTGGCGCAGTTTACAGCTTCCCTGATTCCTATGATACTTCATTTCCACTGGTAATATCTACTGGTAATTTCTACTGGTACACATGAGATGCATTACTTCTTAATACATTTCCAGTAGTGGAAGATGCTGCACAGGCATTATTAGAAATGTGATATGGACACAACAACTGACCAATAAATAAATAATGAAATGAACCCCTATGCTATTAAGCTTCTGCTCTTACCGCCAGACCGGTGTCAAACATAAACAGTGATTTGAAATAACTGGTTGGAAGCAAAGTAAACCACATGGATGAAAATCACATCTAATTGCAACAGTTTTATCTCTTCTCAAGCAAGTGTCACAGGAATGGCAAACATCTCTAGATCAGATAATGAGGCTTTTCAAAGATGGCAATATGTTATAGTTTAATCCTTTCATTCAAGGATACAAACATTTTATGTGGTTCCTTACAGGTTACAGCCTGGAAGCCAGTTCTCCTGGACTACATTTGTCTGTCCTGTAAATGACTTAAGAACCAAACAGAGCTTAAAGGAGTATCTTCTCTCTACAGGAGCAGCATGCAGAAGGAAACAGGCTTTCTACATGCTTCTTTGTGCACATTGATGCATCACTCCACAGAAGAGGCTCACTCTGGCCACCCTGTCCTTTCAGGACTGAGAGAAAATGCAGTACTGACTTGATGCAGATACTGTATGCACCTAGCTAGGAGATGCTAATCAGCTGCTTGTGCTTTTGGGGTATCTGGGCAGTTGTAGTAGAGATAGAGCTGGGCTCCCAGTTGTAAGTGTGGTTTCTTCTCCTTTTGTATCCACAATTGCTCTGGTGCCATGGCCTGGTCTGCATTTGAGAATCTCCACTACACCATCAGGATTTGGGGAAGCATAACCTCTTTCACTGTAAGCAAAGAGCAAGTGAGACCGAATGTCTCAAGACAGTGGGACTGGACAGCATGCATCCCAGTGTTCTGAAGTTGCTGGCTGATATAGTAGTCAAGCTACCTTCCATCATATTCAAAAAGTCAGAGCTGTCAGGTGAACTCCTTGGTGACTGGAAAAAGGGAAACATCATGCTTATGTTTAAGAAAAGGAGAAAGAGAATTCTGTGACACTACAGACCAGTGAGGCTCACATCTGTGCCTGAGAAGATCATAGAGCAGATACTCTTGGGAACTATGCAAGATGAGGTGATCAGCGACAGGCAGCACAGCTTCGCTAAGGATAGACTGTGCCTGAGCAATGTGGTGGCCTTCTACAGTGGAGTGATGGCATCAGTAGACAAAGGAAGGGCAACTGATGTCATCTATCTGGACTTGTCCAAGGCCTTTGACATGGTCCCACATCACGTTCTTTTCTCTGAATTGGAAAGGTATCAATTTCAAGGGTGACCTGTTAAGTGGATAAGGAATTGGGTGAATGGTCACAGCCAGAGGCTTGTGGTCAGTGACTCTGTATCTAGGTGGAGGCCAGTGATAAAGGATGTCTCCGAGGGTCTGTCTAGTGGCTGGTGCTTCTCAGCATCTTAATCAATGACATAGATGATGGGAGGACTGACTTAGTAATGAATTGACTTTTTATATGGTCTAGTAGTGATAGGACAAGGGCAAATGGCTTTAAACTAAAATGGGAGATTCAGATCGGCTATTAGGATGAAATTCTTTATTCAGAGGGTGGTGAGGCACTGGCACTAGCTGCCCAGAGAAGCTGTGGTTGCCCTATCCCCGGAGGCAGTGGATGGGGCCCAGGGGAGTATGATTTGGTGGTTGGCAACCAGCCCACAGTAGGGAGTTGGAATTGGATGGGCTTTAAGATTCCGACCCAAGCCTTTCTGTGTTTTTGTGATTTAATATCAGTGGGTTCCTTGGTGCAGTCTTTATCTTGAAGACGAAGATGAACTTAATTTCTAGGCTGGTAGAGTTTCTACACACTGGGTCCCATGTAACATTTTCACCCCTTTTATTTTTGTCTGGTTCAAGACAACCTTGCTTCAGCATCCCAACTCTACAGTAAGCAGGACAGTATGTTTCTGGTGCTGAAAAGTGATGTGAAGATAAATACACCATAGGTGAAAGCAAGCTCACTGGTACAAATGCAGTGAGCCTAGGCAAGCCTAACCTAACTCAAATGGGTGCTTTCTTTTATCTTACAATAAAGAAGGATGACATTTCAGCCATGTTGGTGCAGACTCTTAGCAGCTGTAGCTGCCACATCTGATTGAAAATAATTACTGGTGAATATCCATGTCATGTTATTCTCCAGTGAGAACAACCCAGCAGTGCCACTCCAGTTTTTGAGGGAAAAACTCAATGATAGAAGGAGAAGGACTCTCCTGTGAGGTGTGGCTGGGCACACTCTTTGTTTCCCACTGCCCTGCACCACAGCACCAGCTGCCTCCTGCAGCCCTCAGCTATCCGAGCCCTCTCACCACAAACACGTATCTCTTGGAGAATCTGCTCAGGAATGATGTGGTTTGTCTGAGCACCGTGGGCTGGGGAGCAGAGAAGTCATGCACAGCTGAAGAGTTATTTTGGGGGGATGGATGAAGCAACAAGGGTGTGCCCCTTGACTCATTGCATGCTGGTTAGGAATAGAATACTGATATGTCTTGGAAGATAGAGAAGGAAATACAAACTTGGGAATTGTGTGACCCAGCCCAGTGCTTAGAAGTTAAATATCTGCATCTGAGCTAATCCCTGTATGCTCCACGTGTAGAGAAATGGAAAGAAATAGAAATCTTGAGAGAGAAGTTTCTCATGTTCTACAGTGAAAATTAAAATGGATCAGAGGGCCCATGAATTTCTCTCCACAGACTAGGAAGGAAATCTAGGATAGCAAATTCACAATAAGCTGCATGATGTATGTACATAGGTTTTACCTGTTGAAAACATTATTATTTTTCTTGGTCTGGCTGGGGATAGTGACACCCAACATCAGTAGAGCTAAGAAATACCAAGCTGCAATGTGACTCTCCTTTGGGTTGATCTCAGCTCACAACAGGTCCTGTTCTTCAAACCCTGTATTTACAGTGTGAGGTGATGTATTCTCAAGTTACATTGGCACTTACAAGGACAAATCACCTCATTTTTTCTTTCTTTTGAAGAGATTTGGCAAGCTCTGTGTTCTTTGGAAATGAAAACAACAAACATGCGCATTATTCTAAAAAGTCCATCTAAAATGTATGGAACCCCAGGACACAGGTAGGGAAGCACAGCCTGTAGATCAGTGAGCTGCAGACCTCAGAAGAAATGTGATGCAATCATTTAGGAATCAATTCAGGTAGGAATCAATAATGTAGAGATCGATATGTTTTGTATGTTCCTGTCTCTTAAAAAGCCGAGCTAGGGATTTACTAATGGCGAGTGAGATTATTGGCTGGGCAAAGTTGTTCTTGAAGGATTAAAATAGTTTGCAAGTCCTGCCAGGCCTGCAATGGCTGGCAGCATAACTTCATTAGTATAATGTATTTCTGGGCCAAGGAAAATTTGTCCAAATACACTTAAAGTGTTTGGATGAAATCATCTGCCATCAGAACTCATTTGTCTCTTCCTTAGGCCAAGCCTTTCGTCTCTCATTTGCACACGAGCAGAAGAGACAAATAGTACTCCTGTGCTGTCAGATACAAAATCACAGAATGGTTGAAGTTGGCAGGGACTTCTGGAGGCCAACTGGCCCAATTGCAGGGGCACCACAGCGGGGTACCCAGGGCCACCTCCAGGCAAGGTCCTCCCCAAGGAGGATCCCCCACAGCCTCTGGGCATCCTGTGCCAGTGCTAGTGCTCCGTCTTCCATACAGTGCAGAAGTGTTCCTGGTATTCAGAGAGAACCTCCTGTGCTCCACTTTGTGCCCATGGTCTCTGGTTGTGGCCCTGGAGAAAGCCCCAAAGCGCTGGGAATCCAGCAACCAGCACTCTTCAGTAGTGGTGGACTCCAGCTGCTGCCTGTCCTGTCAGATTTGCTCTTGTTGATAACAATGACACAAATAACAGATCCCTAAAGTGCAGGAGTGATTTACTTTAAGCACTTTAGCACCTGCTGTTACTCATTAAGGGATTACCATGCCCCAGATTGTTACTGGCCGCCCAATGCCGATGATTTCAGCATGCAGCACATTCCTACTAGTTCCCTTCTAATGGATGCTTGCCCTTATGTTCTGTGCTATCTGCAGCATGTGATTTCTCACTGTGACATTTCATAGTACCGCAAACTGATTCCTTCATCCTGTCACATTAAAGCTGGTCACCTGCAAGCCTGAGTCACAGGAGAGCTCAGCTGTTCTGTGCTGGCCTGGTGGTATCCTGGCACCATCTGTTGCCTGATGCCGGCGCTGGTCACTGCTGTGCCCTGTTGGAACTGCCTCTTCTCCCCTGCTCTAACCAGCAAAGCATTAAGCAGAAATGCCTTGAATTGTACTGTTTAATACAGCTGCGTGGACTACTTGTCTGGTCAAGGAATGAACATCAAGGAACAGCAGTAAGTGCTCACAGTATTTATCAAGGATGAAATAAGGAGACGTCTGCTCCTGAAAACCAGAACATTGGAAAAAACACACAGATGCTCCAGAGGGCAGACAGCACCCTGCTTCCTTCCCAGCCAAAGCTCTGATGATGTGCAAAATAACATTAGGAAAAAAAAGGGGGAAAAAAAAGGAAAAAATCCAACAGCGGAAGTAGAGGAGAGAAGCGATGTAAATAAAAGTTAAAAGTGACTGCAATTGAAAAACTGCCATTCACATCTTCTGGGCTGGTTTGTATAACCACACCCTGTATTAGTATTGTGAAAAGCTATCTAAACAATAGCTTTATGCCATGGAAGAAGAAACAGATCCATAAAAGCTTCAGCTTGAGTTATTTTAAGGGAAAATGGGGGCATTTTAATAAAAACATTGTAGTATTAAACTCAATATAACCTTCAATTTAAAACAAGCACCAGCGACAAAGCAGGGGGAGAGGGGGGAAACTTACCCTATAAAATCCCTTGAAAGGTTTACTTAAGAAATACCTTTGAAGAACTATTTTAAACCTAGAAGTGTGCTCAGAGGCAAGGAAGATCCTTCTGCTATGGAAGAAAAGAGGCTCTCTGAGGGCATTGTGTATTTTCTCAGAAAGATGAAGCCAGCAAGCTTAATGGACTGGTTGAATTTTTACTTAAAGAAAGTAGAGAGTGCCAGTGTCCTCCAGTAAATCTGTAAGATTTTGGTGTTCCTTTTGAGAGGCAGTGTAAGTACGGCTGAGATGCTTGCCCAGTGTGTCTGTGCAAGGAAAGTCCAACAGCTTCCAGTGGGTTCCCAGGGGCGTATGCAGAGGCAGTAGTACGCAATATGCTGTTAAGTTTTGCAGTGAGCCAGATTTTCAAAGGACTTCACGGATTAGACTCACAGAGGACCTAAATCATATGGGGATTGAAAGTTAAATACCAGAATGGGAATTTGTGGTGCTGAATCTGCTTCTCATATCCTCTGTTTAGTGATTTGGAAAAGTCACAAATGCGAGGATGAGATTTGCAGCACTCGGACGCTGACTGGGAAAAAGCTGAAAGCACCAGGCAGTAGTCCAGGTATTGGGATTGTGTTCAGGAATGGTGGAGAACTCCCTTCAAATCTGCTTAATCTTCCAAATCAAGCAGGCAGGTTATTTGTGGGGAGAGCTCCGCTTTCAGTTATTGACCACTTTGTTACGAGGTGCAGCTTAGCTTAACCAGCAATTCTTCGCTGTACTCCATTTCCAACCCACAAAGGCCGACAAACATTTCAGTGTTTGGCTGATTTCTTGTTAACGGAGTTATCTGTAATACAGAAATAAATCCATGCTGATGTCATCACCTGTACCACTGCCACGTACATGCTTTCTGCAGCTATCTAGAATTCCGTGGGGTTTCACAAACACAGAATGCACTGCTAGCATGTTTCAATAGAATAGGAGGGGATGTTGAATACTACCTTATGTTATGAGATATATCTGTACAGAAAAAAATATGAGAGTAATCATAGTCTAGTGGAATGAAAAGGTCTCCTTAATAAGGAACGTCACAGAGGATTTGTTGTAACCTTTTCACCCTCTCTGTGGCCAATCAGTGTTTCTAACATGTATGCCCTGGGAGCAATGCTCTATCCACGTTTATTCTCTCTCTTTGTTGCAATGCACACAGCATTTGTTTAAATGGAACAAGTCAGTCTTCCTATTCTGCTTTTTCACCAATCTTAAACACAACTTAAAGAGTCTGAAGTTGTAATTTTGATGATTTTATTAAGTGAAAGCAAATTATTCTGTGAGCTATCAGTCAGGTGTGACTCTGTTCTGCCTTTGTGAGGCTCAATCTGGAGTACTGCATCCAGGCCTGGGGACCCCAGTACAGGAGGAGCTGTTGGAGTGTGTTCAAAGGAGGGCCACAAAGATGATTGGAGGGCTGGAGCACCTCTCCTATGAAGAAAGGCTGAGAGAGTTGGGTTTGTTTAGCTTGGAGAAGAGAAGGCTCCAGGGTGACCTCATTGCTGCTTTCCAGTACTTGAAGGGGGCTAATAAGCTGGTGGGAGTGACCTTTTACCTGGTCTAATAGTGATAAGACAATGGGAAATTACTTTAAAATAAGGAAGGGAGACTTAGGTTAGATGTTAGGAATAACTTCTTTACTCAGAGGGCAGTGAGGCACTGGCACAGGCTGCATAGAAAAGCTGTGGGCGCCCCATTCCTGGACATTTTTGGATGGGGCCCTGGGCAGCCTGAGCTGGTGACTGGCAACTCTGCCCACAGAAGGCGGTTGGAACTCAGTGATCTTTAATGTCCCTTCCAACCTAAGCAATTCTATGATCCTATGATTCTGTGATTTTTGAACTAAGTCCATGATGACATTAAAGATGCCGGTATTAAAGTTGAATGCTGAAGTTACTTTCATGCAACTGCCTCTTCACAGGTTATTCACAAACCTACAAAACGTTGAGAAAAGCACCTTGATTTTTCTCTTAGAAAAGACTGGAAATCAAAGTCAGCCTGAAAAGCATGTGTCATATCTAGGACTGCAACTTTCCTATAGTAATGAGAATATTAGCTATTGGAAACCAAAGGAAGCACAGTACCAAATGTTGGTGTTCATTGTTGTAAATTATGTATTTTGCTTTTTTAAAAAAATATATGAAAAAAATGGAAAATACTTCATGCCAAAGATTATTAATGGCTTTTTATGATTTGTATTCTACTTACAATTCTTGGTTTTGTCTGAATTTTCAGGGGGAAGGCATCATTTCAGGTGCTGAAAAAAATGTTTTCAGTACTAGGAATACAGGTTTTGTTTCCTACAGCTATTACCACCAGAGGTAACAAAATTCCCAGTGGGAGTGCACATTCAGGATGCTGACCCACATGGAGGAGACTTGCACAGCATGGGAAAACTTGAGGCTAATATATGACAAAACCACAAAGATCTGCAGTACTTGTAATGTCATTCTTGTGTGGCTGCTATCTAACCAGAAGAGGAATCTTGGGTTAATAATATGAGGATTTTTTTCATATTACAATGATGAGTGGTCAGTGGAAGCTGCAGAAAAGCCACACAGCACTGAGCAACATCCCGTTCATCTGGCCTGAGTTCTGGGGAAAGCATTTTTGAAAGGAGAAGTGGCTCAGCTAAAAATAGATGATTACATTTAAATTTGCCTTTTAAATGCCATTAAGTAATCAAATTAGCTCCTTTGATTGGGAATAAGGCTTATAAACCTACACAGCAAGGTGTGCTGATGAACAAGCAGGAGGGAGTTGGGCAGAAAGTTAGGTAGAGACCAAGCCTGGTTTCCTTAGGATAAGGCACTGGGTGAACATTGAGCATCCCTTGCCATATCCTTTGAAGTCATCCCATAGGTTTTGGCCTGGCCTAAGCGCCTGTAACTCCTATGTGAAGCAGCCAGTTATGGCAGCAAGACTTGGCAGCTCCAGTGAGGCTCTTAACCTTGAAGGATTCATTTTACTTCAATGATTCTGAATTGGGAATGCTATTATAATTAGGACACTAGACTGTGGGAGATAACGATGGTATGGTGACTCAATTTCTCGCTTGTCTGTGGGATAACAACTGTTTCCTGTGGGTGTTGCAGGAACTGTAGCTCAGTCGTGTCTTAGAGGTGTCGAGTTCTCCATCTCAAAGTGACAGGCATCACTGGTGAACGCCTGCAAATGAGTCAGTGCCTTCCAACTCAGGCAGATGAAATAAGAAAATTGAATGAGCGGTGGAAATTGTGTGTGCCTACAGATTCTGTACACCAAAGAAGTGAGGCTATTGGACTTTATTGTCTGGTCACCCAGCAGGATGCAAACCCCAAGTTTTTACAATGAATTCCTGTGGGCTGTTAGGCTATGGGCTGTTTCTGCAGCACGCAGAGCCCTGATCTCATTGTCAAAGGAATTTCTATCACTATAGGACAAATGAGTTTCACAGAGTGAGAGAAACAGTGGTAAGTTGATCAGTATTCTTCATTCTCCCTTCCTGAAGATTAGATCTCTTTTGTGTAGGCAGAAATGAGTAGAACAGGCCAGTCCACCTTTGCAGTCAGAAAAAAGGACAGTGACACATGGAAATACTTGCAATCTTCTTCAGCATGCTATGGGCATGATTTTGAATAAATGGCGTTGGAATCTGTTGTGTTCAGATATCCAACTGTCAGAGGAAAGGGACCCTTTATCTTCCTTTTTTACTGACATCAGAACTGAACAAAATATGCTGTTCTGTCTTAGCTGAAATGGGTATGGAACATCTAATAAGACTGAATCACTGCCAAAACAGTTTTGGGTTAGAGAGATGAGCCTGAATGAAACTGTTGGCTGCACTGGGATTATTTTCAGTTCCTCTTATTGACCGGCTCACCTCTTTGGAAGGAAGAAGATGAGATGCTCTGTGCAGACTTCAGATTTCACCCAGACAGATGCAGTGACAGAAGCCTTTTTGCTCAACGTGAGGCAAACAGAAAACATTAAAAGAAAGAATATTTCTATGTTAAAAGTGATGGCAGGAAATAGAGAGCGATAATAATAACTTGTAAAGTGACTTCACTTTTTAAGTGGCTCTCCATTCGAACCTTTAAAATAAGAGTTTATGCCTTATAGCTGAGCTATAGCTTATTTCAGTTTAAATTCCTCAGGCTTTTCAGTCTAAGCAAGAGGTCCACCCACAAGAAACAGCTTGCAGGCTCAGACCTTTCTCTGGAAGAGTTAGCTGACTTCTGTCAGTCAGCTTGCCTGTGTATTTTTCCCCTTCTCTCTTCTTTATATAGCAATAGCTAGTTGAAAATTTATTTCCATGGGAGTGGGGAGGTGATAGGAATAATAAAATGAATTCATAAACCAAGTTGTGCACAATGAAATGCATCTCTTGATTCTTACGTAGATCAGCCATTCACATGAGGTGTATGGTAGCAGAGTTCACAGTTAATGCCAGTCAAATGGATTTTGACATTTAAAGGTCAAGTAGCATCAACATGCATTGAGGGAGCATGAGCAAAACAAAAACGATGTGCAGAAGTGCCTCGGAAAGAGAACAAAGCTCGCTGTTTTCCTTCTCAGGTGGTTTTGAAACTCAGTAAGGAAAGTTTCACTTGACACATACTATAAAATAAAGCTCTAAAAGTGACTTGTATGCACAAGTCACTTGCTGAAATATGGCTAAAGTTCCTGTCTGTTGGAAGTCAAATAGCCACAGCAAGGCAAATGTAAGAAGAAAGAGTTCTATGGCACAGCTGTGCTACTGCTGCCTTCTGCATCCTTCTTTAAAGGCACAGGAACTTACCTTACCCGTGGTACAAAGCTTCCTCCATCTCCTTCCTTCTCTTTGGTTCTTTGAATTTTTTTTTCTTTTTTTCATCTGATGTAAGCTTGTAGTTTTAGAACAACAGTTATTAAACAAGGAGAACCCAGTAAGTTGTAAGGAGCTGTTATTTAGCTTATAACTGACTGAGTTGTGCTGGTAGAGTATTGGTATGCACACAATGCTGTCATTTGCACATCAGAGAAATGAAACATTTGCTTCTGAGCTCTTGTTGATACAGTGCTTTCATAATATCCACAGTAAAGCAAAGCCTTTCGGAAGAAATGTAAACATTTTTCTAAATTTGCTCTGTTACATAAGAACTGAAAGGTGAAACCAGCTTTCCCCTCATTCCAGAACAAAAATAGACCAAAAGTACAAATGGGAGCTTAAACTTCTCTTGAAATCCGTTTGTGATTAATACAGAAGGACGTATTCAAACTTCCTGCTGTCCGCATAAGTGCGTCTGTAAGGTATTGCTTAACAACTATAAGAAAGAAGGAGACAGAAAGAAGGAGCTGCAAGAAAGAAGGGGACAGAATCTTTAGCAGGGTCTGTTGAGACAGGATGAGGGGAAATGGATTCAAACTAAAAGAGGAGATGAGATTGGTTATAAAGAAGAAGTTTTTCTCAATAAGGGTGGTGAGGCACTGGCACAGGTTGCCCAGAGAGATGGTAGATGCCCCATCCCTGCAGACACCCAAAGTCAGGTTTGAGGGGGCTCTGAGCACCTGATGGAGCTGTAAGTGTCCCTGTTGGTTGCAGGAGTTGGACCAGATGGCCTGTAAAGGTCCCTTCCAACTCAAACAGTTCTATGGTTCTATGTCAATATTTACTTTCCCACAGCCCCCTGCTCACCTGAGAGTCTGCCTTTGACAAAGATTGTTCGTGTGGGTCTTTGTGCTGGATTTTAAGAGGTTGACATTTACCTGGATGCAAACAAAATTGGCATAACTCTAATGATTACACACTGTTTCTCTCCCTACTCCTGGAAGGACAGAAAGCAAGGCCTGTCTTCTTTCAAGACATTTGCATATTTACAGCGAAGAGTTAGGAAGAATTATCTCCCTGTGAGCAAAACACCATTACTAAACACTGCCTTGTAATTCACCAGTGTTGGTTTGAAACTTGACCGTGGCAGGGAAAGAGGCAATGCACCTTGAGTGAATTCCAGTATATAAGATTTGTAGAAAAGAATTGTCACAGGGGAACATATCTGACTGATCAATTAGAATTTGTCTCTGCATTGTGGAGCATGAAAAATGAGGGATAAAGGATTTGCAGTTTTCAAATCTATTTTCAAAATCTTTATAAATTAATTTGACTTGAAAAAATCGATCAAGCTGAGGAGTAGGAAAAGCAGTACAATGTATGGAAATGGAGTAAAGTTTTCCCTAAGTACTCGTCTGCTGTGGTACAAAGCTATTGCAAATGGACTGACATAGGACTGT
This sequence comes from Perdix hodgsoniae, assembly GCA_035772895.1. NCBI lineage: Eukaryota > Metazoa > Chordata > Aves > Galliformes > Phasianidae > Perdix > Perdix hodgsoniae. Next base: position 8,352,041 of record JAPSGF010000008.1, read on the forward strand.
GTTCCTTGGGAAGACCTTGCACTGCTTTTCTCCTAATGCGAGCAGTCAAAATGGTGAGTGCTGGTGTTAATGCATTAAGCAACCACTCCTGTACAGCTTGCTTTCAAGGGGAGCATACATTCTCCTAATTATTTTAATTGGAGAACAAATTAAGTTATTAGTATGAGCAGTTGTTTGATCTGCAGCAAATAAAAGAGGAAATTATGTTATAGTTACTTTTCAGACTTATTCTATGAGATATATTCAAGATTGGATTTCTAGGGTACTCTGAACTCCTTCTAGGATGCTTACAATATTGTACACCCTGCCTAAAAAAAGTACTTCCCTGTGATTACATGATTTCTTCTGTCATATTTACACTGCATAAACCTTTGAAAGCAATGGGAAGTCTTATATGAGGCACCAATGTCTGAGCATGCATCACCACCAGCCCCAGTCACAGCATAGTATTCCCTTTGGGACCAGTATCTGAGCCATTTGTCTTTGCTGATGAGAGTGAATATATTGTGTGTACACAGCATGTGAAAGAAGATGATCTTGGCATATGTGCAACCTGTTCCTTGTCAGGAGAAACTTTCTAAGTCTTATAAAACACTGGTCACTGTTCTTCTGCGTGCTGTTTGTGCAACGATAGATGCCATTCCATTAGGAAGGCACCAGGTACAGGTAGATCCCTCACAGATGCTTTCTGAGTCTAAGCTCCTTGGCATCTTGCTGTGAGTAATCTGGAGGCTGACCCATGAGTAGCCCTCATGTCATGAATTTATGTGTGCGTGGAGTTTTCTCTCCAGGAAGCCAGGCCAGACTGCTGCCTCAGGGTCATCTACCATTCAGTACTTAAATGGAGCTTATAATCAAGTGAGAGACAGAATTATACGGTCTGATAGTGATAGGACAAAGAGGAATGGTTTAAACTAAAAGAGGAGAGATTTAGATTATGTGTTAGGTGGAACGTTTTCAGTCAGAGGGTGGTGAGGCACAAGCACTGCTGCCCAGAGAAGATGTAGGTGCCCCATCTCTGGAGATGCTTGGGTTGGATGGGGCCCTGGCAGCTTGAGCTGGTAGGGGCAGCCCTGCCCATGGCTGGGGGTTTGAACTTTTTTGAACTATTTGCCAACACAAGAGGCAGTGTGAGGTAGCATCAATGTCCAAGTCAAAGAAATGCAGGTAGTTTGCAGTGTTACTTCATGAGACCTAAACCTGATCTGACTTAGGTGACCTTTAGCTTTTAATTCATGAACAAGCAGGTAAAATCAAACGTAAAGATGCTTTGAGCACTGGTCTACGCTGTCAGTTGTCCTGAGGATCTTTCTGAAGCTCTTGGCAGAGCTGTTTTAGAGGCAGCGGATGGCTGTCGTGCTTTCTTTACTTGAGTGTCGATCATCCCTTCCTTGTCAACTCAGGCAGCCTGCAGCCAAGCTCCCTGGGAACAAAGTGGAGTTGCGGTTAAAAAGACCATGAGCTGCTCTTTCCTCTGGTGGTGGGCAAGTGCATGTTGCTGTGATCCTGTTCTTCATGCCAGAATTTCACTCTCCTCAATGACCGTCTTAACTTCAGCCTTCAATCCTGCTCGTCAGGTTTCAATCTCAGGACACAGAAGTACAAAGCAGAATCTTATTTCTTCATATTTGTAAGTTGAGTCTTACTAAGACAAGATTTCATGACTGAAAGAACTGCATGACTGCAAGATGACACAGTCATCAAGATAATGCCAACATCTGAATGCTCAGGATTTGTTTCTTTTTTGTTGAGTCTGTGAGCAGATATGCACCATAAGCAGCATTGGTTTTGGAGGAGGAGTCAGTACTTGTTTCAGAATGTGGAGGGAGTACCACTTCCCCCTGCCACAAAGCCTGCTCAGCACTCAAAGGTGGCTGTTTTCCTGGTCTGAATCTGCTTGAGATACGCATCTTGAAAGAGTGGAGTAATAAAGATATGGAAGAAAAAACTGTTTGAGCATGTACAAGAAGAGTAGAAGCCTTCTGGATCAACGGCATTAATGGGCTGTGAAATTTCCAGCTGTCAGGTTTTAGTGACCAATACTACAGACACCAAACAAGGAAGATATCCGTTCAGCATTTTGCCATCTGGTAAACATTTGTGACTAAATCCTGTTATGTTAACATTCATAAAATGTTACTTTGGGAAGCTTCAGAAGGCTTAGAAAGACTTAGAATTTTATTTTATTTATTTAGCTTTCCCATATTCAGTAAATAAACCAATTTATCAGCCAATATAGGATGTGATCAGTCCTCAGATTGGGAGAATAGTCTTAAAATTCCCACTCAAGACCAGAAAGATAGCAAGTTGCTCCCAGGATTTGATTCAATATTGAGGCAAGTGCGTTTTGTACTGAAATTTCCCTGTCACCTTTGACTATGAAGGAAAGTCAGTGGTGTGCCTAAAGTTAATGTTCATATGTTTGTGTAAGGATATGTGGAATGAAAGGGTCTGTGGAAGATAAAAGATATGGGGGATGTATAGATTGTGTAGATATCTGGCAAGTAAGGACATCTTTTTTGTGGAGATATCTGATTAATGGCTACTCAGCATGAAAGACGAGGGTAAGAGAGATGAGAAGTAGTAAACCACACCCAGATACACAAACCCTAAGGAGCAGGAGATAACAGAAGTAATCCCATAGACTGGAGAGCTGAGATCATTGGCTGAGGGGCCGCTGGAGGAGCAATGGAAAGCCCAGAGGAGGTACAATCAGGGCTTTGTAACCGATAAGCAGTGGTGGGGAACAAGCTTACTGTGGGTCTCGTGGGAAAGAATAATCTTATTTTGGGATATCTGAGGTGGGGAAGGGGGGGGGGCGGAGTGTGGGATTGTTGAAGGGAATCATGGCAGAGTGTGACACCATAGGATGTTTGAGGGAATCTGAGAGGAGACCAGGATGGATGTAGAAGGAACAAGCATGTGAAAAAGAGGGGTGAGTAAAAGAGCCAGCTATGTCTAAATAACCTGGTGGTCTGCCTAAGCTGCTCTCTGTCCTGTCTTTTTAAACAGCGTTCATAACTATTTTCTTGTCTGGAGATGCTCGCTATACTGCAGATTTGTGCCTGTGAGAGTCCGGACTGCTAACTTTAAGCTAATTATCTGTCAAATAACAGGATCAGATCATCTGCATTGTTCCTATGTATGTGAGAGCTGTTTGTGGTATCTTCATAGTGTGTGTGCACAGGCCTGCTCGGTCTGGGCCTCAGGTCAGGGCCTGAAGCAGCCAGGTGCTATGGAACCTATGGGCAGCCCCATGGTCTACCAGATTCAGCTGCTTTCCAGTGACTACAGCCCAGATGCCTGCAGACAGGAAATCCACAGATATGGTCTTATGCAAGGGATGAGATTCTCAGGAGAAAGTGAGATGATGTTCTGTATGGGTTACACCATCTCCACTGCAGCTGGTGCTGTGCTGTGTACAGAAAGGGCCATAGCCATGCTTTCTAGTGCAGTGTTTAGTTTGCTTTGAATTGTTTGAAAACAGGAATTCAGTAGGAGCAAATTTGAAATAAAAAGTAAAAACAAACAAACAAACACACAGCCTCTGACCTGAGGCAAAAGCCAGGCACAGAAAGGTAAGCATTAATAATGAGTTATAAAATCATCAGATTCTGCTTCTCCTTGTGCTGTCAGCAGTTCTTGTCATTCAGAAATGCCTCACTGGTATCTCTCAGGGACCTTCATTCTCTCTTTTCTCCCCTCAGAGAATATTTCTTCTCACTGAGCTTTAATGGGCCTTATATCTCTCCCCAGTTAACATTTTGAAGCACCGTACCACATGGTTTGAAACATGTTCATATGAATATACAAATAACTTATCAGGGCAAAGCGAATACTACAATTTGCTGAAGTAAATCTTTAGATTTATCATAAAAATATATCACCTTAAATGTGTAGCTATCTGGGTAGGGTAGAACACTACCTTCTTTATTTTAGTCTGCTTATACATGGCATTTCCAACCTAAATAAATGTAGACCAAGAGACAGATGAAAAATTATATTGAATTTTTCTTAATGCAATGGCAACCAGGTGCCTGAATTTCTGAAGTGTAAATTATCATTCATACAACTGGTTTTTAGTGGAGGTTGTTCTAAGTTAAGGAGCTCAGGTCTTGTCTTTTGGCATTTTTTAATGTACTGAGAGAGAATTAAGTGTGTGGGTTTCCATCACCTTGATTACCCTTGCTGTCAGCAGGAGAAACTGCTGAAGGTAATAATAGTGATAATAAGATCATTTCCTTTTTTTTTTTTTTATTTTTTTTCCCAGGCAGAGCTTTACCAATTTGCAGAGGGGTGAAATTCATGCCGATAAGAAGATTAAAGACTATTTAGAGTGCCATCATTTGTGGCCCACGGAGAACTCATAGGCAATTTATTCTACTGGCAATAACTGCAAAATTTGAATAAAATGCTGGTAACATCTTGTCTTCCTGGAGTAATTTTAGCTACCCATGCCTGCAAACCATGAGTAAAGCTCTAAGTATCAGAAGGTAAAACAGTCATCAGGCTCATAAATAAGAATGTCTTTGTCCAGTATGAAAATGCCAGATCTGAACAGCTTGAAGTTTCAGAAAATAATTGAGAATATTTACTCAGTCTTACGTTTCCCTATAAAATAAAATAACTTTACATTATTGCCATGCCAAAGCTACATGGTGTGCCTGAAGATAAACTAAAGGAATACATTGGAGCTACAGAACTTTTAATAGTTGAAGATACTTCTCACATGGAGAGCACCATGGGTTATTATCTATTCTTCTATTTACTGGATTCACCAGTACATTTCATAGTGGGAGTAGAACAGCCCTGAAGGTTTGCAGTACTTTTCTTGGAAGAACCATCAGAATGAAAAGCTGTTTTTATTGCTTTTATTTTCATTTTTATTTTAATCTATGAAATCTTCAGTTCATTTGGGATTTAATGTAAATGAACTTAGGGGTTTAAAAGAACCTCAGGAATCTCATGATGTTCAACAAAAGCCAGTACAAACTCCAGCCTCTGGAACACAAAATTCCATGCACCAACTCAGATTCTGGACGACATCTGTGCAGCAGATTTGCAGAGGAGGATAGTGAAGTCCTGGTGGAGATCATGTTGCCAGTAGTGCACCCCTAGAGGAATGACGACCAACAGCTTTCCTGAGCAACATCAGCCAACCTGTTCAGGGAAGCAATTCTTTCCCTGAACGTGGGTGTCACTTGTGAGACCAAATCTAGAGTACTGTGTTGAGTCTTAGGCTCCTCAAAAGGTCATGTAGGCTCCTACAAAAAGGACATGGATGTGCCAAAAACAGAGAAGGAGGAATCCTGTACGAAGGAATTCATTGCACTTTCTCTATCCTGAATGTCAGTGTGGAATTCAGATGTCCACAACACCCTTGTACCAACCATACCTGGTTCTCATTCAGGAGGGTTTTCTAGCTGTTGGGTTTGGACGTTTTGAAAAACCCAGTGGTCTACCCAGTTTCATTTATCTTGAAGTAAGCCTACTAAGAAAGTCACACAATCATCACATGCCATCCTAGGCCAAAGTTCAGAATTGCTTTCCACTGTCAATTCATTGTACAGTGGTAATCTAGTTACTGTTCTCCAGTACTCCTTCAGTTCTTACATCTACTGTCCTGTTTCTGCTCAGGGCTTCTAATCTGGACTTTGATTTCTCTAAATCAGGATACCATTTGATTGCAAAAGCTATTTGATTATAATGAAGGCAGACTATCTAGGTTTTTATTTCTCCTCTTCCTCTAACTGCTGAAAACTTTCACACTCCAGTTATGTGTGTGAAGACTGGCATTTCCACAAGCTAATCAGAATATGCATAAAGAGATGGAGAGGATTTTCTTCCCTGTACTAATGTTTGAGTGACATAGTCACATTGGGGAATTTTACTGTAGGAAACAAAGAGTACCTGAAAAAGTAGTTCTTTTCTCAAACTCTGAGATATTATAATAATTATATTCTTTTAAAAAATAATCAAAAGAAATTCCTGCTGCTTTTGGTTGAAGATAGCTGTTAATTATTTACATTTTCTCCTTTATCTAGCTATGCTTTCTACATAATTAAAAATTCCTTCCCATCCAACAAGAAGGCTGTATTCCAGCTGAGTTTGGGTCTCCTAGAGCGAAAGGGTTTTTTTGTTATTGCTTGTTTTTACTCATTCCCTGCTGAGACCCTGTCGTCTGGTCAAAAGAAAACGAATTTGCAAGAGGCTTCCAGCAACTGAAAAGCCTCTGAAGCTTTGCTTTAAAATAATGCATATAACATAGTGGAAAAGAACAGAGTTCACAGTGCCGGAAACCAATAAACGGTTCAACACACTGAGCCCAGTATTGATTTGATACGATTTCATACCGTCATTGTGCATGGCCAAAGTGGGAAGTATGTGTAATAAAGAGGCTAACACAATTAACTGATGAAAGTGTATGGAATGAAGCAAATCATGCAGAGTTAAATGACTGACAAATATTTGGTTAGACTTTAGCTTGCTGTAGCAAAATCTCATGCGTTTTGTCCGAGAACATTGTGAAATGCCTAAGAGCAATCAGGTAGAGAAAATGACTTAGTAATCAAGTGAAGAATTTTTGGGAAAACATTTCCTAACTAGTTGCAGACTGCTCGTGGGCTGTCAGTCTGATGTGAGAAATTTGCAGCTTCATGCATAGGCTGATGTAGATTCACTAAAATGGAATATGAAAGTAGTCTACAAATATGAACAGCATTGTCACAATCGAATTCCGTGAAAATCAGCATGTAAGCTGGAAAAGCACAGAAAGCAATCTGCTTGGAATGCAGGATGGAAAGCTCCAAACATTACATGCATTTCAAAATCAGCTCAATTAAAGTCATGAACACAGTTGGATGGACACAGATTCCTTTCTTCTTTTTTTTTTTTAAAGATATATAACCAATGCAGTATGACAACAGCAGTCAAAGAAGCAATGTGGGAGTCTCATATATACAGCATGCATATGATCTATCATGTTCCAAAGTGTATGGATTGAATAACATTTAGTAAATCTATGCCTTATGGCATTTTTGGGTTGTTTTTTTTGTTTGTTTTTTGTTTTTTATCTTTTATTGCTGCAATGTTATAGTCAAAGATATGAAGATTTAGTTTGACGTCTCCTACAAGGAGTTCCTATCAGAAAACAGTATTAAGAGGATGATCTAAAAAACTACTTCTGAATCAGCTGCCAACCTGACATAACAGAAAGGACATATTCTCGATTACCTCACATATTACTGAATGAGCAGTTTTGTTCAAATGAAAATGTTTTTCGTCCCATTTATTTTGTATTAGCTTCTTGTCTCCATAGAACACCACCGAGAACTTGTCCTCCTTCACAAGGCCTTTTCCATACTTCTCATGCTTTATCAAACGTTTATGCGGAGGAAATGCTATACACAATTACTGTTGTGCTGCAAGATTTACTAAAATGTCAAGATTTTGCCAATTTTATATCTGGTTCAGACAACTAACCTGTTACATGAAATATTCATTTTTTAATTGGTCTGTACAGCAAAAGCATTTGGAATGCCCAAATGTTTTCCAAATGTTAATTAGTTGTCACATTATTTTGCTGTCCCTGTTAGATCATAAGCTCCAAAGTGTGTGTTACAGAGCCAGACATGTACAGGGTATTAAACAAAAGCAGCAGGGCAAATTCAGACATGAAGCTCAGCTGGGTTGTTGTATATGGTTCGGTATGTTTTACTGTCCAAAGTTTAAAATATCTCATTTAAAAATGCTACTCTTCATTTTTTAAGAGACCTTGCTTTCCAAAGGTGAAAATTTTATTTCTGTGGGGATCTCATGACAATGAGTACTATCATAGGCAACATAAATGTTATTACCCATTTTTTTTTCCTGAACCTCCTGACTTTGAAACTACAGTAGCCCCTGAAAGTATTCAGTAACCCAGTAGAGAAATCTTTATGTTATTTTCTGTCCAAATTATATTCAAATAGCATCAATATTCAACTTCTCAGCTTATTTTTCAAATTCAATGAAAGCAGAGCCTCACTTATTGTAGGTTTAATCTTCAGAACCCACAATATTCAAATAGTTGATAATAGCATGGCAGTTCACAGGGTGCAACTTGGTGTGTAATCATTTTTACCTTAAAGCTGGGAATTCTAAAAATATTGTTCACTATAAATATTGCTCAATTAAATTGTTTTTTTTTTTAGATTTCTACTACAAATCAATTAACTCTTGAAATTTTTTCCAATATGTAACATACTAAATCCATCAATTTTAGTTTCTAAGATAGTTTGTTTTAGTCCTCTAATAGTTGCCGAAGATTTCTGGCGTAGCTGCAACAGAGCTTTGCTTTATGAAAAAAATGGTTTTTATTCTCTGAGGGACCTTGTTCTGCTAAGATAATCGACTGGACAACAAGAGCTTATATTAGGAAAGAAATTGTCTGCAACTTTGAAATATGTGAGCTATGCTTGTTCTGTATGGACTCGATTCACAAAACTTTCACCTAGTTATAATCCTTATTTTACGATTAGGACCAACTTTAATAAGATCAGTTTTATTATGCCAGAATTAATGTGTATGTGTTTCTGGGCCTAAGGGATAATTAATTTAGAGCAAACCATTGAATGAAATGATATTTCTTATTAAAAGTCAGCCATAGCCATTGATAACAAGAGATGGAAAAAATAATTTTAAGTACATTTATTTTAAATACTAGAGACACTGTAAAACCTTTGGAATTTGTATGGCAGGAGATGAATGTCTGAGGAAATAAGTAATGAGCAATAAGATTCATGTTGTCATTTTTAACAACTGACTTGTTTATATTTTTACAGAGAGTTATTAGACTAAAATTAATAGCTGGAGAATAATGTATTTATAATCTACTCTCAAAAAGCACTTCAGAACTATCAGATATCTTGGCCTTCCAGCTGTCTTCTGGGTCTTAGCTCCTCTATCAATACTTTCCATGGTAGTTCAGACAGAAGAATTTACACTGAAATATTTGGTTCCCAACAAAATCGAGGTGCCATTCTGGGGATCATTCAGTCCAGGAAAAGTTTTCCAAAGATATCCGTGTGAGTGTGCTCCATTTTTAACTCCTGCATTACATTCCTCCCACCCACTCTCAGAAGGCTTTACAGCCTAAAGGAACATACATGCTTCCCTGGTCAGGTACTACATACTTTCTGATTCACACTGTGAAAATATTTATCTTGAGAGAGTGAAACAAATTCCTTGTATTTTTCAGGGATTTTCAACTTCAAAAAATGCAACATACTTCAAATTAATGATGTCTCCAAACAACAGGACACCATACAGGACCTTGAGGAAATCCAGGGCTAGGCAGCAGCATGGATGCAGCCAACCTGTTTGGGATGAGGAAGCCCCAGACACTGAGAACATGAGCTGTTCTGCACCACATGGCACAAGGCAAGGAGTGCCCCTGGAGTGAATACATTTAGCAATGAAGGTACAGCCAAAGACATAAAGATTTAACACTTATTCAAGCTGACCAATGGCCAAACTCACAGCTGTGTTAGCAGCAACAAACTAAACCGTCAGACCTTTCACTCAGCCTCCTGGCTCTGGCATGTACATATGCATGCATTGTTTCTATCCTTATTTCATGTAATTTATTATTTTATTTATTACTTTTTATCTGAGGCATCCAAACACACTAGCATATATCATTCCACAGAAACATTCAGATAAGTCTATATAGCTAACTTTGGCTCCCAATTCGGTGTATGGGCTGGGTCCCAAACTGTATTCAGAGTTTAAGTGAGCAATACCACTTTGTACAGACCTTCTGTGTTGTGTCTTCTGAAGAAAGATGTCTTCAGTGCAATGACTTGGAAGACCCAAAGTAAGCTCTTTGGGTACATCATATCTCTTCATAATAAAACAGATGCCTTGTTGGCCTGGGGAAACAGTGTCCAGCCATAAACTATATTTTGTTAAATCCACCCTCAGCTTTCATTCACATGCCAGAATTCTACTGCTCCTGCAGCCCTTGAAAGATAAAGATTTTTGCCTCTGTTAACAATGTAGTGAATTAGGTTGAGATTCTCTTTAGCCCAAATGTGTAAACCTAAGATGAACAGTTAAACAAAGCTTTTCAAACTTGGCTGTGCTTTAGTGAAGCTGAGTTCATAGAATCATAAAATCATAGAATCACAGAATCATAAAATAGAGTTCATTCATGAGAGCTGTTCTCACAGCTTTGAGGAGATGTAATTTTTCCTATGTAATTACAATTTAATTAATTCCCTAGCCTTTTTCTTTAAAATATTAGGCATGTACAGTATTTTGTGTTATTTCTAAAATAAAATTCCATGACTACTGAAGGAAGAGATTTCACTGAGTATTTAAGTTTATTGTTTTCTTTCAGATTAAGTTATGTGCAAATGTCAATTAACACATGCATAATCGTGGTTTGTTTCATAAGAGTTGCATTACCAGACCCATATTATTCAGCCCAGGTCACCCACACTCAGCTCTCTTTCATATCATTTCTTACATGGGGACTGGACTTGGTGATCTCTTGAGGTCCTTTCCTACCCAAGCCATTCTGTGATTCTGTGATATCATCCCTTTGGTATTTTTTCTCTATTTGTCTTTTAAGGATTTAGAAATTGCTTCTTCATTTTCTTTAAGAGAGCAACAAGAAAGCCCTACGTATTCACAGAATCACAGAATGGCCAGGGTTGGAAAGGACCTCAACGATCATCAATCTCCAACCTCCCTGCCGCAAGCAGGGCCACCAACCTCCACATTTAATGCCAGACCAGGCTGCCCAGGGCCCCATCCAACCTGGCCTTGAACACCTCCAGGGATGGGGCATCCACAGCCTCTCTGGGCAGCCTGTTCCAGCACCTCACCACTCTCTCTGTAAAGAACTATTCATGATACAGAAGTCTCACCTAAGTATTCACAAGATAAATTTGAAACATCAACATCTGTATTTACTGATAAAGATGCTTCAAATCTAAAAAGAATTGAGTTGAAATTTTTTATAAGCATAATTATATGAATCAGCATATCATATCAGTGTCAAAATTAATTTGCAGGTGCTCTCAGCCTGTTACCTTTTTCCTGCTGCAGTCAAGATAAAACATGAAGGATCAAAACATATCTTCTCACCTCTCTTTCAAAATCAGCCCAAGAAAGAAAACAACCAGAAAATTTGAGGAGACAGAAGAATCCTGTGTTGCACCTGGATGGCAGAATTAGGAGATCAGACTAGGCAGTGCCTAAGGACCACAGAGGTGCACTAGGGCTATGGACAAACTGAAGGATTAAGGCTTTATGAGAGTATAGGGTAGAACCTGAGCTGAACATATGCTATTCACTACTGCTTAAGACACACCTGGTATCACATTTCTGCAGGGAGCCCTATATGAGCTGCATTACCAGAAAGGCAATGTGTTTGCCTTCCACTAAACGAAACTATGCTAAAAACTTTGCATTTTGTCTCCACAACATTCCCCAAGCATTTGCTAAGGAGAGGCAGAAATAGATATGCAGATACATCCTCTTTTTCCCATTACTACACAGCACAGATTTCCACAGGCTACTGGTCTAATTAACAACTAACCACCGTTTCTAATTGTTTGTGCAGCAGAATAGTTAAATTTCTAAATGTGCTCATATTCTATACATAATCTAATAATTGCAAGATTAAATACTTGATTATAATCTAAATTGGCACGAAGTAGAAAAGGGGCATCTTACACCCAGTGGCCCATTATTTTCCCCATCAACATTTAAAGATTATTTATGCACCACCTGTGTTACAGTCATATGTAAAAGGCCACCACCTGACCTTCTCTCTATGCACTGTGCTGATTCATAAAACAAATGGCAGTCTTTTCTTTAACAACACTAAGATAGGTAGGACACGTGTGCCAGCATTGCACAGATCACACCATGACAAGTGTTTTCAAACGAAAGGCCTAGAAACCAATGAGCTGCACCTCTCGAAGAGCAGGTGTGTTATAGACGTCAAAGGTTTAAGCCTGGATTTCTGAGAGGTAGGCTTATGAGTGTCTGGGATAGGCTAAGTTCCCTTTAAGAGCACTGACACACGTTTCTGATTTTTTAAAAACAAGGCAATTAGATTTCCTGCAGATTAGCTCATTCCTGTATGCCAGAAAAAACAAACAAACAAACAAATAAAACATATATATATATGTATATATAATATATATGTATATATTTTATATATATATGATTCAGGTAAAAAAGGACAGAGAAGGCAGGATATATAATACAAGATGGCCTACGTAGTCTAAAAATTTACCCTCTCTCATCTTATTTTGCCATCTGTTTCATGTGGGTATATGAGTATGTACATATCCTTTTCCTGTCTCTGATTACCACTGATTCTCCTCAAAGGATATCACCTTATATCTGGCTTGTAGGCAGTGCCTCGTCCTTCCTCTTCATTACACAACCAATCTCCGCCCTCAGCTTTCCTCCCAGAAGCCCGTTTCTCAGATTCTTCCTCTCAGCTCCCACGTGGCAGTCATCCCTCACTGCTATATGAATGTGCAGTCCTTCAATTCTCAGAACATACATTCACCTAGCTTTTCTTAAACTTGGGAACATAACCATTCTGCTTTTGTTCTGCTGGATGAGATATGCTGGAAATCCTTGCATATCTAAGGAAAATAAAAACAAAACACTAAATAAATCTGTATATTCTTATGATAAAGAAAAATGAATAAATCAGCCACATTGTTTGTAGACTGTATCCCCACAAACACTTGCTGTGCTTACAACTTGGAAGATGTACCACACTTCACTGTTTTCTGTCAGCATGCTGGAATACAAGTGAGACTGACCAAACACAGGCAACAGTTAGAGCTTTTTAAAACCTTTAATAATAATTTTTTATTTTATCTTGCACATTAACTATAAGAACATTTGATAGATGACCTATATGGGAGTATTCCCACTAATAATAACCAGTGACTTTGTAAGTGCATATTGTCTAAATTAGACAATCATAATACTATATAATATGCAGCACCTTTTTTGAAGGTCTGTATTTGCCTTCCTTCTTTTTTTTACCCAGGCTGGTGCTTGCTTTATCTTTTCTCATCCAGAAATTTTGTGTCTCCTGCCTATTCTCAGAATGAAAATATATGAACCCAAACTCAGCAGGGAGTTCAGGAAAATCTCTATTACATCTTCTTTCCCGCAGTTTTTTTGTGGTTTCTCACACAGAACAGAAAAGATGATGAATCTGGGGCAAATCTTCTGGCTTTGCACTGTACAGTATGTGTCAGTGGGGAAACAGAAGGACTTCATCTGGGCTGACAGTACCCCCAGCAGCAACGAGGCAGTATCTATTTAATGAGAAAGGAGGAAGAAGCATTTTTTACCCCAGGTGCTCAAGTATCTCTTGCTATGGAGTTCTGACTTAGCTTGCTCAGGCATACTTCAGCTCTCTCAGAAATACAGCTACCAACTTCTATCAGTGTTATTTTTTCCTACAAATCTGCTAAAAGTAGATATTTTTATCTGAGTGTGTTTTTCAATACTATTCACACGCCTCAAAAGTAATTATTATTTTGAAGTATTGTTCTTCAGTTATTACTACTATTATTATTGTTATTGCTATTGTTATTATTATTGCTTTCTTTCTTATCTATCTGCTTTTGTTATGCAATACAGCGAAACCTAAGAAGACAAGCTTCCCTGCTAAGACTGCAGATGTCTGGGAAATATGCTGGGCTGCACAAGGAACAAGGAGCAAGCTACATCTGTCAGTTACCTCCTCAACATCCACACCCTCTGGCAGCTCAGTCTGGACACAAGAAAAGAGATCTCAAATACTGGGTTCAAGTACTGAATTTTGAATTTGCTCTCTATAACTACCTGAAGGGAGGTGGTAGTGAGCTGGGGGTCGGCCTCTTCTCTTGTGTAACTGGTGGTAGAACTAGAAGGAATGGCTTCAAGCTGTGCCAGGGGAGATTCAGGCTGGATGTTAGGAAATACTGCTTTTCTGAAAGAGTGGCCAGGCACTGGAATGGGCTGCCCAGTGAGGTGGTGGAGTCACCGACCCTGGAGGTGTTCAAGGAATGTTTGGATTTTGTGTTGAGGGACATGGTTTAGTGAGAACTATTGGTGATGGGTGGATGGTTGGACTGGGTGATCTTGAAGGTCTTTTCCAACCTTGGTGATTCTGTGATTCTGTGAATTCTTTAAAATGCCAAGAAATTCAGTAGCGAAGAGGAGAGAAATTAGTGGAGCTGGGGTGTCTTCATCCAGGCTGAGGACAGAGTTGAGCATCTCATTCACCATCAAACTTCAAAGGATCGGTGCAGGCAAGAGGTGTTACTGATTGAACTCTGCATTCTGCTGCTCTAAGAACAATGTTTGCACCATCTCTCTTCACTCCATGGGAACTTTCTGCACCTTATGATAAATAGTTTTTAATCACTTTTAAATTATTGGTGACTTTCAGCTTGCTAAGTAATTATCGTGGTATCGTGCAATTAATTTATCATTTTTCCTTTTACAGATCTAGGACAGTTTTACTAAAAAATGAAAAAAAAAAAAGGTATCTAAGATCTTTACTAAGAATGCACATTCAGGTCAATGCTTGCTGATACTTTTATTTTGCCTCTGAGACTTATTATTTTTTTTTTTTCCAGCACCTTTTTTGTTCTTGGAAATATATTTAAATGGGAATACTACCAACTCAACTGAAATGAGAAGTGGTAAAAATGTAATTCCTCAATAGCTGCTATCCACCAGATTCTGATGAGTACCAGCTTATATAGTCCTCAAAAACATGATGCTGAATCTGGAATTAATGCTCCTTATAACATTTTAAGTAGTAAACTAACAATTCAAAAGTCCATAGTATATAAGTACTTAAAAATAAAGAAAACTTTTTTTTGAGAGAGATCATCTAACAAACATTACATTGCTTCAGTTTTCAATAAAAGCCTTTAGACTTCTGCCAGACAGCAGTGGAAATCTATGCTGACTTCAAGAGGTTTGCTAGAGCAGAGGAAATATTTACATACTAACTTAAAAGGATAGCATCTGAAACTAATACATAACACAGGATACTGAGGTTGCATGCTTCTCACTGCTATGTGTAAGAAATAATAATTTATATTAAATTACTTGCCATCTTAAAGTGATTGAGTCTCACATTTCCTGCAGGATGTAGTACTTTTAAAATGGGACAAACAATTATCTCTTATATAATAAACCATCTGCATGGATGTACTTTGTCACTCGGTTTCATTTGATATTACTCAGAAAAGAAAGAATGTGGTTAAGCAAGATTTATCAAGCAAAATGCCATAATCAGCTAAAAATCCATCTATAACATCCTGGTTAGTTGCTAAGCCTTTGAAGGGGGCTTGAATAGAACTGAAATGTGATGCTGCATAACTCGGGTTGACATGGCAACGCTTGTAGCACAGAAATTCTCAGCTTTATTAGCAACTTCATTTTAATTCCTTCCCCTTTTCATGCACTCCCCCAGTTGCTGAGGTAAATTTATCTTAAGAGTCTCTGATTGCAACTCATAAATATTTGGCACAATGAAGATGGCGCGCTAGTCTTTTATTTTGCAGGCAGCAGAATAGTAACAGGTCTATGAAATGAATTCCTAACAGCATTTTTTAATGACCATGTTAAATTTAGTGCTGTTCTGAGAGAGATTATGTGTATGGGATGCCTGCTATATTAGGACTGATCTGGCAGTACTCTGCCAGAGGAAACAGGCAGTAAAGAAGAAATGTGCTCAGTTTAGCTACTCTAACAAACAGATATGCTGCTAAGGGTCAACAACCAGAGCCATAGGCTCCGAAGGCTCCTGCTGAGCAGGCAAAACAAAAAGGGTCTGTGAATACGTACACTGAAAGAATGATAACAGGGCAAAAAAGGACCTTATGAGACAGAGGGAGCAAGAACAAAACTGAGGCACGGAGAGCACTTCTGGGATATTTCAATAAAACTGCTACTTTGCAGATGACCATGACAAAATTGCAGGGCTTTAGCTAACACAAACATATTTTAGATAATTTTAAAGTAATTTTCCCTAAAAGCTTTGTTCCTTCTGCAAAGTAAGCCATACTTTGCTTTTAAGAAGCATTCAAATCTTCCTACTTTCCTTAATTATTTTTTTCTTCTGTGCATGAGAGAGCACTGCAGACTGGTCTGTGGTGTGGGATGTGTCTGGCACCTTATGGCATGTGCTTGAGAGGAGGCGGAAGGGAGGGATTGCAGAGGTAGGACAGCATCTCAGGAACATGAGGAAAGCAATGTGCTGTGCTGCATGAATGCATGAGGTACAGGCAGAGCTAAAGAGGAGAGGCAGGATTTGTTTCAGTCCGTGACACTTGACAGGTCTACTGCATACAGAATCCCAAAGACACACCAATTCAACCGGTCTTTTGGGTAAATTTTGGATGATGAATGAAGTAGTACAATTCTGAGACTGTTTGAGGGATAGGAGAAATGCAAGGCTTCAAAGAGGATAAATCAAGGCAGACTTGGACTAAAATAATAATAATAAAAAAATCTGCTGAAGATTTCTACGTAACCATATCAGTCACTCTTCAAACTCCAAAATAACTTACCACTTAGAAAAACAAGGTGCTAACATCACTACAGCAGTGTTAAGGAGTGAGAAATGAGTGTTTAAGTTTGTCACCTTGCCTTACAGGGGAACCTCAATTTACTGTGGAAATCCTGACATCAGTGTGAAAGATCTCTGAAAAAGAAATTCTATTCAAGGACTAGACTTGAAAAGAAACTTGACATATGAAAGAACAGAGAAGATCTTGCTCTTCTCTGATACCTGTGCAACTAACAAGATTGAAAAATGGTTGAAACTGCCTTAGACAAGAGCTTCTGAGCCCATGCTAGCTCTGCATCTATTTAACCTCTGATTCCTTCCACAGTGGCATTTCAGAGAACAAAAAATCCCAGGCATTTGTGCCATTTGACAATTTGGTTTTCTGATGTTCAGATCATTCTAAATATAATAACCCTGAAAAAATTAAACAGAGGAAACAAGACAGGAATACAGTCTTTGGAGGCAGTCTCCTCTAGGCTTTTATCAACCAAAAGGGAAAAATGAAAAGGGAGATTTTAATGTCACTGCCTAGTGCCATATCATCAATTCATTGTTAAATTTAAACAGTGCAGTTTATCCACATGGATAAGCATTACCAAAGCTTCACAAATTCAACCATTCATACTTAAGGTTGCTTACTTTAAAGATATAAAGAGATATAACTCCATAAGGTCTATATAAAACCATGTGAAACAGCTGCTCATAAATTTTGAAGGGATTTGTTACACTAAACTTTCCTATGCTAAACCAAAATTAATGAGTTCGTCAAAACACAAGACTCTGAATTCCACTTTCATGGCAAATTAAGTTTTGCTTTGTTACATCTAAGAGCGTGTGGATTAACTTTCTTAATACGACTTTCCTCCCTATCAACAATGGTTTGAATGTAATCTTAAGATTTACATTTAAGTTCTTTCTGGATATTAACAGTAACAGGTTTTTATTATAAAAACTCATGTTTGAAGCTATATAGGAATGTATTTAATCTGAATGCACCTATGCTTTGAAAATATAACCATATGGATGAGCAGAAAAATGGCTGTTTAGTGATACAAAACTGCTATCTACCTTGTTCTCTTCTAGGCATCGTTAGTTCTCCCATAAAATCATTGCTACTGTATAGACAGGAAAGGCCCTATTTCTCGTCAGATGACTGAGCTGTCAATTCCCAAAGTTTTAAAATTACAAAAGACATTTGTCTGCCACAGCCCACAGCTCTTGCCTCTCTTTTTCTAAGGAGTAATGCAGCAGCTCTTGAAGATATTCAATTTTGAATTGTCCAAGATCACTGTCATTTAAAAGTTTTAAAAGACATCTGGAGAGCTTTCAAAATCAATGCTTCAGTGTACTTTGGTGTAATCCTAGCTTGGTGTGGTAGAACTGCAGGTATCCAGAACTATATAGAAGTGAAGTGTGTTGGGCAGATTTCAAGTTGTACTTTGACATCTAAAGCCTGAGTACAGTTTTAGGCATTTATGTTCTTTCTTTGGAGGAAGGGGAAAAGGCTGTCAATTATGATTACTTACCTTCTCTGTTTATTAGCTGTTTATTTTATCCCAAAGATGAATCTTCAATTAAACATCCTGGAATCATCTCTACTGGGTGTTGTGCTTAGCCATGCAGTGGCTGAGTGGAAGGACCACCTCTAAAGGCACCTCTTCAGACCGTATAAGGAGGTGACCAGGATCTCTCCATAACTGCATGAGGAAAGAAATGGCAGTTCAGTTGAAGCAACACCCCTAATCTATGAGTGAAAAAGAGGGGACAGAATGGCATTCAAAACCTCACCCAGCCAGAAAATATTATGTTTTATAAAAATGGTATTTGTAAAAAATGTCTCCCAATCCTAACCTGTCTAATTTATTTTTCAAATGCTAGGCTACCACATATGTTGTTCTTATGTCATTCCAAAAGATCTGTCTACAGTTTGTGCACTTATACTCATAAAACATTCCAGGTTTCACTCATAATGAAAAAGTTCCTGTATTCCCAGAGCACATGCATACTACTGAGACTGGGGTTTACTGTGAACGTACATATTCTAAATTATTAAAAATGCTTCTGCCAAATGTGAGCAGTCAGCAAAGAATATCAATTTGCTTTAATTAGATTGAACCAAAGCCCAGCAAAAATTCAAATCCTGCACATCAGAACTATTCCAATGCAGCTTCTTGGCAATGTAGATAGGAGAACAATTATAGTAGCAGCTTACTTAGATAATTATCTTGCTATACTACATGACAATGCAGCACGTTCTGAAGATGTATGGAGTTGTTTCACAGGTAGGACTTGGTCTGCCACCTGAATGATCAGTTTCTACTGGGTAGTCCCAGATGACAAGTTTTTAGGTTCAACCTGTTAACCAATGAAGGCAAGCAAATAAAATCAGATGGGCAGCTTTTTAAACATGCACTTTATAACATCTGAAATATCTGGATAATGTCTGAAAGAAAAAACATAGGAGACAAAATTGTGACAAACTGTACTGGAGGTCTTCTGTTGACATAATTAAATATCCACATAGAATCAAAAAAGAAAACATCAAAATTTTCTAAGACAAAAGAAAATAATGTCACATCCAGGACAGATTCACTTTAGAGTGGCATCCCTTTCCAATGGACATACAGGTATAAATAACTTTAAGAATGTCTTACACAATTACCAGCATGTAATTCCATCTCTTGTATGCTAACCAAGTTAAGACCTGATCTGTAATCTGCTTTAGAAGGATGAATTTCTTGATAAAATTAGTTACTGGCAGAATAAACAAGATAAAAGGTCTTTAACTGTGAATGATTTTACTAGAAACAAAAAATTGAATTGTGTAGTAAGAGAGGATATCATCTTTTGTTCTAAATATCCTTACTGAAGAGGAAATACAGAGGACAGAAGATACAGTATAAACCTTTTATTTACTCATTCAACAACAACCACGATAAATCAGCAGTAAGGAATTTTACAGTCAGATATACTAATGAGCGGAATTAAAAATAACCACACTATTGTGAATAAAATAAATACTAGCAATGTCACAGCTTTGTTCTTTAGAACCAGTTGAAATTGTCAAAACAAGTGCAGAACAAACAGAAGTATTCAATGGACATTTCTGCATAACGTAGTCACATTCTTGTTATGAATGTGGCGTGCTTATAAAATGCAACTGCTTCATAACATGTAAATAACTTCTAATGCATTTTTACTTTAAGTCTAAACATAGTTTATTACTGGAGTGCCTGAGCAATTAATGTTGCTGTTTAAGAAAATAAAGAATATTAAGGAAATATTAAAAATGTGCTCAGAGCTAAGGTTGTGCTAGCATTTCAATTACATAAAAAGTAATTGTCAGGATAAGATTCTCTCTATCCTGGAATCAGTAGCAGGTAAGATAACTGAAGTCCTGATATGTGATGTAATCAATACAAATAATGATTGTGTAATTAGTGCCAATGAGCATATAAAATTTGTTAGCCTTCTGGGTGAGCCTATGATTGATATGATTGATAGAGGTAACTGCATTGACATACGCTTCTGTGAAGCAACAGACACTCAGCAGCTCATCAATCTAATTAAGTGATTAGTGTTACACAAAATCGGTGTAATAGATAATAATTAATTAAAAATCAGCTGAATGATAGGTCTCCAAAAGAGACTATAAACAGCAAATACTTCTCCCTTGGGTAAATCTCTTTTTCAAGAGAATTTTTTTCGAAATCTTTCTGGAGTCTCTAGGATCATGCTGCCCACCCCAGAACCCCTTGAAAGCTGTCCAGTGCTGTTCCAGCTGCTTGGGTCCCTGCTGGGAGCTGGCACAAGCTGGTTGCTGACAGAACACGTCACCACGTCAGCACCAGCTCTCAGCCTGCGTCGGCATCCCGAGAGCCAGGTGCCACTCTGACATGAAGTAGAATGATTTCCAAACACACCCTTGGCACTGCTGCCTTGGGGAATCAAGCCCCATATATTGGAAAATGCTGTCCTCTACTACTACATAAATTTATGAGTGATCTGAAGGAATATTTAACTGCATGACTAGTAAAATTGCAGATGACTTAAAATGCATAGAGCACTAAATAATGCAAAGAAAAAACAATTTTCTATAGGGAATTTGGCATCCTTTAGCAAGCCAGAATTATTTGAACATGCTTTTTGAGACAGCTGTATGAAAGGTCATTCAGAAGGAACAAAGAATGTAGGTCACGTTTAGAAGTCTGGAGACTGTGTCTTGGAAAGCAGTGGCTCTAACTAGGATTTAGGGGTCACAGTGGTTAGCCAGATAAGAGAAGCTCCCAGAACAATGTTCCAAGGCAGTTGGCACAGCCTGAAGAGATAGACACATTGGGTGGTGACATAACTGTATCCATTTCCACCGTATCCAATTCCTTCAAAGCAGTGCTTAAAAAGTTAGAAATGCCCAGAAGAGTACTGCTAGAATGCCACTGGATCTGAACAACCCGACTAACGATGACAGAGATAGGAAGTCCAAGGTCCTAACTCTATCCAAATGAAAGTTAAGAAGGCAATTCCATGTTAGAAAAACAGTACATTTATTTTATTTTTTTACATTTTCTATGTAAGGTGTGGACAAAAATGAAAAACAAAAAGGAGAAGCATCTCTCAAACTTCTTTAAAACACAAAACACAATAAGAATGTGCAACGAATGGAAGCAGACCATGAGGTGTTGTATTGTGTCTTCATGTTAAACGTGACACTGCAAATGGATGGAATATAACACATTTTAAATACAATTGCCTATTAGATTTATACGTTAGTTTTTATTTATACTGAGTTCTTTTCTTTTAACTGTTGCATACTTCTTAACACTTATTTTAATGTGTAATGTAATCAGAGTGAGGATCTTGAACATTTGCAAAGTATTTTGCACACTTAGGTTAGGCATAAATAATACATGTCAGAGAGAAGTAAACACCAACGGGATAAATAAATGATGTACGTGAACACAGGGCACAATAGCTGGAAGTAATGAACTGAAACACAAGAAATTTTCCATTAACCTGATTGTCATAAAAAAAAAATAATCTTATAATTGGAGGAATTCCACTTAGAAGAGATGTCTCCTTTGGGAAGCAGATGCCCCATTACCTGCAACAGTGTCAGACAGATCAGCACTGAACAGTGTTAAAGAACAGCCCTTTGTCAGGACCGTGACAGCCTTTTCCATCAGTAATCTTTGCAATCTCCTATTTCTTCTTATCATTTAAGACCACCATGAATATTTTATTTGATTGTTGACCTACAAAAGCAGTGGTTTTAAGGATGTAATTTTAATGTGAGATTACCAGAATACTTAAAAAAAAATATTTTCCAATCAAATACACTAATGTTTATCAGTATCGCTGAGCCTGTTACACTGAAACACAAATCAAGAGAGTTTCAGGACAATAGGCAAAAAGCAATATAGCTAGTGAAATATGCAGTGTGGAGGCGCTCAGCTATTGGGATCTTGCATCTGAAAAATGACAGTCCTGAGTTAAGTGCCGTAGTGCCCCATGGGCTGTGTGGGGAAGATCAAGTGCCAGGATGGAAAGAAACAAAGCAAGGTGGTTGAAGAGTGCTGAGGGCAGAGTTGTGCAATCAGTTCTGAAGTGCTTTGGTGTGCAGGAATTTTGTTGCTGATCCTTCTTCAAGCAAAGCTGTTTCTGAGGGTTTCAGGTACTCATCTATCTTTCAAAAACTAAGGGAACTGGAAGTGTAGCCAGAACACTGCTACTTCTGTTCTCTGCTTTATTTTTCCTATTGAAGAACTCCTCCAGGATGTTGAAGACAGAGCACCAATGAGTCTCTCTCCACCAGGAAATCTCCTGTCTCTCAAGAGCCTGACTATTGATCTAGGGGAACCTGGAATAAGAAGAATGCTCCATTGTCTGCTTCTTTTGAGCCTTTACAGTTTTTTATAGGCTGAAGGTGGTGTTGACCCAAAGACAGTGGTGAAGTGGGAGCCTCTGTCGTGATCAAAGACCTTCAACGGAGGCAGGGCACCCTGGGTTGAAGTCCCCATCCACTGATTTTTTTCTGGATTTGTGGATATAAGACACAGCAAATGTCTCCTACACAGGCACACAAAGCCATCTTTTGTCCTTCCCAACCGAATGCCATAACCACTAGGTTGCAGACTAATTCCCTCCCTCTGGTCTAATGCATTTTTAATTCTTTCAAAGTGCAAAGTGGAGCAGCTTGAACAGAAGGGACAGACAGTGTTTCGTTTCCTTTCACGTCCCCCTGGACTATGTGTTGTTTACCTGGCAAGCAGAAGAGAGTTAAATTGCATAGAGGAAAGCAAACCAGGCCCTTCACCTTGAGAATGGGAACTGGGAGGATCAGGCTGGATGTTAGGAAAAGGCTCCTCACCAGAGAGTGGTGGGCAAGGAACAGGCTCCACGGGGCAGTGGTCATGGCCCCAAGCTGACAGAGTTCAAGGAGTTTGGACAGCACTGTCAGAAATACAGCCTAATTGTGTATTTCTTCCCTGTGTGGAGTCAGGTATTGGACACTATGAGCCCTGCGGGTCCCTTCCAGCTCAGGATATTCTATAAGACTATTCTATATGAACATCAATACATCAAGTCTTTGTGGGGAAAGCATCAATTATAACTGAATTTTTGTGTGAGCTGATTTCGCATATGTGGTTCAAGACCTGAGGGGATCAGGCATAGGAGGACAGAGTCAGATGAAGTCTAAGAAACCTTTGGGAAAAAACATCCTCTGGGAAACTTAAGCATAAGAACTGTAGGATCTGCGGAGGCGAATCACCTCTGGGATCAGCCAGCAAAGACGCGTGAGGAAGCCCATCTCCAACGTTAGTGCCCAAATTCCACGCCGACCCGCCCTGGAGTGGACAGGTCCTGGTCACAGGGCTCCGGTGACTGCGTGGGCTCACAGCACTTTGGGATCAGGCAAACCCTTTGGAGATGCCCACGAGGGGACACGGCTCTCGCCCCTCAGGCTCCCCGGGGGCGAGGGAGGCGGCGGGCACAAATCATCTCAGGGCGGGCGCGTACGCGATCGCCTCAGCGAGGCCCGGCCAGCCCCGCAGCGCCCGGGGAAGGGAGGGAGCGAGAGAGAGGGGGAGAGGACGGCGGTGCCGCCCTCTGGAGAGAGCGCCGGGAGAGGCTGGTGTGAAGAGCCGCATTTCAATGAGGGCCGGGCTAATGCAAATCACTGCAATCGGCAGCGGCAGCAGAAAGGCGAAGCAGCTGCAGCCCGGGCTCCCCAGCAGCGCTCTCCAGCCGGGGGAGGCGTAACAAAGGCATCCGAGCCGCTTTCTGCGGCAGCTCCTGCGATCGCAGCCGGGTGGTCGCCGGGGGGGGGCAGGGAGGGAGCTGCCGCTCCTCAGCCGCGTTCCCAGCTCGGCCGCCGCCACCGCAGCCGCGTTCCCAGCTCGCCCCGCCGGCAGCTCCGAGGGACGGAAGCTCTCACCGGGCTGCGGACAGCAGGTAATGGCCGGGGGCTGCGGCGGGGCGGCCGTCGGGGCGCGGCCGTCGGTCGGGCGCCCGCCGCGGCGCGGTGCACCTGTGCCCATTGTGCGGGGCGGCGGCCTCCGCTCGCTGCGGCGGGGCGCTCGGCGGCATCGCGGGCAGCGGCTCCGGGGAGCGTCAGGTGCTGCCCGGCGCCGGGGCGGCGCGGCCGGCGGCGGTTCTGTCAGCGGGGGCTGACGTTGCGGCAGGGCTGGGTGTTCCGTGCCTCTCACGAGGTCTCCTCAGCGCGTTTCACACGCGTTTTTCCCCAGCGCTGCGGGGCATCCGTGTTCGTTCAGCTGCTACCGCTTGCGTCCGCGCGTATCTATCGGTGTGTGTATTCCTTTTTGCGGTCGGTCTCTCCTCATCTTCGAGGTGATGGGTGGCGGGTCCACGGCGGTCAGATCGGGGCAGCCACGGGTGGAAGCGCCCGCACCTGCATCGGGTGCTGCTTCGGCACGGCGGTGTGCTCGGGTGTGTCCTCTGTTCCTGTGGATCCGTCTGTCTGTACGCACTCGTGTGCGTGTGTGTGTGTGTGTGTGTCTGTGCACAACGCTGAGACACCGGAGCCGATTATTTGGAATTTCTTTGTCTGCTCCGACCTTGTGGCTTGCACACGCTTTGCCGTAATTAGCGGTGCCGAGTCGTTCCGGGAGCTCGATTTCTGTTCTAAAGGGCGTGATTGGGAATTACAGCCATTATCGATTAAAGCACATGCGTGCGGAAGGATGGGCAGCGGCTCACGCTTCTCTCCCCCATGCCCCCTAATTATTTGAGCTGAGAGTCTATTAAAAAAAACACTATATCTTGGTGTAACTTATTTTTCCTTCTGTTTTGTGCGTGTGCGAGATGAATTGAGCAAATGAAACGGCAGCCCTAAGGAAAATCCATTTCTCCCATCACTGCCGATGCTTCCCAGATACAGGTTTTGAGTTGTGAGTTCTGAGATCGTGTATGTCCGACTGACAGCTTCTTGCTGCCATTAAAAAATGGAGTAAAACAACTTAGAAACATCATGGCTCAGTCCTAAACTGTAGCCATTAAATCATATTTAGTACTTAACTCAGGGAACTGTCAGTGAAATGCCACGGTGAATTCCTTGTCCTGTGAGTTGGAGTGGTGCATGTGTACTGATGAGGGGAATTATTTTCCTGCCTATTTATATATTTGTATTTAAATCTGTATGGTTTTGTGTTTGTACATCTATGTACATGTATGTATGTATATGCACATACACCACATACAGTAAATTTTCTTGTGTATATATACACACACATTTTATATTATATGTATGCATCCATATTTTGTATGTGCATATATACACACATGCACTATTGGTAGCTCTAAAGGTGTTGCAGGTGTAAATCTTGCCCTTATACATGAGCACATGATGCAGTGTGTACGTAGCAGAATAAGTAGTAAGCTGTCCCCAGCTTGAGTATGTAATTTTCAAGACCCTGTGCTCACAGTTGTTGACTTCAGGTGCTGGCTCTGGTCAAGCACGTGAACAGCTCAGAGAAGTTGTAGAGCACATTCCCTATAGTTTTGTAGCAACAAAGTCCAGCTCTATAATCCCTGTTTAGGGCAAGCTTGTGTAAGCTTAGAGCATC
Organism: Perdix hodgsoniae; assembly: GCA_035772895.1. NCBI lineage: Eukaryota > Metazoa > Chordata > Aves > Galliformes > Phasianidae > Perdix > Perdix hodgsoniae. The sequence continues at coordinate 8,377,724 of JAPSGF010000008.1, forward strand.
TGTAATTCTTTCTGTATTTTCTCTTACTGTTTGCTGCTATTGCTTTGCAGCAGATTTGGGTGTTACTTTTTTTTAATGGGCATACAATTATGTGTGGTTTAAGCAAAGCTTGGGCTTGCAGGTTGTTTTTTGTTGTTTTCTTTTTACTGGAAATCAATGAGAGGGACCACTTCTAAGTTAGGTCTGTGTATCTGCGCTATAAATAAACTTAGTGTGCTTTGCTGTTCTGCAGGGAACTGCAAATTTAGGTGACTCAAATAAAAGTGTTTCTAACCTAATAATCTTTTGGTTGTTCTAAATTTTGTTCATACTTAAAAATTATTTATGAAGATTAACGTGCAATCTGTAGTACTTAGTCTTGTGTCACTCATAAAAAAGAAAGCAGGTAAACGCCTCCTTAATTTCACTTCTGAAAGAGTGAAACTTCCCTTTATGTGAATTTCTACTGAACAATTGGGACCATTTTGGCCAGAACAGAGAGCTCTTTGCTGCTGTCAAGCATGGGTGATGCTAATTGCTATTTTGCCCATCAACACTGAATTTATCACTCCAGTGGTAGTCTTCTTGGCAAAAGAAGCTTTCGCCAGCCAGCAACTTGAATGCTAGTGCTAGGACTTGCACATAGTTTTCAAGAAGTACTGTTAAGCACAGAAGCAGCTTGTCCTTTCAATAATACTAGCTTGGGGACTCCTTCTTTACTTTCTTTTACTTTTATTATTTTTTTCTTTATTTCGTGATGTTTGAGCACTTCTGTTGGTTCAGAGTATGCAAAACGTTTGTACAAAGACCTCTGAAATAAGTGGTTGGAATGAGCAAAAATATTTTTACCGTGGGCTTGACCAACCAAGTCATGTTACTGGTATTGATAGTTCTGATTCTAATCACCAACCTGCAACATCTGTTCCTCTGAGGAGCTCTTACTTGTTGCCAAGCACTGGGCAGTTACTGTGTTTTGAAGTGACGCCTTTTGAGATCATGGGTGGAACAAACAATATAGTGGGGTCGAATGGTCTAGAAGGTAGAGTGGATTCAAATGTCACCTGAATATAAGATGAGGAAAAGGTAGAAAGCTGACCCATTTGTTCTTTTCCAGTAGCTCTGCTTTGTCACCTCATTTTCAGAGCTCTTACTGAATAAACTTTAATGTTTGTGTATGCTTAGCAATTGGTTTCTTGAGTGGTGTTTCTGTGGCATATAAAAGCCTAACTTATAAACCAGTTTTTATGGCATGTCAGGAGGGCTGTAAAATGAACATGTGAATGTAGCATGGCTTCATTCAAGCATTTTTCTCAGTCTGGAAAGTAGTCATCTGTATTTGTCTTGTATACAACATGATGTATGAAGGTGAGCTCCCCTAAGACGTGTAAGTTGTTCAACCTCTTTACTTGTATATCCCTTAGATTGAACTTCAAGATGTCGTTTGGGAGAGATATGGAACTGGAGCATTTTGATGAGCGTGATAAAGCGCAGCGGTATGGCCGAGGGTCCCGGGTAAATGGTTTGCCCAGCCCTACCCACAGTGCCCACTGCAGCTTTTATAGAACCCGTACTCTACAGACCCTGAGTTCTGAGAAGAAAGCCAAGAAAGTTCGTTTCTATCGTAATGGAGACCGGTATTTCAAAGGGATTGTATATGCCATCTCCCCTGACCGGTTTAGATCTTTTGAAGCTCTGCTGGCTGATCTGACCCGAACTCTGTCTGACAATGTGAATCTGCCCCAAGGAGTGAGAACAATCTACACAATTGATGGCTCCAAAAAGATTTCCTCCTTGGACCAGCTAGTAGAAGGTGAGCGATAAGAATTGGAATTGTAAAGTTTTGTTTGAGTCAGTGTTTGTCTAATCTGTTAAGTCTTCTCCAAGTAGGTAGTGGAGAAAGGATCTGATGGAGAAAGGATCTTCAGTTTTGTAACTTGGGCTGTGGATTTCTTACGTTGTGTCTTGAAATATACTTGCCTTGCTACTTATTTCCCTCTTGTTGGAAGTGTGTAAGCTTTCCCTTTTTTTTTAGCCTGGTGTTCATAGCCATAGATCTTGAAGGCCACATCTGCTCCTTCTTCTGAACTTGCACATTGAAAAATAGCTATGAGAATTTAGTTATACACGACAAGGTCTATGGTGCCCACTTCTATATAAGTTTAGTTAGTGGATATTTTCACCTTTACAGTAAAGTCAACTCTAACTTTTCTCTACAAATGAATATGCGGTAAGTAAAGTTCCCTTCAGTCATGGTGTGGACAACCTTTCAGAGACTGTTGTAGCTATGGTTTAGTAGGTGTGGATGATCAGATAGAGTGAAACAGGGCAGGAGGAAAAAGTTCTTTTTTTTGTTATTTGTTTTCTTTCCTGGTCCATTGATGTCTTAAGTGCTTTTGGCTTGCAGTGGATTTTTTTTTCATGTTTATAGACAGTAGTTCTTAGTATAAAACATGAAAATGTGGATGGCCTGGAAGCATTTAACTAGTATGTAGGCATAATTGAGCTGGTGTTTTTATCAGTAAAGTCGAAAGCGCAGATTCTTGCTGTGTTCAAAGCAAATAAAGGCCAAATAACTGTGGTTTTCTTGTTGCTTCCATATTGCCTTGGCCTCAGGGTGCCTTGGGCAAACTTTTAAGCTAGTGCATGGACACATAGCTGCTGGGGAGCCAATTTAGAGTTGTAACAAAGTTTGTAATTTCTTCACTATTTTCATCTTTAGCATAGAATGAGAGAACTTGCAGTGTCAGGATGTAATGAAAGGATCAGAAGGACAGAAATTTGTGAAGGGAATAAGAAAGGGGTAATGTTGAATAAGGTTGCCATCAAAGGAGCAGATCTTCTGAGTAGTGTTCAATTACTCTTAGGTTGCATCCTTTAGATATCATAGCAGAGGAAAGCTTCTTAAGCAGAAGTTTTGAGACGAGGGTATACTTGATAATCCTCCCTTCCTAAAAAGCAGAGTAGAGAACTACGTGAAGATGATCATAGGGAAAGCTGGAATATGGGATTGCCTATGTGAGTAAGGGTGTTTTGAGTTTAGGACTAGCAAAAGTTGAGATTAGTTTAGCAAAATTGAAAGGAAACCGGTCTTAAGACCCATGTTATGAATTCCAGGGCAGAGTTAGGAATATATTTGTGAGGGTGGTATCTAATTGGTGGAGAAAATCAATTGCTGGAAGGAAAGACTGATGTTAATCAACATCTGTTTAAAAAAAGTATTTATATATTGTGCTCATTTGATTCATTTGCTCATCAAGAAGCAAGTATCATTGATGTAAATGTGGATTTGCACAGCCTCTGGTGCCAGTCATAACCAGCTGTTTCAAAAGAAAGAATTTAATTGCAGAATAAATTCAGCGTGTCATTGAGAGCAGCCCTGCCAAGAAGGACTTAGGGGTCCTGGTAGATGAAAAACTCAATGAGAACTAGCAGTGCACACTTGCAGCCTGGAAGGCTAAGAGTTATGGTGGGCTGCATCAAAAGAAGGGTAGCCAGCAGAGTGAGGGAGATGAGTGTCCCTCTCTACTCTGCCTTTTTGAGGCCCCATCTGGAGTACTGTGTATCCAGGTTAGGGCCTGCTGGCAGTAGAAAGATGTGTTGCTTTTGGAGAGGGTCCGATGGAGGGCCACAAGGATGATCAGAGGGCTGGAATACCTCTGTATGAAGACAGGCCTAGGGAGCTGGACTTGTTCAGCCTGGAAAGGAGAAGACTGGGGAGACCTCATTGTGGCCCTCCAATGCTTGAAGGGAGCTTATAAACAGGAAGGGATCGTCTTTTTTTTTACGTGATCTGATTGTGATAGGACAAGGACAAATGATTTTAGACTAAAACAGGAGAGATATAGATTATATATTAGGGGGAAATTTTTCACTGAAAAGAGTGGTGAGTTACAGGCACAGGCTGCCCAGTGAAGCTGTGGATGCCCCGTCCCTGGAGGTGTTCAAGGCCAGATTGGATGGGGCCCTGGGCAACCTGATCTTGTGCCTGATTTAGTGGTTGGCAACCCTGTGTGTGGCAGGGGCATTGGAACTAGATGGTCTTTGAGGGCTCTTCCAACCCAAACCATTCTATGATTTTATGAACCTATAAAATTAGTTTTATTTTGGCATCCTAGAGAATACTGTTACTTATAAATCAGTCAAAATGAATAATGGTACCAGTTAAGTTTCATTTTAAAGAAGGGCTTTGGTATTCCTTTGTTTTGTGGGACTTAATTCCTTACTTTTACAATGTATACATCCTCTCTTCCTTTGTATAGTTCATGTTGGACAGTCTTATTGTGCTATTGACACTGGAATTTACAGAAGTTAATTTTTGCATGTGAGTGATGAGCTGTATCTGTATTCCATCTGAAATAGAGCTTCCTGTCTGTTTGTATAGAAGTATAAGAGGGTTTATTTTGTTCTGATTCCCTCATAAAGCTATACTTTACCGCACAGGTTCACTTATTAGCTTGGTGGTGGTTTTTATGGAAGCTACTTCCAATCTACCGTACTAATTTATTAGAGTTTGGCTAGTCTGGTAAAGCATTAATTAGCTTGAAGCTGTGCTTTGTGTTTAAATAGCTGGAAAATTGCTTAATTTTTTCTTCCTCTTGTCAAATGAAATTTGTGCTCAATCTATTCAAGTACAGAGTGTTACTTTCTTCATGATGAGGCTATTCCCTTACTATATGAATTAATTTCATGACAGTGTTAGGAATTTAAATGCTTTATCGTCTTTATTTCTTAGTGTATTTTAGTGGGTACTGAGTTGCTGTTAGCATTGCAGGGTAAATATGTAAAGTCTTGATCTGGAGATTGACATTTATGCCTGTGAGACAGATACACTGCTTTTACCTTTACCTACCTATGGGAGGGTGAACAAAGAGAAGCTCCTAGGGAAAACAAGTCAGCAGCCACTGCCTCTCATCCTGGAGCTAAATCTATAGAAGTGCATGAAGGATGATCCCAAAGGAGCCAAGACTGTGTAAAGGAGCTGTATTGGCTTCAGTAGTATTTAGTTCTATCCTGCATACAACTCTGAACCCGTATGTGAATATAGTAGTGCTGTATGTTATTCTGAGGTGCATGGACATGTCCAACTTTTACTTTAAACTAATGACTCTCTGAGGTCTTTTTTTTTCTGTGTGCGTATGTGGGGGAGGAGGATTTTTGTTTTTTTTAAAGACTTGAGGTGTTTGAGCTTTGTTGGACTTTGATTACAAGGGATATCTACTGTTGTAAAAAGTTTTGCATGCTCTGCAGCTTCTCTCGCCTTAGATGAGGTGAAGAATGTGGACTTAAGATTTAAACATTAAGATAAACATTAGGATTAAAATGGATTTAGGTTAGCTTCTTTTTGTAAGACCCGATGTTCAGGGCTCTTACCTTTACAAAATGGTTTCAGAATGTAAAATGACTTCACTCTTTAGGTATAGTAAGTAATCAGAGCATGGAAAAACAATAGAATCTGAGCTGCTTTTAAGGCTGAACTGTGTAGCTGAAAAGGAAGTCTAAGGAAAAGCCTGAATTCCATTGCATTTCTAGAAATGCATTCTCTTGAAAGCTGCAAATGGAAGTGCACTGATGGTTCTTTCCCCAAGAAATTACCGCTGAAAAGGGTAATAAGAACAGTAACAGATGAGTATGAGCAGGATACATTTGAAACACAGAGCATTACTTACAGTTGTTACTCTTGGGGTCCTCCTTTGTGAAACAAAGACCACAGAATCAATCCATAGCTAGAACTGCATCCCTTTCTCATTAATTTTAGTTATAATATTACCTCAGAGCCTTGGGTATGAACCAGAATCAATTGTTGGAAGTTTCCACAATAGCTACCACAAAAGATGAAGCCTGCAGCAGGGCACTGTCGAAGACTCACCAAAAAGTCTTAAACCACAAGATAACTGAGAGAGTACTGGGAAACAGTGTCACATGCCAGTACGGGGTGTGTGCTGCCAAACTGTTGTAAAGATTTGCATGAGCTTTGTGCCCTTCTTGTTTAGATGTTATAAAAAATAATTTTATGAAAGTGATAATCTGAACAACAAAAATGATAGTCTCTTGAAGATTTGTCTTGCAGCTGTGATCCTAATTGAAGGAACAGTTTGAAAGAGCACAAATGTACCTGGTTGGAAATCTGGTAATGGCTGTCACTGGCTAAAGATTCTTAGAAGTTGGAAATCTCACTGGAGTGGCAGAGAAGTTGATGAATAATGTAAGGTTTGAGGGAAAGGCCCTGGCAGGTAGAGGAGACAGGCAGTTTGCATTTGATGTTTCAAATGCAGCTTTCCGGCTTCCTGTGGAGGGTTCAAGAAGCAGGATTTCCTAGCTGAGGTAGTGGGCAATGGGAGACTTCTTGACTACTTTGGATGTGAGTCTTGTAGCTTTCATTGTTACCTCATTTCTCACATCTCTGCTTTCTGCTCTTATGCCTGTTGCTTCTGCCACCTCATTAACTCTGCTGCCTGCTTCCAGCTGTGCTGGTGAGAAGCCCAGCCTGGTCATCCTGTAGGAACTGACTGACCTGATCTGCAGTGTATCCTGGAGCTAATCCTGTTTTCTCTTTGCCCCCCTTAGTGGCTGGGAATTGAAAGGTTCGTGTGCATAGACAGTCAAAATAATAACAGTGAAATATCTTTACATGTTTGTAGAGCTGAATTTATGTGGACATTTGTTTGTGAGATTGCATTTATATTGGATATTTGCCATAGACTTGATCCAGGGCAATCCAAATGAGTAAAACTTGGACTGGATCCTGTGGTAGAAATGACTTCAATCCTTACATTGTTTAATAAACAAACAGCTGAATAATCCTGTTCTGCAAATGATAGAGGGTTGTTTTGGCACTATTTGATTATTTTATTTCATGAATTTAGGAAGGTTAGTCTGTTAGCCAGTTGATCCACATTATGTCTTCCTAAACAAATTATTGGAGGAATTGGTCATTTTTTGGGGGGTGCGTACAAGACTTATCTTGATTGTAGCAAGGAAATTGGAGGGAGAAGGGGGGGAAAATGGGATGGGAATATGTCTTTATTTTTTCCTTTAGATCACAAAGAGGAAAAAATATATATATATATTATGCCAGACTGAGCAAAAATACCTATGTGCCAAAAAAATCCTTCAAAACCTCTGAGGAGAACTGATTTAAAATTTCTTGGTGCATCTGATTGGTAGGTGAAGGTGGGCAGATGAGGTATGTTTCCTATTGATGCCCCATCTCATTTGCAGCGTTGCATTTTTTCAGTATCTGAAAAAAGACAAGGCAGCACTAATATAGTTTAAGTAGGTTATTGCTCCATGAACTAACACATTTGGGAGCATCTAGTAGTAGTTTATTTGGTTCAGGTCATCTTCCTTGTGCAGTCTGCTCTTCATGATGGGGGATAGTCTGAATTCCTTGTCACATCCCCTGAGATTCTTCCTGTCTTTTGCTTATACAGAACCAAGGAAATGGAAGTGAAGAAGTACTTGTTGTGCTCTGTGCTGGGGTACTGGTTCCCTTCCCTGTTCTCTTAAATTGTCATGCAGTCCACTGGAAAATGGACTGCAGTGAATGACTGCTGCGCTAAGCATCTTCACTGGGATGTCTCACTGTGAAAGAATGCAATGGCTGCAGTTTGCCCTGCTGGTTGTCTTGTACATGAACTTTCTTTTCATAGAATCATAGAATGGCCTGGGTTGAAAAGGATCACAAAGATCATCAAGTTTCAACCCCCCTTCTGTGTGCAGGGTCACCAGCCACCAGCCCAGGCTGCCCAGAGCCACATCCAGCCTGGCTCTGAATGCCTCCAGGGATGGGGCATCCACAGCCTCCTTGGGCAACCTGTTCCAGTGCGTCACCACCCTCTGTGTGAAAAACTTCCTCCTAATATCTAACCTAAACCTCCCCTGTCTCAGTTTATAACCACTCCCCGTTGTCCTATCACTATCCACCCTTGTAAACAGCCGTTCCCACTCCTGTTTATATGCTCCCTTCAAATATTGGAAGGCCACAATGAGGTCTCCCCGAAACCTCTCTTTTCCAAACTAGGCAAGCCCAATTCCTTACAAGCCCAGTTCCTTTTCATAGTTTTTGCTCTTTTAAAGGAATCAAGAAGATATTCAATAAATTGACAGACATGTTGTCTAATGAATGGAAAGTTTTCTTCTCTGATTCCGAGGTTCTGTTCCTTCTCCAGGTTTTCCACCTATGACCTACTGGCTTCTGTATGAAGCCATTTTAAGCTGGGTTGCCTTTAGCACAGAAAAGCACAGTGACTCATCCGTTTTAAGATATACTGGCTTGGTCTTTCTCCAGTTTGCTAATACTCTCCTTACCAGAAATCAAATTAACTGCTAATGTCCAAATACCAAAGAGAGGATCAAACACTTGTATCAGTGCTTACAGACAGTGATTCAGTGTTTCCTCTGCAGCCACCTTGTGTCCGTTTATTTGTATGTGTAATACATATGTGTTTATGTATACATACATATAATTTTATTACATGAAGCATACTAGGAAGTTCTTTTGTGACCTATGAGAATATCTCTCGGTGTTTAATGGCTCTGGTGGTTCAACTGTGGTGAGGCTGTTGTCTGTAGCAACAGTAGCCAAAGATTACAAAAGAATTTAAAATAAATAAATGCATTATCACTTGATTAGTTTTAGTCTTCTCTTAACTACCGCAAGCCTGCTTTCTTCCAGGCTCCAGTTCAGGCTGTTGAACCACAGACCTCCCAGGCTTACAGCACCTGGGACAGACTTTGGAAGAAGCAATAGTAAATGCACAAATTGGCTCTGTTGGGCTGGTGCCCACTAAGAAACTTCTTTAGGTAACTATGAAGAGGGGATGAAAATAAGGTGGAGGCTTTTTGTCCTTTATGGTAGTGTTTCCTCCATATGTAAGCAGCATGAATGCTAAAGGATTAATCTAGACATCGAAATTTCACGCTCCCATCAACATGTGTCCCAACTTCAGGAAATTTAAGCCTGTACCTGAGTGTTCCAAGGATCAAGAGTACTCAAAATTTGTTGAATATCACCATAAACCATAATTTACTCAATTTGAGATGAGATACTTCTTAGACTATGGGTTATTTCTATTCAATTTGTGTTCTGCCAGTCGTACCCTTAGGAATACCCACAGATGACAGCTGCAGTCCCAGGCCAACTTACGACAAGTTTTCTCATACTTCAGGCAGAGTCTTGGAGGTTTAAGCAATCTTAAGTTGCAATGTGATGGGAAAGGTCTCAATCTTTTTTTCTTGTGTAAGACAGCTATTACTACTGATATTTAATCTCACAATGGCTTGGATACTCAATCTCTAAGAGATTCTTTATCTAAACTTGAGCCTCTTCAAAGGAAAAAGATATTTTTCCCTTGGGTGCAGATATCTTATTGGTGTAATATAGCTTGGTTGGAAATGAAGAAGGGGAAAACAGTCTGATGTTAAAACAATCCCACAGCTTCAATGAGTGTTTTAAGATCATTTACACAAAATTGGTTTCGTAGCTAAGAGCTGACATGCTGTTATGCATTATGAAGAAGCTTCCTAACCTTGACATAAAGAAGACATTAGAAATCACGTGGAATGCCATCCTTTCAAGAAAGTGAAAATGATTTTTTTTTTCACTTTTGCCAAGTATTTTATACAGCAGTTACTATTGTATTGATGACAGTCCTATTCATATCATAGCAGGATTCTTTAAATTTTTTCCTGTACAAAATATTATTGTTTTATAAAATTAACAATTTGTAAAGAAAAGAAATCATTGCGGGTGAATTCTGTCCATGCAGTAATGAATAGCTAGTGCTAAAAATATTGGACTGGAACTTGGATAAAAGAGCACGTCTTGTTTGATTGCTACTGGATCATTAGTGCTGCTAAATCTTTTTGTTCTGCTCTTAGCAGATATATATGGTTTTCTGTCATGGTTAGAAGAAGGGGCTTACCTTTGTCTTAAGATTAGTGTAAGCACTCTGTCTTAGATTTCTTTCTTAACACTTAAGATATTTCTGTGAAGTGCAGATAAAGTTGAAGTTAAACAATGACTAGCAAACATTGGAATGTTTCATCTCCCATTCTGCTTTTTGTACTCCGCTTTAAAAGAGCACTAAAAGAGAAACAAAAATCTTCTTGCTTGATCTTACGCTGTCATTGCATTTATCTTTTCTGCTCAGTAGTCCATCTTCACATTTCTCTGAGTTCCTTGGTCTTTTCTTGGAGTCCTTCAGCTAGCTTTCTGGTAATCACTGTGCAGCATGCTATTACAGTTTCACCTTTGAGCATCATGCCAACTCTGCTAGCACGAGCCTGGGAACTCTTTTGCATCCTGAAATCTTAGGAAGATTCCTCTTCATGTTCCATTCCCAGTTTTAACTGAGGTAATTTTATATATCTGCTGGCATTCTTTGTATTGTTGTGCGCTGCACTGTCTGGGGAGTTGAGGGTCCTGAAACCTTTTGGCAACTACAACAAAAACTAAATTCTTCTTTGCAATAATTAACAGTGAATCCTTGTTACTTAGGGTAAGGATCCTTCAAAGATCACAGAATCACAGAATGGCCAGGGTTGGAAGGGACCTCAAGGATCATGAATCTCCAACCCTCCTGCCATGTGCAGGGCCACCAACCTCCCCATTTAATACCAGACCAGGCTGCCCAGGGCCCCATCCAACCTGGCCTTGAACACCTTCAGTGACGGGGCATCCACAACCTCTCTGGGCAGCCTGTTCCAGCACCTCACCACTCTCATAGTCTGTTTTCTGGTGTGTAGAGGGGCTTTGGTTCTTCTGTGCTGTTTGGCATTGGAGATACATTTCACATCTCACTACATTTTGTTCTTTTTTTTTTTTTTGATTCCTTGGGATAAGCTGCAAACATAAATATATTTTCTGAACTATTGAACTCAGAAGAATTGAAACATCTCAGATGTTTCTGTGGTATTGTTCAGGATAGGATTTTGCTTTATTTGTAATCCAATTTAACTACATGTTGCCAGAAGGTGTGGTCTTGCTTGTTCTAATGTTGTCTAATGTGGTTTTTTTTGTTGTTACATATTTTTTTTTTCTCTCCTGCAACCAGAGAGTGTGCAGGATCAGTTTGTTACAGTGTTAAAGTATTGTCTTTCTTACGTGCCATCAGGTCAATAAGCTGGTCCAGCTTACCTAGTGCATCTGGCACTGCAGTCTCTCAGGCAAGCACAAGGGAGAGGTTGGGAGCACACAAATGGGTGCCTTTTTCAAAACAGCCTGCAGCTGAAAGGGATTAAGGAATAAAGATGTGCTGATGCTGTTTCTGGGGAACCATAATGTAGCCAGAAAATGTGCACGTGGAAATGCTGAAAATACTTCATTGTAGATAATGTTCCAATAGAAATCTGAACTATAACCAAGTTTTTTTACTTAAACTATGGTTTTCTTTAAGCTGTGGTTCCCACTGTGGTGGGAGGGGAGCTCTGTAATTCCTTTTCTTCTTTTTCCCCTTTATAATACCTTGAGTCAACAGAATAATATAATAAGATTTGAGTACACATATTCTAGTTTTTATGTTACTTAAAGCTTCAAATAATCAAATGTGAAAAATTTCCTGTGATGTTTTCACCTACCTTTTACTGAAAGTAATGTATAACCTATAGTTTTTGATAATGTTGCGTACTATTTCTTCTAAAGTGTTTGGAGCATGCTGTTTTGCTTGGAAGCATGAGGGTTGGTGGACTACTGTGAAAATGGACTGGAGCTGGACAGGTGATTAGATATGAACACTGCTTATTGATGGTAGCGATCCCCACTTCTGGTAGTGCTTTCTGAAGGGAAAACCACTACTTTCAAGCAGTTCATAACAGCATTTTTGTTACTTATTGATAAGCTGATGAGTGTCCTTTAAAAGATACCTTAGTCTGTAGCAGCTGAAAAGGGACAGTATCAATGCCTTACACACTGTAGATCAAGAGTGATAACAATAAATGTTTAATAATTGAGAAAAAATATATATATATTTTTTTTCCCTCTCTCCAATCTGACTTGCTGGTCTGGCACTTTTGTTTCTGCAGGGGAAAGCTATGTATGTGGTTCAATAGAGCCCTTCAAGAAGCTGGAGTACACGAAGAATGTAAACCCAAACTGGTCAGTGAATGTTAAGACAACTTCCACTTCTCGTTCAGTGCCGTCTCTTGCCACTGCTAAAGGAGGTACTCCAGATACAAAAGAAAATAAGGATTTCATTAGGCCTAAACTAGTCACTATCATCAGAAGTGGAGTGAAACCACGGAAGGCAGTCCGGATTCTTCTTAACAAGAAGACAGCACATTCATTTGAACAGGTTCTTACTGATATAACTGATGCCATCAAGCTTGATTCGGGAGTCGTTAAACGCTTGTATACGCTAGATGGAAAACAGGTAAGAATTTTTCTCATAATCATTCTCAACATAAAGAAAAGGCAATTTTCCAAGAGGAACATAATAGTATTTAAGTAGAAAACAACTTTTCTCTGGAGCGAATCTGGAGTCAAGACTTCTACTGTTTATTATGTAAGATCTGTGATCAGTTCAAGAACATACCGTAAAGCATTTATTGGCTTCAATGATGGTCTTGCTGTTTGTGATTAAATAATAGCTCTAAATCTGTCAGTCAAAAGTATGATGTGGTTTTGGCTATGCGTTCTGCAAGCTTGGGATGAAGGATGTTGTTTTAAAAATCTTGTTCTTTCAGTTTTGAGTCACTATATTTGACTTTCCCTAAGCTGTACAATTGAAAAGTGAGGAGACACATCCCACCATGCTAAATTCAGACCTACTGCTTTTCAGAATGGCCAAATTGCATCTCTCTTTCTAAGAGAGAAAGATGAAAAGCTTATAAAATATGAGATTTTTCCCTTTCACAGGAAATGAAATAGGGTTAACCACGGTGCCCATGTCTGTTAAGGACTCTCTTGTAGGTAACACGTTCAATGAGATACCTTCAAGCAGTGTCTCTGCTGACTAATTAAATTGTGGTGTGGTACGGTGAGATTTTTTGAGAGGCTTCTTATTGAACTCAGGGTGGAAGAGACACAGGAAAAAAATATTAAACTCTAATCCTACTTCTTTTTGTCTTTCACTTTATTTGTAATTTATCTACGAACATTTATTAATTATAGCAAAACTGGAGAAGCGGTTAACGTGATGAAGGACAAAGCTAATTTCAGCATGACCTGAATTGATTTAGAGCAGTGATGACTCTAGAGAAATGAGGAAGATACCTAAATTTTCAAATGTAACCTTTTAATCTGAAAACACGGTATAGGTATAGAATGTGGGCAGAATGAGCAGGTGGGCTCACTGAGGAACTGCTAGAGAAACTAAGGTATTTCTACAACTGCTTTACAGATTATCTGTGAATAATTGAGTCTAGATACAGCCACAGTGTAGCTATCAGCAGATGGCTTGCAAAACAAGCTTGATTCAGGTAAATACTCTGCCAGCTAGATCCAGTGTTGAGCTTCACATGTGTATGGCTGCTGGGGTCAATATGCAGGCATAGCTTTGAAAACAAGTATAGCAGTACCCTCTGAACTGAGAAATGGCTGGTTAGTGGACAAGCTGCTTATTCAGAGCACTGGTTCAAATCAGAGCTAAGTCTGGACTGACCAGGAATCCCTTCCATCTGCTGTTTTATACTGGTAACCTCTGACGCAGTTTACAGACAGTTGTTCTGTTCTTGATGACTGCATAGATGCTTTTAATGATCCCATTACTGTGGCTTCTCTGGGAACTCAAACCTGGGGCAAAATGTTTACTTGGGGCAAAGGTAAAACGTGTTTCAAGGGGAAGCTCTCAACTTATGTTGGGATGCAACTGTCTTGAATGATATGACTGTCACGTATTCCAGGCTCCCCTATATGTATGTACTTAAAATCAATAAGTACTTTTACATCTGTTTCACAGCTCTAATTTCTAGAAATGAATAGTACTGTTCTGTTACTGGGCAGTAAGGGAAGGTCACGTTTTCCTGACATACATGTTGTCAGAGTTCACTTGAATACTTTTTCAAGTCCAGGGATTTGAGATGAGTTTAAATCAGCAGTATAGTAGGGCGTTTGTTACCTACCTCACAGCCTAAAACCCAGCCTCAAACTGGGCATTTATTAGCTACCTTTCAACCTGAAACATCAGTGCCTAACTGCTATACCCAGGGGCAGGTGTGTCCACAATTCTTCCCTTTCTGTCCTGCTCAAATTGTATCACTTGATGCCTGCTGCATTAGTAGGGGCAGGGTCTCTCAGAGGGAGTGTGCATCACTGTGATGTAGTGGAGACTTTGTTCCCTGAGTGTGCAAAGCAGCTTTGCTGGCAGAAAAGGAAATCAATGACCTGTGCCAGTGGGAGCAGCCTGTTGCTCCCTCTGTGCAGGGAAGCCATTGATTTCTTGTGCTGCTGGGCAATTGCTGCTCCATTTTTCTCTGCCAAAAGCCCGGTCTCCCAGATGGTGCTGAAGGCACATGATGATGGATTTTTTTGTTGCTAAACTCAAGCTATGAATGATTACTGGGAGGAAGTCCATAGTAAATCCTTTTTTTTTTTTTTCCCAGTACTGTTCATCGTAGGGAACTTGTCTTGTAACTCTTGTTGGAGCGTGGAAGTTTCTGGGAAACCTTGGGTTGAGTGGTTAAATCTAGCAAATCTGTGATTAAATCTTGCAACAGTAACTTAAAAAGCAATAAAACTAAGCTCTGAACCAGGAGAAGTAATTTATAGTAAGGATAAGAGGGTAGAGCTCTCCTAGGATTATTTGTTCAGAATGTAACTTGGAGGGAAGGCTGTTCTCTTCAGTATTCTCTTGTGAATTACTTTATGAGACCAACAGTGGAATTGGCCACCAATGCCTAGAAGCAGAATAAGTCCCATGTGTCATCTGTGCAGATGGGCCATGGGGTGTGCATACAGTTGTTGGGCACCACCACTATGCCTTGGACTAGTCAGAAGAAAGTGGTAGGAATCGAGGTTGTAATTGGCTACGTGAGTCAGTTGGCCCATATTGCTGCTAAGTATTAAGGAGAATCATAGAATATACTGAATTAGAAAGGACCCATAAGGGTCACTGACTTCAGCTCCTGGCTTTACATAGGACTGCCCAAAAGTCAGATTGCAACTGAGCTTGAATGCTTTCCCTCTCACAGTCAGGCTGGTTGTGATGTTTTGATTTGTATCTCTAAAATTCTGCTCTGTTAAAAGGAGTTTAAGTAACGGCCTGTGAAATTTGACAGAGGTGGTGCTTGGACACTCGGTACGTGAACAAAATTGCTGGTGTAATGTGATAGGAAGGAGGCTCTTCTGTGTGGTCTGACTGCTTCTTCCACCACAAAGAAAAATTACTCCTTGATTTTATTTGTGATTTACTTTTACAAGGAACTGATGCTGTTTGTGCTCTAAAAGAAGAGAGAGAATCAGTTCCTTGTAGGATACTGAGAGTTTTGAAGAAGATGGTGGGACTTGCAGAAGTGTTTAACAGCTTTATGAGCTCAGACCAAAATTAAAACCAATCCAGGAGGAGGTCTTGAAATTTTCTTCTTGCCAACTTTGCTGTGTAAGGAAAACAAAAATAGAATGAGTGGGTTTAATGCTGCCTGTAGGAATTCACATCATGAGGCTGTGCTTTTACTGTGAGTATTACTCATATTTTAGATTAAAAGGCTGTTTAAGTACATTAAAAAAGGCATTGTAAGTGTTGACTCTTAATATTCTCATGTACTTGTGCAGGGAAGGAACACTTTCTCATAGCCAAAACGTGCCTTGCTTTCCTGTAACTGCACTGTGTCTATTTGATTTATACGAAGTGAGCTGCCCTTGGAGATGGAGCCAAGTTGGTGTGTTGCAGTTTCAGTTCTCTGGCTTCCGTATAACGATGCACTTCTAGAATAAAACCAAATGGGAGAATGTTAATGAAGTCACACCTTGCAACCATATGAGATTGTGCCTTTTTTTTTTTTTTTTTTTTTTTTAAGGAGTGCTGTAGTGTGTGTTTGTGCAAGGTATTTACAATTGGCATGTTTAGACAAAGGCTGAATAAAAGCACTTTATCACCTTGTCAGTGCCCCATCTGCTTCCAGAGAACAAATACCTGCAGTGTGATGGGACCCTCTGGTTTGAACAGGTGGTTTGTTTAGCTTAACTCGATGCAGTTATGCAAATTATTTTACAATATATGCATTATTCAATGGATTTGACTCCAGGTAGGCAAGTGGTCAGTGATGAAAATAGGAGAATGAAAGTCATTCTGTGGTTTTTAAAAAGAAATAATAATAATAAAAAAAAAACAACACAGGTATGTTCAAATTACATTACCTTTACAAATAGGAAATATATCTACTGGTGCTTGAGGACACAGGTGATAGAAGTGTGTGCATAGAAGTCATAGGCATAGGCTGGAATGGAAAGCAAGTCCATCAGTAGCTTTTGCCTTAATCTGTTAAAATAGTCATAAAAATTGTGACTACAAGAAGTAGTATTACAGTGCTGGAATGCTAAAGGCTTCTTTATTTAGTATAATATGTTGATTTTTATTTCTTTTCTTTTGGAGCCCTGCTGCAAGGGGGGCATCTTATGATGCAAACTCTATTTTCTGCAGAGTTCTGTCTGTGACAGCATCTAATATCTTAGTTTTTAGTAAAGAATCACAGAATCACAGAATCACAGAATCATCAAGGTTGGAAAAGACCTAAAAGATCATCCAGTCCAACCATCACCAATACTCCCCAGCTAAATCCTATCCCTCAACACAACATCCAAACGTCTCTTGAACACATCCATGTTCGGTGACTCCACCACCTCCTTGGGCAGTGCATTCCAGTGCCTGACTACCCTTTCCGAGAAGTAATATTTCCTAATGTCCAGCCTGAATCTCCCCTGGCGCAGTTTGAAACCATTCCCTCTAGTTCTATCACTGTGTACACGAGAGAAAAGGCCGACCCCTAGCTCACCACAACCTCCCTTCAGGAAGTTATAGAGTGCTATAAGGTCTCCCCTGAGCCTCCTCTTCTCCAGGCTGAACAATCCCAGCTCCTTCAGCCGTTCCTCATAAGGCCTGTGCTCCAGGCCCCTCACCAGCTTCGTAGCCCTCCTCTGAACACGTTCCAGGGCCTCAATGTCTTTCTTGCAATGAGGGGCCCAAAACTGAACACAATACTCGAGGTGCGGCCTCACCAGTGCAGAGTACAGGGGGACAATTACCTCCCTATTCCTGCTAGTAACACTGTTTTTGATGCAAGCCAGGATGCCGTTAGCCTTCTTGGCCACCCGGGCACACTGTCGGCTCATGTTCAGCCGAGCATCAATCAACACCCCCAGGTCCGTTTCCTCCACACAGTCCTCCAGCCACTCCGTCCCAAGCCTATAGCGTTGCCTGGGGTTGTTGTGGCCAAAGTGCAGGATTCGGCATTTGGTCTTGTTGAACCTCATCCCCCTGGCTTCAGCCCAGCTCTCCAGCCTGTCCAGATCCCTCTGCAGGGCCTCGCTACCCCCAGGCAGATCCACACTCCCAGCCAATTTGGTGTCGTCTGCGAACTTACTGAGGGTGCACTCAATGCCCTCATCCAGGTCATCAATAAAGATATTGAAGAGGACAGGCCCCAGTACCGACCCCTGGGGAACACCACTCGTGACCGGTCGCCAGCTGGATTTAACTCCATTCACCACCACTCTCTGAGCCCGGCCCTCCAGCCAGTTCCTTACCCATCCAACAATGTACCCGTCCAAGCCACGGGCTGCCAGCTTCTGCAGGAGAATACCATGGGAGACAGTGTCAAAGGCTTTGCTGAAGTCTAGGTAGACTAAGAAGTAGACTAGAAGGTAGTACTAGGTAGTTCTAGGTAGACTAGAAGTAGTACTAATGCTTGAAGAAAATGATTTTTCAAGAAAAAGAAAATGACTGTTTGCATCTACAGCTAAACTGAGCATGTCCTTTTTTATTGTTTTATTCTGAACAAGTAGAACAACTTCAGTGGTGATGTCTATATTCGACAGTAAATTCTTGGCTGAATCTACCCTTTTTGTAAAATTGATTAAAGATCTCAAGTGTCTTTTTCTAGACTTGAATTGTCCCTGATACACAAAAGCCTACATAAACTAAGGTAGCTATCGGTCATGGGAAAGACATATTCTCTACTTAGTGTTCATGTACTGCATGTTATGGAAAAATCTAGACAAAAATGAGTATTAAACAAAACAAAATTTAGTCAGCCAATGACTTGTTTTTTTTGTGAGCTCTGTGATTTTCATTCCATTCCTAGTGTAGAACAGACATTTAATTCTAAGGGTGACCAGTTTTGCATGTTATTTTACTCACTCTTCAGTTGATGTATGCAACTCAAAATTATTTCTGTTTTGAAAGATGTGGGCAATAAGTGCAATTTTATCTTCTGTATGACACCTCTCAAGTGCACAAACTAACTTCTTGCTTTTGTCAGAGGCTTGCAGCTCCCACCAGCCAGAGTGGTGTTGATTGACTGGGAGAACCACACTGAGTTCTCTGCGAGATGTAGCTGTGCAGATGCTGATTAACAGGAGAAAAATATGAAAGAAGATGGCATCTGCAAATCTCACAAGTGTTTTATCAGGGAAGTAACAGCTAGGAAAACTTGCCCTTATGTTTTTGAAGAGGTACATTAATATTGCACTACCACCTGCAATGTTCCAGGTGGGGAGCTGAAACCTGTTGTACCTAGGCTGTTTATACAAGCTGCTCTTTCTGAAAGGGATTCTAATATGAACACCAGAGGATAAACCTTGGAAATACCCATGCTGCATAATTTTGGACATGAAATTTAGGGCACTATCAGAGAGATGCTAATGCACTGTCGTGTTATGTAGCTGTGAAAGATGCTTTCCAAGAGCAAAGAGTGTCTTTCCAGCTTTTGATAAACCACACTTTCCCTCTTTCCTGCTTGTATTTAATTAACACCTTTTTTATTTCTCTGGAAGATAAATCATTCCTGGCTTTGGCCTTTTGAAATTGACTGTGGGGAGGGACATGTTGAGAAAAAGAGCCGTCATTCAGTAGGGGAGAAGGCCCACAGATGCCTCTTGCATCTTTAGTTTATCTGTGATAAACTAAAAAATAAAAGCAAAAATCACTGACTGGAACTTTTCCATCTCAGCAGGTGGTGATACCCAGATCTTGAATTATTTTCTTCATTCCTGTTGAGAAAAATGGATTTGCCTTGAAAAACAGACCTTAATAAGAAAAGAATCAAAACTGGTTCAAAATTGAACAAGGACATTCTAGGTTAGACAGTTTGCTGGCAATTAAAGTTACCCTGGTGTTAAAGGAGAGCTGTGACAAGTCCTTGATCCTGTGTCACTCTGAGTAGGCTGGTTTGATGTCGCATTATGACGTTGACTAACAGTTTTAATTGTTAACCAAACAAAGCCTTCTGTAAAGGAGTGAACAGAAGCACATTCCTAATTGAAAACACTGTGTGTTCATTTGTCTAGTTTTGGTTCCTGGTAAACTGAGATGGGTGACGATGGTGCTCTGTTTCTAAAAGCCCTCTCACAATGGGGGTTTCCAGGGTTGCTGACTGGCATCCTGTATGTACTGTGAGCTTGCTTTGAAAATTGAGAAAATCCTGTCTTCTGCAAACTTTAGATTGGCTTTCATGCCATGTAGAAGGAAAACTCTTTATTAAATGAATGAGACTGAAAGCATGCATATCTGTTTTTTAGTATGTTTTAAATAGCTGGATGCCTTTATAGTACAGTAAGATCAACTTACATGCTATTAGAGCATTTGTGTACAGAAGCATTACTTGTTTTTTGGAAGAGTCACTTTTCATCTCATAAAAGCAGGGTATCTTATCTTTTCTCACACAGTGCTTCAGTGGGAGGGAGATTGTCCAGTTATTCTGAATTTACATTACTGGAATAAAATAAGTGTTTTTTTTCCTCCATAGCTGTCCTTGGCTTCTTTTCTTTAAGTGTGGATTGTAACTAAGAAGAGCTTCTTATCAATGTAAATTCTGTTTTGTGTTTTGCTGACTGGTAAGGCATAGGAGAGAAGTAAAGGGAAGCCATCTGTAACTGTACGGTTGTATTGGTGGTGGATTTACCTGTGGGTTTTCTTTCTTTAATTTTCCTTATTTGTTTTATTGAACGAGGAATTTGAAAAGCACTTGTAAATTTCTATGAAGTTATGTGGATAGTTGTGGACGCAGGAATGAGTGTAGTGGTGGTGAATGAAAGATTTCTACTGCCCAGTAACACATGGTCCTCAGGCTGTTCTTGGTCAGCAGCTGAAATCTCTCATGTAATGCTTCAAAATAATGCTCTTCCTAAATTTTGCCTCTTCCACTCTCCAGTCCCACTAGGATGCTGTATCTCCTGGCTTCCACTGAATGAGCTGAGCTCAGTGGTTTGAAGGCTTCATGGTGGATGTTTCAAGTGGTTGAGTCCGCTGGAATGATTCTGTTTTCAGTCCCTGAAGCTGTTATTGTTTACAGTTCCTTTTTTCATTGGCATGGATAAGCATTTTTCCTTCTTTGAAGTTGTATGTTGGACTAAAACTGTATGAAGGGGTAATAAATCCTGGGTTTACTCTTTTTTTTTTTTTCTTTTCCCCCTGCCCCTTCTAAAACTAGTTTTTACAAGAGAATGTAAAAACTTCACTCGCTTAACTGAATTGTAAAAAATAAAATAAAAACAACAACAAAAACCCAAAAAACATAGAAGAACAGGAAGTTTTCTTCTCAAAGTTTTCTGTAGTACAGATTTCTTTCCTCAGAAATTGAAGTGTCTTATTCATAGCAAAAATTCTTTGTGCTCTGCACAGTGCACTAGAATTTAAGTATCTGCTTATTAATCTATGCATTTCAATGTAATTCTCTTCCTGGGATTGTTAGGTTGGTAGTTCTTACACTGACAATTGGAAATCCTGGTTACTTATC
Source organism: Perdix hodgsoniae (assembly GCA_035772895.1). Taxonomy (NCBI): domain Eukaryota; kingdom Metazoa; phylum Chordata; class Aves; order Galliformes; family Phasianidae; genus Perdix; species Perdix hodgsoniae. The sequence continues at coordinate 8,398,589 of JAPSGF010000008.1, forward strand.
TTTTGACAGAGCTGAGTTATTAAAACTAAAGGCTGATAACTTTTTGAACGCATACTTACATGAGGCTTAGCACAAACGTGTCCTTGATTATTTACTTATTTCCACTTAAATTTGTCTTTGGCACATTTTTGCTAAGCTGTTCTGAAAGACAATAAACTGATTTCACAGTAAACTGTGAATGGTCCTCACTTATTTTCAATACTTTCCTGCTCCTTTAGGCACGCATTTTGTTATCTCTTGCAGAGAGTGGGAAGAAACACAAATCTCTTCAGGTATTCAAACTATTTGAGCAGGAATTGCCTCTCATAGTTTTTCTTGTGTAAAGGGTAAGGCTAGGGCACTGACAGACTTGTGTGGTGTTCATCAAATTAAAGATGAATTCAGATCTCTGTGTTACGAATGTTGCTGTATATAGAAGTTTGAGATAGAATTGTAGTTCTCTAAATTTTTGTGTCTGAGGACTCTGCTGTGAGCAGAAGTGGGGTGGAGACTTAGAGGGTCTTAAAGATGACAAGTACATTAAGTACTATTAAATCAGTTAAGAATAATCTATTCTTTTTCTCCCTCTATTCCCCTTTAAGCTTGACATTAATTTGTTCAATCTTGTAGGAAGTATTGGAGTAATCTCCTCTGAATCTGTGTTCCCACTGCCGTGCCTGAGTTCATGGGGGCAGAATGTTCAGACTCAATCAGATTTAGGAACTAATACAATTACCAGTAGGTTAAAACATTTCCATTGTATTGCGTGAAGACAGTACTTGTCTGAAAACGGCTTAACTTTCTATAAATAAGTCACCCCAATGAGCTGTCTTCATGATGTCACACACCATTAACCTGTGGCAAGGATTGCAAGGTAACATATGGTTTGTTCTGAAATTTTTACCGAATACTTTCCATTACTCTTTTCCTTTCATGGACTTCTGAAATAAGTTGGAGCACCTGCTACAAGGACATGTTTTTGCTTGAGAAAGCTGCTGAGGGGGAAATTGTGATTCTTCAATAGGACTGAACTCTTGAAGTCACAGACAGAAGAGCAAAGAAATCTTGGGAGACTTGAGGCATGCAGGACAGAGTTATGGTACTTTACGCATAAATAAAAATGAGAACAGATGGGTAGGAAATTGTAAGAGATAAGTTTAACTTTAGAAAGCAAGCAGCAAAGCTTTAGAGGGCTTTGAAGTCAGAGTTTGATGTTACTGGAAATAAAACTTGCGTTAAGTAGTTAAGGCTGATTGCCTTTCCTGCATCAGTTGTTCTGGTGGATTTGGATTTCTATTAAACATTGAATCTCAGAAACTTCTTCTATATAAAACTCTTCTGAGCTTTAACAGCTTAAAACTGTAGGAGACATTTACTCATTGTGTGAATGGAGAATGAAATCTCAGTTTGAACTGGTTTTAATTATCTTTTTGGCTTGGTTTAAGCAATAATTTTCTCAAGCTTACAGAAGGTAGGGGAAGATTGGGCACATCTAATGGAATAGCAAGGATAGAATGCCTTTGATTAAAAGTGGGGGAAGACATTTATTGCCCAAAATGCACATGGTGACTTTTTAAATAGAACATTTGCTTAACCTTCTGCTGTTTCTCTATGCACATGTTACAATTGGAACGATTAATGCAGTGGAAGGGTGATATACAGGAATGTAACAGCAAAGGAATCGGCGTGGATAGGATGATATTTCATAGGAAAAGTAAAGGTGCTCACCCGTCTCCAAAGATCTAGGTTCATAGAAAACACTCCAGAAGAGAGGGACCTCTAACTAAAGACCCTTCCAGAGTGGCAGTCAGCCCTTCAATGGGGTCTAAAAAAGATGCAGCCAGGCTCCACCCCTTCTGGTCACACAGCTGAATTGCCTTCACCTGTGCTCCCAGGGCTGACTGATCCTTTCCCAGGTGATCAATCAGTGGTTCAGGCCATAATTAAGTGGTTCCCATAAAGCATGAAATCAGTGTTTGCATTCTTACACCCAAATAGAATCTGAATTACTGATAACTCAATGTGCAGAGAGTTCAAATGTCACACTTGCATGCTGTTTGCAGAGGAAATAATTGAGGAAGAGATGAATGCAACGTACTGAGGGAAATGCTGCTGGCATACTACATGCTGATAACAATGAACTGAACTGATAACAATGCTGAACAATGAACATGAGAACAAACTCGTGTATGTTATAGTTCTGTCCTCACGCTTAAGAATAAAAAAGTTAACAATACAGAAGCTCATGGTTATGAAAAAGTGTATGTTTCATTGTTGATTCTGATACAAGGTAATCTACTTTCTGCATTCTACTTGCTGTACCTACGTGAGCATGAACAAGGTCAGTGCACCAGTGTGGATGTGATGGAAGTACTGAGGTTTACAGCTGGGTAACAGTTGGGTTTGGGGTGCATGCCCTTGGATCAAAAAACTTAATCTATTACCTCTGAAATATTGCCATCTATTGCCATCTGAAATGATATTATGTGTCAAATTATGTTGCCCAGGGAGGTTGTGGATGCCCCGTCCTTGGAGGTGTTCAAGACCAGGTTGGACAGGGCTCTGGGCAACCTGATCTAGTAAAGGTGTATGTTTGGTGGCCCTGCTAGGCAGGGGGGTTGGAACTACATGATCCTTGAGGTCCCTTCCAACCTGGGTCATTCTGTGATTCTGTGATTCTGTGAAATACCATATTTTTGCTTCATAAAAATGTCTCCTATACTCTAATGAATTCAGTTTCCTAAATAAGCCTGAAAAAGAAAAAAAAAATGTATAAGCTTTAAGGGAAAAGAAAATATTCAAATGTTTCAGTTCCTAAACCAGATCACATCTGTTCTGGGGCAGGTTGAGGAGCTTTTCAAATACTCTGGAGGAATCTGTTTTAAATAGAGTATGATTTTTGGGAATTGGGAACAAAGAGTTCTATCAGTGTAAGATTTAACAAAGTGAAAATCTAGTAGTTAATGTAGGAAAGACAATCAAGTAGTCTATCAGAAATATAGGAACAAAAACTAGATAAGAGTACAGTAAGCATAATATGTGAAGGCTTTTGATACAAGAAGTACTGAAAACTTCATTGCCATGAGATAGCAGAAAAATGTATGTATGTGGGAGAAAGCAGTAAGGAGTATTTAGTGGTTGTACTGTTGATTAGAATCTCTTTGAAAGCAGTTGTTGACATCGGTTGCTTTCTTCACCTGAAACAGGCAAACTAAAATTTGTGTGCCTTACTTACATGCAGACAGACCAATATTAGCATTAACTATCCTCAATATGGTAAGCACAGATTGAGGGATGTGTACAGAAGGAGAAGGGAGTGACTGAACGTCATGTGGTGCCTCTGTAGGAAGAGGAATGCTTTGTTTCCTCTCTTACAGGCAAATAACTAAGAGGACTGCTGATGTAAGAGGCTGGTGCTCGGAATAAGGAGCTGTATTGTGGCTTTACTGATTGAAGTTCTTCACCAATGCCTCCAATAACTCTCCTTAAAAGTTCTCCACTGGATAAGGGGAGGCTATCACTTTGCCCTTAGTTTCAACCGGAGTCATCTTGTTCTGGTGCTGCAGAGAAACAGGAATGCTAGGATGTTACACAGACATTGGACTTAGTGTGAGCATATATGTATACATGCATACAAGCCATATATTTATGCTTTATGTGTGTACGTTGCATATGTATGTATACACTTATATATTTTAAGCAGCCTATCACCATTTAGCATTATCCTGCAATCCTGAAATGACAGGCAGCCTTACAAAAAAAAACATAGATAGAGTTTTTTTCTCTCACATCAATGATAGTCTCTGTATTTCTGTTCTTTGGGACTCACTGAGAGTGTTACCAACTGTTCTTGGTTTTATTTATTTATTTATTTATTTAGTTTATTTATTTTTACTTTATTCTGAATTATTTTTGATTATTTCCTGGAAATAAGTCTTTGAATTTGTTACAAAAAAAAACTTCTTCAGTGTCTTTTTAAAAGGTGTCAAGTCTTTTTCAGCTTGTCATATACAGCTGAAGCAGTTTTTGTTTGTTTGTTTGTTTGTTTTTTATGAGATGTGATGAGTATGTTTAGAAAAGACACAACTTCTGCTGTCAAGTTAGGTAGAAAGTGAAGGGTAACTAGGATGGGAGGCTTACGCAAAATCAGACCAAAGCATTTTTGATTTTAGTATGATATATATTTTTCATTTTTATTGAGGGTTGATATCAATCGCTTTGAAATAGAGACCTAGAGGAGAAGATGATTGTTTAAAAGTGAGCGTGAAGGTGGGCACAGGTAATGCCTCCACGAGGGGGAATATGGGTAGAAGTTGAGGGAGCAACATAAAGTTACCACGGACTGATGCTAATACACAGGAATCGTGAGGCTATACAAGTCTAAAAAAGCATCAACTGTAGACATTCCTCAAGAGTTAATTTGGCAAAGCTTTTTCTAACAAAAAACTTAGCAAATGAAGGACTTGTGGCCTTAGTAGCCTAACTTTTTGTTTTGTTTCCATATGACTTTAAAATCCTCTTCTATAGGCTTCTTGATCTCAAACTTTCATTTTTTTTCAGAATGGATTTAACTGCCATGAATAATGACATTCTGAGTCAACTGGCTAATTCTAACAAGTTCGTAGTATTGTGATGCAGCCTGAAGTACAATAATGAACTAAATTAACCATGGATGTGGGTGGTTTTTTGTGGGTTTTTTTTTTTGTTTTTTTTTTTGGTGTTCTCATTCATTAAACTTAAAGCTCTCTGAAGACTGTCTTCAAACACGTTATTCTGTCTAGACTAAAGCTACTTAACAATAGTGCAAAACACTTGGGGCAACTGGGCTTTTTTCTATTTTTTTGCCTTCCGATAAGTGGGCAATCTCTGGTGAGGGTTGGAAGGGAAACAACAGAATGTGTGTTTTTGTGTTCTGAGAGGTGATTTTTCTTTCCCCCAGTAAACATAATTTCCTGAGCAAAGTAATAATCAATCCATTTCTAAGAGAGATATTATTACTATTTAGTGGCCATAAGGAATTCAGATTTCATTCCTTCAGGGGATACCTACATGAAGGAACTGGGGCTGTCCACTGTGGAGAAAAGGAGGCTGAGGGGAGACCTTATTGCTCTCTTCCAGTATCTGAAAGCGAGAGCGGGGCTGGTCTCTTCTGGTGACAGGATGAGGGGAAATGGCCTCAAGTGCACCAGGGTAAGTTTAGGTTGGATATCAGGAAACACTTCTTTACAGAAAGGGTTGTTAAGCACTGGAATAGGCTGCCCAGGGAGGTGGTTGAGTCACCATCCCTGGATGTGTTTGAAAACCGTTTGGATGTGGTGCTCAGGGACATGATTTAGCAGGGGGTTGAGTTAGGGTAGGATGGTTAGGTCATGGTTGGACTTGACGATCTTTAAGGTCTTTTCCAACCTGAGTGATTCTATGATTCTAAATCTCTACTATTCAGTAGTTTGACCACTGGGGAATGGCAGGGCAGAGCTGTTCCATGTGCCTGTCTGTGCATGCACTTGCGCTCTAGCCCTTACAGCACTACTTCCCTCAAAAACAAAGAAGAAGTGAGGGATCTGTTGTTTTTATTGTTTTGCTTGTTTTTTTCTACCTGTTGACTGTAAGCCCAAACGTGGCATTCTGCTGCATGTTATTTTTCCAGGTGGATTTCCCACTACCCTTCTCTGTATGGCACAGATTTCCCTCAGCATGGGGAAGTTTGGTTATGGTGGAAACCAGCACCCAGCAAGGCCCATCTGGACTACTATTTCTTGTGAAGCCAGCTGTGGTATTTTTCATTTATGAGGTAGCTTGAGAGGAAATTTTTTCTAGGAAGTTGGGGATAATCTGTCCGTAATCTTGCTTTGCCACTTCTATATGCAAACAATTTGCCACTTTCTTTCAGATATTTATAAAAATCCTTTTGAGATACACAAAAACTTATCTTCAATTGAGTCATTTTTATAACAGTGCTGGTCTTTTGATCTGTGGAAGCGTGTTATTTTTATTTAAAGCATTTTCAGAGGTGCTGCGGAAATGGTTGATACTGCTGTGTTGCAGAATGAAACATCCGTTGGGTATTTTAGGATTAGGAATGAAGGAGGTGTTAAAATAAGCAGAAACTTTGTATTCTACACTTAACATATATTGCTTTTGCCACTTTGTTGCAATGAATTAATAGTTTGACAAACTGGATTTATTTTTTCTCTTGAGGTTGAATGCCAATGGATGAACTGAATTTTTTGCAGGCAGTGAAGAATGGATTTGTTGCTTGCTGTCTTGAAGTATAACGTTGTCAGATATGCAGATGCAGTTTTATTAACTGACTTCCTGAGATCATGGGAACTTAAGTAAAATTTGGGAACGGACCAGGACTTCAGCAGTGAAGAATCAGGACTTTGTAATGCAAAGCCTCTTAACCTGTCTTTCTGAAAACAGGAGAACATGTAATGGTGTATTTGGTGAAATGGTATGGTAGTTGAAATGCTAATAAAGGCTTCTTACACTTTGATATACATTCTGTAAAAAGGCAAGAATGAGTGCCACTCCCTTTTTTTTTTTGCTGTTAGCTCAGGTGACAATCCCTCTAATTCTTTTAAGGTATCTGTCTAGCCAAACAGTTGACGAATGAAAACACTTTTGAGATGGATAAGTTTTTCTTATTTCTATCTGTCAAGCATATTTGATTTGCATGTGCATATCTTCCATTCAATTAAAAGGATTCAAATTCTACATATCTTTTACCAGGAAATATAGCTACAGAAATACCTGTATACTCATAAGTGTATTCCTTGGATTTTTATCCCTAAGACTACCTCAAAAGTTACTGTAGCTTCGTTTGGTCTCCATGACAGAGAGAACTAATTAATGTACAGATTTTTTTTAGGTACATATATAAGGTATTAAACTGAGGGAACTCCAGAAATGGAAAGGAGGCAGTGGCCTCAAGTTGCATTGGGAAGGGTTAGGTCAGCTGTCCAGAAGAATTTCTTTATGGAAAGAATAGTCAGGCATTGGAATAGGCTGCTCAGGGAGATGGTGGAGAGCCCATCCCTGGGAGAATTTAAGATGAGTGTGGATGTGACTGTTAGGGATGTGTGTTAGCAGTGGACTTAGTGTTAGAAGAATGGTTGGACTTGATCTTGAAGGTCTTTTCCCACGTAAATGATTCTATAAAATTGTTTAACTGGTGTGTGTGTGTGTGTGTGTGTGTTTATCTTGCTTTTCCTCTTATATTTCACAGTAACTGTTTGATGCGCAGCACTTCTCTGGAGCAGCTGCTTTCCTTTAGCTTTGGTGAGTGTTACACACCTGAGAACCTTGCTGATCATCACCAAATTTTATTGAGAATACCAGCCCAGTTTTCACAGTTCACTGAGTTGCTGAGAATGAGTACGCTTGTGTGAATAATTTTGCTCATTTACAGAAAGTCTCAAGAGGAGACTGGTGATTTTACTCTTGCATGTTCTTTTAAACTTACTGATGTGTTCAGTTTCAGACTACTTTCCCAAGGAAATAAAGCCAGAGACAATTTATTTCAGGCCTTGCCTAATTCATTTTGAACCTATTGGTCTGCTGAAGTCAAGCTTGAAAGAGCAGTCACAATTTAGAAGCAATTTCAATTACTTCATGGAATTTTATGGCTGAGTCAGCCTCAGATGGACACCCTCAGTGCTGTGGACTTACTGGTCCTTTTACGGAGGTAAGGCAGACAGAAATCTTCTCATTTCTGTTGTTTTTGGCAGTAGCCAGCTGGTGTCATAAGCACAGTAGGTACCGACCAGCCAGTCAGCACACAGATCTTTCACAATTAGCAATGACTACTCTCTCTTGCTCTCTGGAAGTGTCACAGTGAGTTGGAAGGGAATTACAGTAAATGCAGCATGAGGAGAGTACATCCTGCACCCATCAGTGGGGAACCTGCAATTGGTGGTCTGGTCTCTGTGAACAAATGTCATTAGGCTGTCCCACTCCTGTCTTTCTATTTCAGGTATATCATACCAAACAGTTAAGCTGCCTGGCTAGGCAGCTGAATGTATTAGTTTTTCTCCTTGAAAACAAGACTTGGTTTCTATTTTGTCATCATCTATTGGAGAATGCAGAATGTGGTGGTTGGTTTTTGTTGTTGTTGTTTGTTTATTTGTTTTTCTCCCCTCTTCACTGGTAGAATTTCCTTGCACGTGCTCTTCACACATATATTTGCAAAAAGAAAATGCATTCAGGAGATGCATTTCTCTGGCATGTGTTCTTAACTACTGAAGACGATAAAACATGCTCTACTGATAAATAAGAAATGCGAATGCACATTCCTTGACACAGTTTTTCTGTCTTCTCAGTATGTGAACACTTGTTTTGTCCTGCTAGCAAATATTCTGGGCACACCCCTAGCCAGCTGTTCTGTACCTTTTTCCCTTAATGCTCCTCTTCCCTGAAGGAAAAATGCTGCCTGAAATAGGAAGAGTTCATCTTCAGCTGTGATGTAAATCTTCAGGTATATTTGACAGAATGGACCAAAAGGAGAGAGGGGCTACTTTCATCTGATGTGATGAAATTATAGCTGTCTGTAAATACAGTTTTACTACAGTTTTCTCTATTATTATTATGTTTTTACAACAGGAGTTCTGTAGGAAGTAATACAGAACATACCCACCCTATTTAGTCTTGCCTTTACAGTTGCTTTGTTTTAGAGTTTTTATAAATTAGTCTTTCCTGTTTCCTTGGCAACTCGCTTGTCTGCATTGGTTGCCAAGGAACAGCTCCTGCTGCACAAAGGACAGGGACACTCTACCCAGTGACTTCATTCTTGGCGCTAATAGACAGAGGGGAGCGTAAGCTTGGTGTTCTTTGGAGTATGGTCTCCTTATTGACTGCTAGAAGGAGTACTTTATTTATTTTATATTTCCCTTTTAAGTGTAATTAAGGTGTTGGCTTCTCTTTCTGAGTCGTTACAAGTCTCCTCCACAACTATGAGACTCGTATGCTCTGTAATAATTGCATATGCATAACACATTAGAAAATGTATGTTTTTTGGGGATGGTTTAATACAATATATAATAAATTGTGTGATTCTCCAGATAAAAAAATTTTTGTCGTTGTTTTTTGTTGGTTTTTTTTTTACAGTGTAAGACTCCCAGTTCTGTGGATTTATTGAGAGCAACTAGTATTCTCATTTGCTAGAATTAGAAGCAAGCACTGTGAAGAACACTTCTGAACACGTGTCTCTGTGGAACACTTAAATGTATTTTTCTTATTTGGCCTCTTGGATAACTAAAATCTGGATTCCCATCTGATCTTTCTTTTAAGAAGCACAAACTGACACCTGTCATCAGTTCATCAGTTTTCTAAAATGGATGCAGATAGAATAAGCATATTGTGAGTCATAATTCTGCATTAGTGTAAAATTTTATTTTGGAGGCTGTCTTCCAGCCATCAGTGGTATGGTTCTGAATTTGAGTACATGGACCCAAAGTAGCTAAGTCATTTCTTTGGGGTTTTCCAAACTAGTATTTTTAAAGGAGGGAATTGATTTGCCTTGTAATTCTCTAAGTGATAATCAGGTCTTCAAACAGTGCAAGGATTTTGTTTTTAATTAATACTTACACAAAACATTGTGCATAGTGCAGGCATATTACTTAATCCACTTCTGTGAAAATGAAAGAATGAGAGAATTTGGTTCTTCCTTAGGGGCCAATGTAGGCACACAAATAGGGTCTTTTGACCTTAGCATAGAATCTGTGGCTCAGATCTGGTTTATCTGCTCTCGCTGGTTCTCCAATGAAGTGCCATTGCATTTCAGTGACACATGAATGCTATTCAGCAGTGTTGTTGAGTCAGCCCTGGGAATATCTACAGAGAGGGTGACATGAATATGGTGTAAACCAGTAGTTTGTTCCAAGCAGAAATGCAGATACTCCTTTGTAGTAAAAAAGCTACTGCATGATATTGTGTCCACAGGTGTGTTGGAAAAGGCCAAGAATAGTTATTTTCTCCTGTAGATAAAATGCCAAGAGGAATCTGCCATCACAGTGTGCCTTTCAGGGTACAAGGCAAAGCTGAATTATGAGAAATTTGCTAGCATTTGGGCAAAAAGTTAGATTGCCTGCAACCATTTTACTTTTGTAGGCACTGAGGCTAGCCTTAGGATAACTATGGCCAAAAACACACTTTCTATTTCTTGGTCTATTTATTAAAAGCCCCTTGTTACCATGTACTAGCCCAGATTACATGGAGTGACATGCCTGCAGGCTAGTTCAGAATTTGACTTGGCTTGGATTAGTTTAGAAGTGCTCTGACCTGAGATAACTGGAGTTCAGTTTCAAGCCTGTCACTGAACGGTGTTCTCAGCTTGATGGCTGACTGACTGGAGTGCAGGTGTATCTCTGGCTGTTCTGAATTTTATTAATGAATTTATTACTTTTTGGCCTTAATATAAATGGAGAAGTGCACAAACTTTTCCTGTGCAGCAATAAAAATAAGCTGTTTGCTAGTGAGGATATTCATAAGGAAAACAATAGTGCAGTTGTCTTTGATAAACTTTTTGGAAATCCCTGAACAATAACTTGATTTGAAATCATGTTTGATAACCTAGATACTGAATTTAAAATATTGTACTGCACCTTAAGCAAACCAGCTGCATTTTTCAAGTTGGGAATAAAGCAGTGGGTACAGCATTGGTATTTCACAGTGTGAAAACAGAAGACCCCCAGCCCCATTTTTATACCAAATTTGCTATAATCTGCAAGTTTTGAACAAGGAAGACAAGGCATAGGAGAATAAAAGAAAAATTTACCTATTTTAATTAATGCCATAAATAGCAGCCTATCCTTTGTACTTTCTCTCTTTCAGATACTATATTCCATGATATAGGCCTTACAATGTTCTTTAGAAAACATTTGGGGATTATTAAAAGGGGAACATTGAATTTTCTTTCTGTATAATGCACTTAAAATAATTTTCAATTGTCCAAATAGCTTTACAAGTCACTCGAGGCATGATTTACTTAAAAACTATATGAATCAATTATATACAAAAACATATTTAATGTAAAAGTTACAGCACAGGCTGATAAAAGCTAAGTAACTAGATTAAGCCTTTGACCTGAACTTGTCCTTTTGAACCAGCTGCAGGGTAGAGCATTGTAGGCTGTAGGCTGAGTGTAGATACTGTGAACTATACCAGTATTTTAATCTCTGAAGAATAAGGTCAGTTTGAAAGCCTGTGGTCATGGTCTAAATATTTACTAAATAAAAAAATATGTATTATAAAAACCAGTTAGCTGGGAGAAAAGGACACTGGAATATTAGTGATCGTTATTTTCTCTGTTACTATTAGGGTTTTATCTAAATGGGATCAGTCATTCAAATAGTGTAGATTCTGGTCAAACTGGAGGGCTTTTTCCCTTCCTCTTATATAACAGACTTTAAAATCCAGATCTGATTCTGCAAATCTACACCAATATTTTACTTAAAGTACATGTTCTCCATTCCATCCCCGTTTTTCTTTTATCCTGCCGAGATCAAATGAGCTGGTGAATATCAGTTTCTCTATGTCCTTATTTTTGATATTTTGATTAGGACTTGAATTGGGAAACTTAATTGCCCAGTTTGGTGTGGCTTTGATGAGATGGCATTAGTCTGTGGCTTCCTTGCATTGCCTGATGTCCTGGCATTGGCAGGGTTGCTTGCGGCTGTGGCTTGGCGAGTATCAGCACAGAAGCAACATTAGTCAGCCTTGTAACGTGTATTCTTCCCAGCTTTTGGTACCATCAAAATACTATGCTTGTTTAGATCGTGGGTGGGGGAGTGTCTGTGTTTAACAGTACAAGTTCCTAATAGTTCAGTCTCATAGGAGAGTAGATGAGTTTTGCTTTTAATGTTTCTGTGCCGCCTAATGTAGCTTGCTGAAACACATCCCACTCCGAGCTGAAAATTAGCCTCTTTTTGTACTGCCTTCAAAGTATCTGGAAAAGAGGAAGAGATGCTAATTTTAACCATGATTACTTCACAGAACGTCTTAAAATTAATGAAACTGAAACTTAGATATGAGAGGGTACAACTATGCTGGAGCTTGGCTATGAGAGAAAGTTCTTTAGCATGCTTGTATTTCCATAAGAAATGAGTTCAGCTGGCCAACCTCTTTGGATAGATTTCCTTGAAAATGTAATTCAGACAATTGTTAGCACAGATTTGAGACCTTTCTGCAACCTCACTAAAAATCAGCAGGTAACTGGAATTTCCATTTACTGTTGTCAGTAGTTGCTGTGCAAATAGACTGGTAGAATAGTTTGAGTTAGGTAAGATCTTGAAGATCATCCAGTTCCAAGCCCTCTGCCATAGACAGGGCCAGCTCCTACTTGGTTGGGCTGCCGCAGCCCCTCACAGCCTGGCCTTGAATGCCTCCAGGGCTGGGGCATTCCGTTTCCCTGGGCAGCCTGTTCTGTGCCTCTCCATGCTCATTGTGAAGAATTTCTTTCTGAATTCTAATCTAAATCTTTGAGTTTAAAGTCGTTATCCTTTGTTCTGTCATTACGTTAATAAGTAGTCACTCTCCAGTCCCTCTTCCATAAAATATCCTAAGTGGAAGGGACCCAATTGGCTCCACACAGTACTACTCACAATTTCAACCCGATGTTTGATAGCATTGTGCAAACACTTCTTGAACTCTGGCAGCTTGGGGCCATGCCCGCTGCCTGTGTAGCTTGTTCTGGAGCCCAATCACCCTCTGGTGCAGAACTTTCCCCTGCCCTTCCCCTGACACAGCTCCATGCTGTTCCCTCAGGCCCTGTGGCTGCCCCTCCACTCCCTGTGAGGAACTGCAGCCATCGTGAGGCCTCCTCTGCTCTGGCCTGGACGATCAAATAGATCTAAATCATGTATAGTTGTACTATATTGCTATTGATTTAATGAAGGCACTGACAGTCACCTGTGTGATACAAGAGAGTCAATACACTCCACAAGATGTTGACCCTTTTTAATTGTGAATGATTAGTTAAATCAAGCGTTGCATTAGAAGCTAAGGATGGACTGTCGGGTGTGCATGTAAATACAAAAAATGGTACAAAGAAATCCTAATTTGATTCCCTTACTGCAAAATTCTGAAGCAAGAATCCTTGCTTGATCTTCTGCACTTTTTTTTTTTTTTGCTTTGCCTTCTGCCTTACTTCAGAGCTGCTTCAATTTGGGGGAAAATGTTTGGTGTTTTTTATTTTATTTTATTTTATTTTTGCTCTTCTCTATTTTTAATAATTGCACATAGAGGAGTGTTTGGCTGTGCTGTTTTAAAGTGTTACAAATATTCATACTTCTGTTCGTCATTTTCCTGCAATCTTGCACGTTTTTGGTTGTACGTAGTTCTTTCACTGAGCAACAGACAAATCTGGATGCAGGGTAAGGACCAGGAAGAGATAAAATTGTTTTGTTATCAAACTTGGGCAGGTTTGGCCTTTTGGTCTTTCCTTTATATCCTGAGGTCTTAACAGCTTTGTCTCATTAGTCTTGGCAAGCTACAGCTACTGGTGGTGACGTTTGAAATATGTCCTTGAAGTGAATGTCATTTCCAAGATTCAAAGCTAGTTTAAGTGTGGTCTAGATCAATTATCTGGACTTATTAAAATGCATGTATTGGGAAAAGCTCCAGTTTAGGGTATCACATTGGTTACTGCTTTGTTTAATCACTCAAGATAGAATTTCTGGATGGCCCACATACCAGCTGCTTTGGCTGACAGAGCAGCAGATGTTACTAATGTGTTTCTTTTTTTTCTTTTCTTCTCTTTACTTTGAAATAGAGAAAAGAGGGGTCACAGCAATTGTGATACTCCAGAAGTACTTGTTTTCATTCAAATATGCATAAGCTTCAGTGTATTTTCACTGCTGTGGCGAGAGCCCACCCTTAGATTTTAAGATGAAATTTTATTTCTAACAGATAATTTCAAGGAAAAACGTGCAAGCAATTCATATTTTAGTCAAAATGCTCTGTTTTTTTCATTCACCCTGTTTCTTAAATTGATGCCTCTTTAATTATGTTTTCAGAACTGGGGAGGAACCTGGCCTGGTGCTCCATGACTGGTGAAGTATAGCAGCAGAAAGGCAGTCCCATGGGCTGTGCTGGGCAGCCTTCCCAGGTGTGGCTGCTTGCTGCAGGCAGCTGTAGGGAGTTCTGGGTAGGGATGAGTTTCTAATTCTTTTCACTGTTGGGAAATGACAGCTGTGGAAGCACTGCATTGGCTCAGGCCAGGAAGTCTGGCTTTGAAGGGCAGAAAATAGTAGAATGCTTTGAGCAGGCTGAATGTTCATTGGCAAAGTGTCTGCCATTGCCTCTAGTGTGCAAGTTGGTTGTGCTTTCAAGGCAAAGAATGCATTGCTTCAGTACATGAGTTATGTGCATGCCTTTGGTGTTTGGATTGGATTTTATTTGCTTTACTTATGGTTTCTTGCTTGCTGATATTAGAAAGGAGTGTCATTTTAATCTGATTCTTTGAGCGTTAATCAGAATATCAACATTAAATCCATCCGTTGTTTTTACTTAGATAAGATCTCTTTAGGATAATCCAGTCTTGATTTGCTTGCATCTGCATAGCAAAGCCTAATGCTTCTCGTGATGCCCATCAAGATCACCATACAATATTCCAAAGAAATCCCTTGTGAATCATTGTTTGGCAGGTATATGGTGAACTGCAGGAGCTAACTGAATGCTGACAGCTTTTCCACATCCTGCTGATCTTGGCCTTGTTGCAGAACAGTGATAGTATCTTATACAATTTTCAAATGTTTTTGACCTATCTTGGACAAGCTTTTAATCTTGGTTTTGGGCTAATGGTCAGAAAAAACATTTGGTTTGAAAAAACCATTGCATTGCACAGACACATAATGTCTTTTGTTATACTGCTTCTAAGAAGCAATTCCAGAATCAGAAGCTGTTTATTTTAGCATGGCTACTCGCTCAGAGTTCAGAGTAGTAACCATGTCAGCCTCTTTATCACAAGTACTTGAAAATGAAAGAGCAAATGATGACAGTCAGTGTGCTTATTTTAAAATCCTCAAAATGAAGCTTCACTTCCTTCCCCTATCACCTCCTGCCTTTTTATCCTCACACAATGCTCTTTCAGCTAGGAATAGTTAGCAGTTCTGTAGCGCTTCGCACTATATGCTGAAATTAAAGTTAGACAAGTATTGTATAATTGCTAGAAACCAGAATTGAGCACTTGAGGTAAATTACAAAATGTTTCATGATTCCTGAATAGTGTTGTGTATTAGTAGTCTCCTTGGGAAGGAGTCAGGTTCCCCTATTTTCAAGTCAGGATTATGATACAGAAAAAAAGCATTCTGCACATGCAGTGCAAGGATACCACACTTTGAAGCAATTGTGAGAACATGTCAAGAGTGCACTGAAGTATAAAATGTCTGTAATTTATTATTATTATTGTTGTGTGTTATTATATATAACACACAAATGTGTGTTATTTCTTCCTTTTCTTTGTGTGTTACCATTCAGTGCAATTTAACTTTGTAAAGCATTTTGCAGTGTTTGTAAACTTTGTTCCTCAGCCCAAATAATTGTTTCTTTATCTTTTATCTCCTAAGTTAATTCGTTATTCCCAGAATTTCTCTAAAGCTTTGTTCTGGAGCAACAAAGTCGGTCTTCAGGAAGAAGCTACTGGAGATTGCAGAGGTCTTTGAACTGGTAAATTTAGGATATACCTGAAGCCAGTGCCAATGAGACAGTGCAGCATTTCCAAACAGATTTGCTGGCAAATGCAGGAGACAGAAAAGACCTCTAGTTGTGACTTCTAAGCAAGTCAGTAGGATTCACTGCTGTGAAGCAACTTGGAATTTGTGAGCCTTTTGTTTTTACTTGTTAGGATCACCTTAACATTCTTGACAAGATTGTGAAGCTGTTCATGTGTATTTAGCAGCTTGTGGCTTGTATTAATCTAAAAGCCATATTAGTTGCTTAACAGCATAGTTAGCCATCTAGATAGATTTTTTTTTTATTTTTTAACTGTCTGCCAAAACAATCACAAGCTTTGCGCTAAGACAAGTAGTGTTGGATAGAAAGTAGTGTGTGTAAGCAAAATCAGACAGATTTTGGAATTGTATGCAGTATTTTTTCAGGGTCGACCTCAGAGCAAAAAGTAGGCTTGCCTAGGATCTGAAAGTCTCAAAAGAAATGGTCAGATAGTTGTTTCAGTGATCTGTATGAAGGCTCCATCTTCACAGAAGCAGCTGAGGAAAATCACTAAGAAAACAGACTGACCTGGGAGTTCCATTTGAATTCCTGAGTCTGATTGAAGTATTCTGAAATAACACTGGTCTGTCCATCATGTATCATTTTTGTAATAGGAGCAGGGGATGCTGCTAACTTTCAGTTTATCATATTGACTGTAACACGCGATGTCTAATCGCAGCAGCAGTCTAGAAAATAGAAAAGCAGTCTTCAAAAAATACCTTGTAGGACTGAGCAGCAGAAGCTCCTTGATATGAAGGGATCCAAGTTAGACACTTGACTTGTCACAGCTTCCCATTCGTCCTTATCTAACAGTGTTCTGAATAAAGTGAAGTCTTCTGTCCTGGGTTCAGAGTCTCAGTTCTGCTGCTTCCCACCTTTTCTCCACAGCTCCAGGGCTCTTTAATATGACCTCTCAGTATAACACATCCATATAAAAATAAAGAACATGTAAAAGTACATGGCGTACAGAACACTTCATGTCAAAGCATGTTTAAACTGTATATATGTCTGAGCTTCTGCACTGGTACCCATTTTAGGTTTATTGTAGCTACGTTATCATTTTAATTTCTGTTTAAAAATAGATGTGATTTCTAGGAGCTCTACTTCATACTAGTAAAAGACTGCATACACTAACAGAAACCTATCTCCCTTTTGATTTATAACACTTCTGTAACTTTACTGACCTTCAATCCTCTACCAAAGCCATTTCAAACAGGTTACTTCAGATAAGTGTTGGTTACCACTGTCATTTGGTAGTTCTGGAGCAGGAAATGGTTATCACATTTCTCCCTTCATGCTATCCTTGTGGCCCTTCATTGTATTTTTGTTTTACTGCTAATCTGCAGTTAGGCACAGTCTTATTTCTCTCTGTCTGTGAGCAGCTGTGGTCGTTGTTGGAAATGTAGTTGAGATTTGCTTGGTTTTGAAACTCGGGTTTATTTTTAAGATGCTTATGATCATTGACATAGCAAGATGGGATTTAGTTTTTTCTTATTACTAGCTCTAGTAAGTGTGTTATAATTAACATATTTCCTCCAGATCCAATCTCCAGAACTTGGCTATTGATGCAGAACAGCATCCTAGAAAGCAGTTTCCTGTTTGGCTCAGATTCTGTCAGCAACGCTGCCAAAAGATGCGTTTGTGTTTCCCTTTGCCTCTCCTGTGCCAGCAGCGGGACTTGGAGGTGACTGAGCAGGATCCCATTAATCCCAGTACAACCTGGGGGATGGGGAGAATGTGGTACAGAGGTGGGAGGGTAGGATGTGATTATCCACATGACTGCAGCACTAGTGTGGCTTGGCTGCAGTTGCTGGTGAAACCACATCCCAGCAAAGAACTGCTGAATGTATTTGAGTTATGTGTGTTTCAGAAAGCCTGCAGCTTGGTCACATTCAAGGTGGTTTTCACAAGAATTTTAAAAGTCATGAACTTTACTGTAGCTTCCCAACCAAGAGGCAAGTCTGTGCTCCAGATTGCAGAAGTAAAAGAAGTTCTTATTGAAATAAAAGTTGAAAGATTTTTGATGTGAAGAAATCTGTTTTTGTCGGAGCAGTTGTTAGTGAAGTCTTCTCATGTCAGGGTGATGTGAGAATGTTAGATGGCACAGACAACTTTACTCCAGATATATCCCACCTTGCCAGATTTTGGTGAAGGATATTTCCATTTTTAGAAGTGGATTAACATCATTGTTCCATATAAAAAGGGAAGGAAAATGATAAGCGGAAGGGTAGAGTTCTGATAAGATGTAATAATTGCTGTCTTAGCCTTGCTGGTGAAGGCTCCTTCACCACCACTCTTGAGTTTCTGTTCTTGTATTGAGGTTGAGGATACTGCCTGCTGGAAAAGGGACGTGCTTCCAACTTTTTTCTCTTCCGATGCAAGATCTGATGGGAAAGTTCCCATGTGACTGGTAATGCTCAGCATACAGTGAAGTCATGTGTTTCTTGCTTTTTACAGAAGTTTCTTGGTTTCTTTTCATCAGTCTTAAAAAAACAAAAAACTAAAAAACAAACAAAAAAACATTCAGCTTATTAATTGATTTCCCTCTTTGTGCCTCGGGGGAGAAAACTTCAATGTAGAGATTACTGAAGCAAATAAAGGTTATTCAGCAACCTCTATTTGATAATGAAGTACTCTTTTCAGCCTAAAATAAAGATGATGGGGTAGGTAAAGCTTTGTATTTTTATTTTTATTTTTAGAAGATGATGTTTTGACAACAGCAAAGTTGCGTGAAGGTGGGCATGGTTATGATGCTGTCTCTAGATAAAACAGTATTTAAGTGATGAACAAGGAAGAAATTTATTTTATGGCTTCACAGAAATCCCTTGTGGAAAGTTCTTAACTGACGTGCATTTAATGGTTCTTAAAGCTCAGGGACTTCGCAGCCCATTGGAATAATTCTTTTTGCTTACTCAGGAAAGCAAATGCCTGCCCTTGGGCCTCAGAGCTGGCCGATGGCAAGATCAGCATGTTATGCTTCACATCACAAGCAACTGTAGGCATACGCAGTCAGGGATGCACATGAACAGTTGCTTTCATTACTTACTCTTTATCCCACTTGATAGCCCTTGTCTGTTACTGCAGTGTATTGGGATTTTAAGGCCATACAGAGTTCATATAAAAATGATTTCTCTGCAAATAACAGAGGACAGAAAAATTGCTTGTGCATTGCTGTTTGGGATAAAAGCAGTATAGAATGTGCGTGTGTTAATTATGAAATACTTTAAATACTATAGACTTTTCTCCCCTGAAGAGAGAGACTGTATCAGCTAGCATCAATTTTGTTCAGATGCTTTGCTGTTCCCAGGAGTAGAAAAGGCCATTTGGTTTTCTTGTTCTATTTTTAAACTTGATGTGTTTTAAAGGATCGGGCTTCATCTCTCTGCTAGGATGTTTCACTTTGAAGGCAAGAGTCCTAGAATCATAGGATGGCTTGGAGTGGAAGGGACCTCAGAGATCATCTAGATCATCACCCCCTTGTCACATACAGGTTTGCCAACCACCAGATCAAACCGCCCAGGAACCCATCGAGCCTGGTCTTGAACGCTTCCAGGGATGGAGCATCCACAGCTTCACTGGGCAGCCTGTTACGATGCCTAACCACCCTCTGAATGAAGAAGTTCTTCCTAACATATAATGTGAACCTCCTCTCTTTCACTTGAACTCTATTCCCTCGTGTCCTTTCTACCTGCTTAAAAAGTTGCTCATCCTCCTGCTTGTAAGCTCCTTTCAAGTACTGGAAGACTGCAGTGAGGTCTCTCCAGAACCTTCTCTTTTCCAGACTGAACAAGCCCAATTCTTTTGCCTGCCTTTGCAGGAGAGGTGCTCCAGCCCTCTGGTCATCTTTATAGTGCTCTGGATCCTCTTCAAAAGCTCCACACCTTTCCTGTACTGGGGGCCCCAGACCTGGATGCACAGTATTACAGTGCTCCATTTGGGGCCTCAGGAGGGCAGAATAGAGGGGGACAATCACTGCCCTCGCCTTGCTGGCCACCATCTTTTTGATGCAGCCCAAAATATCATCGGCCTTCTAGGCTGCCAGTGCTATTTTTGTTCATAAGATTAAGAGTGATAA
The DNA here is from genome assembly GCA_035772895.1 of Perdix hodgsoniae. Classification (NCBI taxonomy): domain Eukaryota; kingdom Metazoa; phylum Chordata; class Aves; order Galliformes; family Phasianidae; genus Perdix; species Perdix hodgsoniae. Next base: position 8,418,351 of record JAPSGF010000008.1, read on the forward strand.
AAAATCATGGAGGCATTGCCTTTCAGTTTTATGGAAGCAACAGTTATTTTATGTGGATTTGTTTTTGCTCTAGCTTGAAAATAGAAAGTGACAAAAAGAGCAGCTAGCTTTTTGTTGTTGATATCTTGGAGTGCAACAAAGCAACCACTGGAAACTTTTCAGTCCTTGCAACCAGACTTGACTCTACAACCTCTGATTCTGTGTCAGGTTTGAGTGAGGCCAATAATTTTAAGTATTGTGGAGATAAGTAGGGGTAAGTAGGCACTGTGCAGTACACAGCGTATTTGCGTAAGATCTGTTTTGTTACATGATTAGATTGTTTGGGATTCCTTGAAAAATTCCAGATTCAAGTGTGTGTGGCCGTACTGCCACTGCTTTTGAAAAGGAGAGAATTTAGTACTGCCAAGGAGCATGACCTTACCACGGTTTGGATATTAGAGAATCCCTAGGTTTCTATCAGTAGGTTAGTTTATTTACCTTTGAAAATATTTTGCATGCTCTGAGGTTTGTGGCCCAAAGCTTGCTTTACCGCATGTCTTGGTGTCTTTGAGATTCAGATCTGAAAATAAAAAAATCTTTGTGAATTAAGAGGAATAGCTGGCAGAACAAGGGAATGAAATGGCCAGAGCATCCCTAGGAGTCTTGGCAGCCAAAGGTAAAGTTTCACGCAGCTGACTGTGTCTGAAAATGCCGTGTAGGACAGTCACAAGACAGTGATAAGACAAGGGGGAATGGTTTTATACTAAGGGGATGTTTAGGTTAGGTATTAGAAGGAAGTTTTTCACCCAGAGGGTGGTGACACACTGGAACAGGTTGCCCAAGGAGGCTGTGGATGCCCCATCCCTGGAGGGATTCAAGGCCAGGCTGGATGTGGCTCTGGGCAGCCTGGTCTGGTGGTTGGTGACCCTGCACATAGCAGGGGGTTGAAACTATGTGATCATTGTGGTCCGTTCCAACCCAGGCCATTCTATAATTCTATGACAGGAACTCTAACATACAGTTTTTCAGTATACTCATTTCTCAACAGTTTTCCTGGTGCCAATAAAGGAAATACTGTATTGGGGCCCAAATGGTGAGAATTCTGCTATTGCTTTTTTGCCCTTTGCAAACTTCAGTCTTCCTCTAGAGTGTGGTGAATGGAGAAATTTTAGTTCTAGGTAGTCCATGAATGTCCAAACCTAGAATGTGATGGAGGCATAGGCAAGAGAGCATGATGATGTTGCTTGCTGCTGTCTGCTAAGTTCAGGTAATTGCATTGTTTATGCAGAAAAAATGAATTGAAGGAATCAGCATTTACCAAGATCTACAGTGGTGCTGAGTAATTCTTCAGGTAAATTTTGTGAACTGCTATTTTGTTAATGCTTTGCGCTGATCTCCTTCTGTGTGAAACCATTTTTCCTTTAAGCAGAAACTCCTGCTGTAAACTACAGTGGAACAGCTGTGACAGGCCAGCTCAGATGGTAGTGGCAGTTCTCAGTGTCTGTTTTGCCTGTGTACCAGCTGGTAGAAGGCTGGTGCATCTGCTCATCGCATTAGCAGCTGCCCTTTTGGGTCAGAAGCTTTTTTTATACGGAGCTCTAGTGACTGCAGCCATTGTGGAGATCCCATGTTGCTGTTCTAATTTTTAAAGAAGACATAGTATTCTTATAACATATAGTGATTTTGCATGTCCGCTTACTGGATTTCTGTAGCACTGAGGCATAGCCTTTAGCAAATCACACAGGGTGTCATAATGTGGATGCTGTAACACTGGTTATGTGTATACTAACGTCGACATTTAATTGGTATTCTTTGTTTTCAGCGTAACGCATAGCTATACTGCCTGTAGCCATGGGCAAGACAGAAAGTTCTGTTCATGGAAGGGACTTAGTTTAGGTGCTTTTAGACTTTCTACATTCTGGAAATAATTGAAAACTCAATCAGAGGTGGGAAAGAGTGGTGCTGTCTACCGTATCAATGAGTGGAGAGAAACTATAGTTTGAATTAAGACGAATGTAAGCATTCAGAAATAGTGGAACAACAGAAGAATGGAGAGAAACTTTCTTGTAGATTGACTCCAGCATACACGGGAAGTTAGAGCTGTCAGACTCCTTGGTGGTGACATTGGTGTGAGACAAAAAAAAAAAAAAAAAAAAAAAAAAAGTGAAACAAGCATTAGGAGCAAAAGATAGAAGCTGGGTTTTGTTGGACCATTTAGATAGGAGTATAGAGCTGGAATAAGCTGGATACCTGTTGAATGACTGAGTCTTTCTGAGGATGTTGGAGAAGACAGTGCATCTCTGCTCCTTTTTTAGAGTAGGATTACTTTCTTTCCTGATGCTTATAAGGATCCAGAAGCACCAGCCTTCATCAAGAAAAGGAACATCTCTGTTTTAATTGAAGATCGTTTTCCTCTCTTGTGACTAGGCTGATCTTTCATTGCAGAGATAGTCAAAATCTAGTGAGTTGTCCTACCTGTGGTGGCAACCACTTATTGAAGAGGGGCTGTTCCACACTGGCTTGCCGTACCTCAGCAATGATGACTGGAGCTATTTCACACCATGAGAAAAAGTCTGTTGAAAAGTCTTGTTGTCTTCTGACTCCTTTCTTAACTCACTGGCACAATTCTATGTAATGTCAGAATTGCTACCTTTCTTTGGTGATTTCTGAAGTGATCTAAAACACAGACTGGTGTCTAGATACCTTTGATTTAGAAGCAGAAAGATCATGGATGTGATTCTGAATTTATTCTTCTGTGTGGGGCTGGGCTTATTTTATTTATTAAGGTGAAATTACTCATTTTGGGGGAAAGAATGACTGTAATAGTGGACATTAACAAGCTCATTTCTTTACATTTTTACTTCATTTCCTCTTTTTAAATGAAAAAGTAATTCAGTCATGAATATTTTCATGTTTTCAGACATGCATTTTTATGTGCTTGATTATTTATGATGGCTATAATGACTTGGAATTTTGATAAAACTATATATTCATTTATTCCTCAAAAGTGATTATTACTAATCTGAATTTATCTTCCAGGATGACTGAGATGAGCACTAACTCCTCAGAGGCCTGAGGAGAAAGGTAACAGGAACTAAAGTAGCCTGTGTCTTGAAGTGAGATTCACTGGCTGTACTTACAGTGTTTTAGCTTAGCCTCATCTGTTTAAGCAAATTGTCGAGAGAATCTAATAGCCAGTTAAAAGAAAGAGGCATTTCTAAGGTGCAACTCATGCTCTTTTGTAAGATGAGATCAATGAGACCTGAGAGAGAACTGTCACTCTTTAAAATGGATCTTGAGCTAACCAGAGCATTCATAGATATCTGCATCATGGAAAGTTACAGCTAGGGAGGAGCATCACCATTGTGCAGGAAGACACACCAGGCAGACTGGGCACTAATAAAAGCTAGGGGAAGGTTGGGACTCCCCATTATCTGGGGTTCCCCCCCCCATTCCCAATCAATAGAGTGATAGAGCTATCTGGAGGATCGCTTATCTGAAAAGAACATTGGTTTTCAGTTTAAAAAACTATTTTTTAAATCTCAGTTGGAGACGATGGAGTTATGTAACAGCAATTTCAGCACACCCACAGCGGGAGAATGGTGACACAGTTACACTCTGAGAAGAGCAAACTGAGGGTGCTGTTTGCTCAGGAAATTTAAACAAAATGGGCTGTTTGGAGGTGTTTAATTGCAGTGTTGGCAGCTCTAATTTTTCTGTCCTTAATTTTGTGGTAGTCATTGTCTGTCTTGAAAATGTGGCTTCAGAACTGGCACAGCTTTGTGTGAGAATCTGGATTGCTTTTTTTAGTTCTAAGTTGCTAGATGTTCTGGTTATGAAGAAATTCAGCATGTTATCCACATACTGTTTTTCTTAACCATTAAAGATTCTCCATTTGCTTTTTAGCTTGGGAATTTTGTGACTACTTTTTTGGATTTGGGGCAGTTGGATCTGACAGTGTTGTGAGAATTAAACGGTTCAACTGCTACTGCAGAAGTAAGCTGGATAATGTAATTTTTTTCTGCTTTGTACAGTACACCTTTACTACAGGCTTCTAACTACTAGATCACTCAAAAATGAGCATAACAAATTAGAATGCAGATTAAGAATGACTTGTATTTTCCCCCTCTTTCCCCCTCTTTCCCCCTCTTTCCCCCTCCTTCCCCCTCTTTCCCCCTCTTTCCCCCTC